>CM066328.1:333975583-334500583 GCA_033807585.1 Hydrophis major
ATGGAACACAGAGATGCCATCAATGCTGCCAGAACCTTTGTGAAGACCCTTGGAGCCGATGAGAGGCCGAAGGGAAGTGCTCAATACTGGTAATGGGTATTCTGATAACAGAAACGGAGAAATTGGCGATGATGAGGCCAAATTGGGATGTGGAGATAAGCCTCAGTGAGATCAATGGAAGAGAGGAGGTCACCCTCCCGAACGCTCTCTAAAATAGATTGCAGAGTCTGCATTTTAAATCGCCTGTATTTTACAAATTGGTTGAAAAATTTTAGATCAAGGATGGCCCGCCACCCCCGAGGCTTTGGAAACAATGAAAAGGTGAGAGTAAAGTCCACGTCCCCATTGAGACAGGGGAACAGGTTGAATAGCCCTGATTTCAAGAAGGTGCTGAATGGCCTGATTCATGAGGGCCTGCCTGGAAATGTCCCGAGACACAGGACAGATCAAAAAAAAATTGGGGGGGTGGGGTTAGGAAGTCCAATTGTAATCCTGACCTTATAGTGTTGAGCACCCAGGTGTCCGTCATTGACTCCTCCCATTTGGAGGCAAAGAAGGCTAGGCGACCTCCGATGGGTGGGGAGAATGAGGGATTACTTAAGAGCGACAGAAGGAATGACCCCCTCCCCCCCGAAAGGGCTGTTTACCAGTAGAAGGTTGTTGCCTGCCAGATGTTTCCGCCTGTTGGTCTTGGTGTTGGGAGTATGGCCTGTGAGAGCGGGGGAAGAGAGATGAGGTCTCCGCTCAGAAGGCAGGAGGGCGATAAGGAGCAGGGCGATAGTCAGCTTTCTTCCCAGAGGAAGAGAGAATTTTACATTTATCTCTGGTTTTGATGAGATAAGGTTCCAGAGCATCGCCAAAAAGCTTATCGCCTGTGAAAGGAACTGAAGCCAGCTTCCATTTTCGGCATGACTCCGCCTGCCAATTTCAGAGCCATAAAAGTCTTCTTGCTGCTACAGAAGATGCCATGGCCTTGGATGCAAATTTGGTGGAATTGAGAGTGGCATCCGCAGTGAATTCCACCACTGCAATAATCTTATTAAGGTCTTGGTGAGACCGAAGGTCAGAAGCAGGCAATCTATTCTGAAGTTGGCGCAGCCATCGTATGGATGCCCTGGTGAAAAAAGATGCTGCTGTTGAAGCCCGAACAGCCCAAGCAGCGGCTTGGTGATTGTGCTTGAGGGTCTGTTTGGAATGTTTATCATCCGGTTTCAGGATATCTTCTGGCTCCGTGGGAGTGCCAGAAGATGAGAACAAGGCCAGAACCGGAATGTCAACAGAAGGCACTGCCAGGGCATTGTCCAGAGCTGCGCTGTCATTGTAGAAACGCTTATCCAGAGAAGATGGGCGAGGACCTGCTGAAGGAGAAGCACACTGTTCCTTGACCATGTCCAGGAACAAAATGGGAGAAGGCAAAACCCCTGCATGCACTACAGGCTTGGAGAAGAGCGAATTCCCTTGGCTAGAGGGATTTCCTTGTGGCTTGGGAGCCACTTCCTCTGGCAACAGCTTGGCAGTGACCAAGGCCTTGCTAAGTAATGGTCTGAAGAGAGTAAGTTTGAAGACCAATGCAGAGGATGTCTGCTCTGGGCGAGAATCCTCTTCCTCTGAAAAATTTTGGTCAAAAATCTCACCCTCTTCACACTCTGAATGAGAAGAGTAACTGTGTTCAGATGGTGAAGGCCTTCCTTCCTCATCAACCTCCTCCCATTCTGGTTGAGAAGAATGGATCCTGAGGTCCTGAGGCCTGTGTAAATCATGATGATGAGGCAAAGAACTTATACACTGAGAAGGGAGAAGGGCCTGAACCCTTTCCAGAGGTTGAAGATTTGCTTGAAGTCTTCAGCCAATCCCTGCTTAATGGCTAATGAGAAAACATCTTGGATATCCCTTGGTCTATCCTCAAAGGTAGAGGCCGAAGGCCGAAGGCCCACTGCTGTGGGAGTGAAAGTGGCTTCAGGCCTAGATTGAGGAGAGGTTCGAGGCCTGGAGGGAGGAGGAGCAGCATAGGGACCAGAAGCCTGTTGGAAATAAGGCCCAGATCTGCTTAAATCCTGAGGACCTGACTGTACAGCAAGAGCCTCAGGAGACCAGGATGGAGGATGGAAAGGCTCATAGATAACTTCTCCTCCCCTCGGAGGGCTTGGTTGGGGCCCGTATCACCTGAACCATGCTGTAGTTGCACTCCCTTCTGTTGAATAGTTCTGTTGAACTGCCTCTCTAGAGCTGCATGTCTGCGCTTCTCTGCCCTCAATTCAGCCTGAGTTGCCTTCTTAGGGGCTAGAGCCTTAGCTTTGATTTTAGCAGCCACCTCCCTCTGGACTGATTGGGTGCGTTGCCTACATCTTTTTCTCCTATTGAGCTTAAGAGACTGTTCCACTGGGGGGGGGGAAAGCTCTGCCTGAGCCTTATCTTGCTCCATTTGTAAAATAAAGGCTCTTGCGTTGGAAAGAAGCTGTTTAGAAATTTTTCTATTAAGCCCCTTAGGGTATAAATGCCCTCAGGCTTACAAAATGGCTGCTCGCCTCGTGGTGGAAGGCTTGAATTCAAGATGGCCGCTGACTACAGGAAAACAGGCTCCAAGATTGAAGAATTGCTCCTTTGGCTATACAGAGCCCCAAGCGAAGTCAGCAAGAGAAAAATACAGCAACCAGCCACACAATCAGCTGGCTTGAGCTCTTATCAGTTTGCCGATCATTTTTACGATCACTCCAAACTGCAGGCATGAGGGAGATCTGCAGACGCTGCCTGGCTTGCCTGCACAGAGCTCTGTAACACTGCTCCCAACGTTGCAGGAGAGAGAGCCCTGCTCTCCTGGAAGAGCAGCTGCCCAGATCCCTAGGAGCTGCTTGAAGAGAGGAAAAAAGTATTGAAGATCGCTGGTGATTGCTATCTAACAGAACGCTTTCAGAGACACAGCTACTGACTGAAAGGAGTTGAGTCAAAAGCTGGGGTCTCTCCCAGGGGCTGGCTTTTATATCTTAGTACAGACTCAGCTATGACATCATAGGAAGGAGTCAACCCATCATATCCAGGGCTCTCGATGCAGCATGGAGGAGAACTATCAAACTGTCACAATTGCCAAATATGCACGATAGCTTATTTATTATCAATACACAGGATAAAACCAACAAAACTAAAGTATATAAAACAATTGGAATTGTTATTCCAAGTGTTAGGAATAGCCAACACTCCAGAAGGTAGGCTATAGATATAGAAGAATCTTGACAGACTTGAACATTGGGCCCTAACTAACACAATGTAATGAAATGATGAAAAAAGTAAGGTTCTACATTTGGGCAAGAAAAATCAAGTGTATAGGTATAATATAGGTGGCACCTGGCTCAATAGTAGCAATTGTGAGGGATCTTGGGAGTCCTAGTGGACAATTACTTAAATATGAGCCAGCAGTGTGCTGCAGATGCCAAAAAAGCAGACTTTTGCTGCATTAACGGAGGATAGAATCAAGATCATGTGAAGTGGAAATGGTAAGATCACACTTGGAATATTGCATCCAATGTTGGTTGCCATGATGTAAAAAGGATGTTGAGACTTTAGAGAGAGTGCAGAGATGAGCAACCAAGATAATTAGGGTCTGAAGGCTAAAACACATGAAGAATGATTGCTGGAATTGGGTATGACTAATAGAAAGAAGGATTAGGGGTGACATGATAGCAGTGTTCCAATATCTAAGGGATTGCCATAAAGAAGAGGGAGTCATGTTATTCTTGAAAGCACTGGAAGGCAGGACAGAAAACAATGGATGGAAACTAATCAAGGAGAGAAGCAACCTAGAATTAAGGAGAAATTTCCTGACAATGGAACAATATGCCTCCGGAAGTTGTGGATGTGCCAACAATGGAAGTTTTCAAGAAGAGATTGGACAACCATTTGTCTGAAATACGGTTTCCTGTCTGAGCAAGAACCCTGTTATTCAACGAGCACAACATGGCATTTTAAATCTCCAGATTTTTTTGGGAGATTATGTAAAGTGACTGTCCCAAGTATGCTGACTGTCCCAAGTATTCTAAGTGCAGAAGTGTGAATTTGGAATGAATTTTACTTTTTACATTTATAATAAACAACTTTTCTCTGGGAAGATTAGTAAGAAATAGTTAAATAACCTACTACACTTTCCTACACATTACGACCACTAGTTTCTTTCTCTGAAGGAAATACCATCAGCTTATAAGACTGTGCCACTGAACAGCCGAGACTGCAATTTGGGTGTCTTTATATCAGAATAATTATTTTGGGATCTTTCTTATTTTATGAAAGCAGCCTGTCTTTAGAAAAGAAGTATACACTGATTTCACTAAGTTCACCCATGAAAATGTACTACTGCAGAATCAACAGTCTGCTTGTGATTAAAGAGTCATCCAAAGGAAAAATTTGCCCAACTTTTTACTGGGCCTACATCCAGACTGTAAAAGATCCTACCAGTATTTGCATATCCATAATATGGTTACACACACAAAACAAAATTGCTACACAAAAAGCATCTATGTTTCAAAGAAAGTGTTCCATCATATCTTCCAAAATGAAGATTAGGTTTTTATTTTTAATTTTACTTGTGTCTCTATTTTTCACACTGTGAACCTAATTATTGTTTTTTTATTTTGGTCATTAAGCTAATACAGATTTATCTAGTTTTGAGCTTCTCAAAGCAGAAAGTTTGTCCTTCGTAATTCAATTAAGTGCCACATGTTCAAAATAATATTCATGCGTAGGAATAAATCAATACCCAATTAAATCAGATGCACTCTTTTTCATGGATAAAAATGGTCTCATTAATGTTGCAAACATTATGGCACAACCCTAATCAACACCCATAATTTAATGATATAAAATAAGCTTCCAAACTATTCACGTATTTTCTTCTCTAGCTAGTTTTTAAGAAGAAAAGGTAAACTGAAGCTTGATAACTTTCCCTCAACTTTCAAAATCTCTGAAGTCAAAGAAAGTTTTCAAAATCAAAATATAATACTTGGAGGGTTCTAGGTTCAGGGAGCTTCGTAAAATGTCTGAACTATTAAATCCACCTATAATATCAATTAGGAAAAGTTTCGGTTCTAGCATCACATTTTAAATTTCCTTTTTCATCACATTAAGATGAACTTTACACTAATAAAACCAGCAATCCTATGTACCAAAGGTGCTTTTCCAAGAGGCAACTGGACTTTCTGGTTAACCTCTTGAAAAAAAAAACACCTTTGGGACAATCATGACCTGAATGATTGAGAATCTCTTAGATATTTAAACATCCTATGATCTTCCGGGAACCGGAGCAGGACGTCTGAGCTATCTCAATATCTAGTTCTTACTGAAAACTGATTTTAATGGCAAGAAATCAGGTTCCGTGTGAGATCAGGTTGAATCCTTCACGCACGTACAGCAATGAAGAAGCGGGACGCTTGCGAGGCAAAAACTGCTCCTTGACGATATTTCAACACGACTTCGCCTAATTCCCGCCCGCTCCAGAGGTTTAGAGGTGGGTTTCAAAAACTCAGGAAGACCCCCTTCCATTCAGCAAGCTCGCGTCCCCAGAATTGTCCCCTTTTTCACGTGTTTGCAACTTAGCCGCTGGCAGCAAACGACCTTTGATTACGAAACGTCGCTGTCGCTGCTCGTCTTCTGTCGGGGTCGTGTCGAGATCAGGGCTCCCCGAAGCCTGGAGCGTTCGCGTTTCGGAGACCCCCAAAAGGGGATCCCGCGTATCTGCTTCTTGGGCAAGAGGCCCCATGCTCGGAGGAACTCCAGGGCCTGATTGGGAGGGAAGCATTCGAGCCTCCCCTCCACAGCTACCCGGATGGAGATGCGGCGGGAGGCGGACTCGCGTCTTTTGTGCTGCCGGGATCAGCGGCGGAAACAATCAGAGCGATTTTGCCGTGCAGATGGTGGAAGCATCCTCGAAGCTTTGGCTGTGATTTGTTAGGTTTTGCGTTGCTGGAAGGGTAGAGGATAAATTCCAGTGGCATTAGAGGGCCTTACTCCAAGTGTTTTAAGTGATATAGAATAAGACATTCCTGAAACCAGTAAGCTTTGGAAGGAGATCCTCCGAAATCCATGGGTGAGCTGGAAAAAAGCGCTTTAAAAATGTATTAAATATCTCGGGATAAGTAGCACCACTTTTTAAAGCACTGATCCTCCTGCAGTAATTATACCAACAGTAATAACAATATTTTTTTTAAATAAGTGAATTACCTTGGATGAACCAAATGATCAATACAAAAGTGCTTGAGATCAGTTTCTGAGTCTGAATGGGTATACAAGGTTTTTAAGACAGGCAAGGCCATTCCACCATGCTCTATGTATTAATTTCTAGGAAAGTATGCATTATGAATGCAGTACCAAAGGACAAGGGATAGTCATATAAGGACCTTCCCCATCACCACCCCTTGGTTGAAGGGGAAGAAGATACTCAAGGCTCAGGCATTTTTACAAGTTCTTTGTGAACGTAAGCCAGATTTTGATTGCACTTCCATAATCTATTAAGATGAACAGGTTATCTCTAAATCCTGAGGCACCTTGTAGTTGGAGGTAAAGGCACAAAGAAGTCACATACACATCCCTTTAGTGTCTAGGGGTGAAGGAGTTCTGATCTGAAAAAGCACAGCTTACAAACACTTTCTGGTGAAACAGTTGAGGTTTTTTTTTTCATTTTATTTGTAAAAGAAAAAACAGTTTCTCTAAGGACAGAAAACTTAGTTTCTCTGAGAGATTGTTTACTTCTGTCAGTCCTGCTAAGTTGGCCAGGAAGTCAACTCCACAGGAAAATTAAAATTACTTTTATTGAGATTTGCAATAATATACAATCTTAGAAGTCTGACTGTGCTACACTTTCTCTCCCTTCTTGTTCTGTAATGAAACTAGTCAGGTGCCTGCTTGAGCTAAATGTTATCTTGTACAGTATTCTGGACTTAAAAAAATAACAGACCCTTTTGCCTAGATAAGAATTATTGAATGATTACTATCATGAGCAGGATGAGTCTACAGACAATTTCACAAAAATCAAAGCAAGTCGTTTTCTTTTTAACTGCTGATGGGGCAAAGGAGACTCAGAAATTCACTAGCCATGTCAGATTGCATCATCTTAGCTATTAAATCAAGACTTCTAGTAATGTGAAGTCAAGTGCAAGGGTTCTGGCCCTGCACTTCTGATTGGCTGTTAATGGCAGGATCAGATTGGTCCGTTCAGGAGCATCTGATTGGCCATTAACAGGCCATTCCTATTGGTTAACGGAGCTAGCGCTCCAGGTTTGCTATTGGTTGAACAGTTAATAGGTTGCCTATATAAGGAAGGCTATAGCAGCCCTCCAGTTGAGCTGTCACAATATGTAAATAAAGAGTTTGAAGTTCACTGTTTCTACCGGCTCGTCTCCATCATTCGCACCCATGTTCCAGACATAACAATTTGGAACACATTACATTTGTTATATGGATGTATTTGAAGTAGATTGATTTCCTGAAATTCTAACGTGAGTATGACTGATGAATTATCAGTTGATCTTGACTTTTAGTGACCATATAGATTTCTTCATGACAATTGGTCCATAACCTGAGAATTGAATGACTCAGTATTTTTGTACTGAGAGGTATTTTAGACTAAATTCTCGGATTAGTATTTTCAACTAGCTGCAACAGTACAATAATACTTTATCTGATGTCACTCATCTGATAACTTTCCAAATGTCCGCACTAAATAATTTTTGTTTGGGGGTGAATAGAATAGCAAATGTAATGTCTGTTTTCTTTTATAAGTGCTTTACAATCATCACATTACTGGATTAGAATTGAGCCCCTTTGCCTCTGTGTAGTTTCTCTCTAATTTTTTACATTAAGCAGTTGTTGTGACTGCATATTTGCTACGCAGTCCTACACCTGAATCATTCTCAAGAGTGTTTACCTTATTGCTGTATTCCATGTGAGTTTAGCCCAGGGCATTCTGGGTTATTTTCTTCATTCCTTTCATCTTCATCCTTTGGCTCATTAACACAGGTAGTTCTTGGGATAAAATCCTCTGTTTTTCTCTGTCGTATATGTGTCTGTATGTGGGTATATGCATAATCAAGAGTTTTGAGAGATGAATGCAACGAAATTTCACTTTAATGTATGCTGATTACTTTTAAATACAAGATTCTGTTCTGTTCTATTCCATTCCATTCATTTTTAATAGTGTTTTCTCTCTTCCCTCAACATTATTTTTGCTGGGTATATGAGCTGTTTTAATCTCCCTTTTGGTTATTGATGTAGTCAGGGTTGTGATCTGCCCAGCTGCTATTTTCCCCTTTAGAATCATGGACATGTCCTTCTCCACAGTTACCAAGTGCTGTCCTCTGTGACCACTTTGTCTTGAACTCCAGGAGAGATAAGAAACATGATTTCTGTATAGGATTATGCCCACAAAATGCCTGAATGGCACTTGACCTATTTTTTTAGTTCAGTGCTCTTTTGAACAAGTGCTAGTGTCAGTCTGTGCTCCCTTTAGATCCCAAGAAAGAAATACTCAGACTCCATGGTGTAGAGCAAAGTTATCCTTTTACTGGAAAATAAAGTGGAAGCTACAAATCAAATTCCGAAACTGAGAAATTGGCGGGTAGAACACACATACAAAGAAATAGAATTGCTCTCACCCCCCAAAGTTCAAATGATTCTTCCAATTAAAACTTCTGAATATGCTCATGTGGTCATCTCCAGGTGGTGATGAGGTTTCTTGTCAAATGGCCTTGACATATTTTGATAAAAGTTTGCAGTTGCGCAAAAGAGGACAGAAGCTAGCCAAGAAACGGAAAGTTAAAGAAAAGAATTCCCCCTCCCCTTGCTAGCCCAGCAAAGGAATGCAAAACACCTCCAGCCTTCTTCCCCTCCAAAGTCCCCCCTCCCACCGTTGTCATGACAGCCGAAAGAAGTAAAAGTTGCATAATAGTAGAGAAGCAATAGTGGAAGATATCTTGAGGCTGACATTCGGACCCCCTAGAAAAAGGACATTAGTCCCGGGACGTCATCTTCCGAGTCTGTCTCATTCTCGTCGAGTGAGGTTGGAGGTCCCAGCTCCTCTCCCGCTGAAAGGGCGACCTCTACAACCTCTCTTGTCTTCAGCCCGGTTTCGCGAGGCTTGGTTGAGGGGTTTTCGGGCTTCCTCCTGGGTCCCCGCGCTTTCGGTGGGTTCGTCTTGACCCTGCAATCCGCCATCCGGTGGCCCTCCTTCCCACAACGGAAGCATGCCGTGGTCTTGGCTCTTTCCACCATCCCTCCCGGTTGGGGGGTTGAAGTCTCTCGGAGATGTGGGGGAAGTGGTTTTCTCCAGGCAGGACCTTCTCTGCGTCTGCTTCGGGCTAGATCAATGTCCACCTCTTCTGCCAGCAAGTACCACGACTGTAATTCACGTGGGTCCCTTCTGGAGATGCACGTGTGGTATACATCTTCATTTAAGCCATCTTTGTAGGCTTCCACCAGGGCCTCCTGGGACCAACCTCGGATGTGGTATGCCAGCTGCCTGAATTCTTGGGTGTAGTCTGCCACCGATCTCCCCCCTTGGACTAGGGTCTTCATTCTGATCCTGGCCTTTCTCTCTGCCAGAGGGTCCTCAAACCTTCTCCTCAGTGCAGTCATGAAAACATCGAGGTTTCACAGTTGGGGGGAGTTATCATTGTACAAAGTCACCACCCAGTCTGCTGCAATCCCTTCCAGGGTTCTGGTAACACATCTCACTTTGGCTGCTTCAGAGGTGAACTCCCGTTCAAATTCTGCCATATAGCTCCCGACTTGTACCAGGAAAAAAACCCAAATTTCTGGGATTTCCTCCAAACTTCACATCTGGGGGGGCAGGTGGTGTCTTCCAGGAACCACACCTATTGCTGGGGCTCCCCGGGCAGCGGCGGGCGGCTGTGCTGGCGTAGGCTGGGCAAGGGGGTAGGGATAGCTTGACTTCCCTGGGCTGACCTCGCTCCCTCTTCCCCCTCATACCTTTGAGCCGTGCCGGGCTTCTCAGAAACATCCATAAGGAATTTCCCGGTTTGATCCAGCCTGCATTCCATCTCCTCCCCCTCCTGCCACAGCTGTTCCCTCGCACCTTTTCATCTTACAGTGATTCTGGGAGGAGGGGGGTCTTCAGAGTCTCTCCAACCAACCCCCAACGACCATCTGGGCATCTCGGCTGGGGTTTCTTCCAGAGTCAGGTCGGCCAGCAGGTCAGTCACCGACGTCTCCGGTAGCAGCATCGGCTGCCCCCCCGCAGCTCCCTGGTCCTCTTCATCGCTGGCTGGAGACGACATGAGATGAAACCCCCTCGGAAGAAAAGTTGCTGTTTTCTCCGGGTGGGTTGATGTGGTGAGTTTCGGAATAATGTCAATCTGTGCTCCCTTTAGATCCCAAGAAAGAAATACTCAGACTCCATGGTGTAGAGCAAAGTTATCCTTTTACTGGAAAATAAAGTGGAAGCTACAAATCAAATTCCGAAACTGAGAAATTGGCGGGTAAAACACACATACAAAGAAATAGAATTGCTCCCACCCCCCAAAGTTCAAATGATTCTTCCAATTAAAACTTCTGAATATGCTCATGTGGTCATCTCCAGGTGGTGATGAGGCTTCTTGTCAAATGTCCTTGACATATTTTGATAAAAGTTTGCAGTTGCGCAAAAGAGGATAGAAGCTAGCCAAGAAACGGAAAGTTAAAGAAAAGAATCCCCCCTCCCCTTGCTAGCCCAGCAAAGGAATGCAAAACACCTCCAGCCTTCTTCCCCTCCAAAATCCCCCCTCCCACCGTTGTCATGACAGCCGAAAGAAGTAAAAGTTATGTAATAGCAGAGAAGCAACAGTGGAAGATATCTTGAGGCTGACAGCTAGTCTGTGCTGTTGCAAAGATTGAGATGACTTCAGGGAAGGAATGCTATTCAAGGATTTTCTCTACGATGGAAGCAAAAATTGGATTGTGAAGAAACAGGCTAGAAAGAGTATTGATGCTTTTGAACTTTGGAGTTGGAGAAACCTGAGAGTAGCATGAACAGCCAAGAAAACAAACAAATGGATATTTGAATAAATCAACTCAGAATTCTCACATGAGGAATAAATGATCAGGCTCAAATTATCCAATTAGGCCACATTTTACACAAAGACCAATTGCTCAGTGGGTAAAAAATTCTGAACTTATCAACTAGAAAGCTGACAGCCTGGGTTTGAGACCCCAGCACCATATAATGGGGTGAGGTATTACTTGCAACAGCTCCTTCCCACTTAGCAGTTCAAAAGCATGTGAGTAGAAAAATAGGTACCATTTTGGTGGGAAGGTGGCAACATTTCATGCTGGCCACGTAACCATGGAAACATCTTCGGACACGCTGGCTCCCTTGGCTAAGAAACGGAGATGAGCACTGCCCCGTAGAGTTGGACACGAGTAGACAGGAGTAAGGTTATCTTTACCTTTACACAATTTTTGGAAAAGACTCTAATGCTAGAAAAGAATGAAAGAAAGAAAAGAATAGGATGACTAGCAACGGGGTGGATAGCCTCGGTTTCAATAATAATAAGTGCAATGTTGCAAAACCTAAAAGAACAGGTTGGAAACAGATTATCCTAGAGAAAATTTATATGATTGCTAAGAATTGAACTGATCTGATGTGCATAATCAAATAATCATAACTCTACCCTGAAAGATTCCTACATGAGCCTGTACAGCTTTCAAAATCGCTCCAAAAGTCCTGGTCTCTCATTGCTGTTAAACTTCCGAAAGGTGATTTAAATAAGAATCGCATAAAATTCATTATGCAATTTAGAGCTGAAAGGAGGAATGTAGTCTGATGAGTCTGATTTTAAATGGACATTTGCTGTACATATCTCCAATTTATTGCTAATCAGCCTGAGATTTTTGAAAAAAGTGCACATGCTAGAAATCATTGCCTAAAATGTATAAGTAAATAAATTATGCAATAATTCTTTCCATCAGACTTATCTGTTCTTATGTAGAAACCATTATGTACATTTTTCTTCTTTAGCAAGCCTATCTTTAGTTTCCCAGAACCATTTCTGCTGCCCTGGCTGAAGGTTTCTAGTAAACATTTCATGCTGGCATTGATCAGTGGTTTTATAGCATCATAAATACACATAATGCTTTATCTAATTAAGAGATAAACTGCCTGCAGTAATGTACTTGCTTAGATGGAGTCATCCTATAGTGTTTACATTTGTTAGGGTCTATTCTCACTTGGTATCTAAAGCAATACAGTTCAGAAAAAAAGATGTATAATTCAGTGACAATTTTGTATACAATACTGCCTAAGTTCATTTATGTTATATTTCAGGGGTTCTCAACCTTTTCTTCACCACTGACCCCCTTTAAATACCTTTTGTGGCCTCCAACCATGGCCACGGACCCACATAACTTAATTCAAAATTTAAATCATAACATTTATTCAAATTTTTGCAGACCCTCTGTGATGACACCTTTACTAGGGTCTGTGGAGCATAGGTTGAGAATTAACTGTTATATTTGATATAACATATTTCTTCCGGACAGCTCAGAGCAGAGGTGATATTCAGCAGGTTCTGACCAGTTCTGGAGAACTGGTAGCAGAAATTTTGAGTAGTTCAGAGAACCAGCAAATACCACCTCTGACTGGATATTTTACAGTATCCTTCCCCTGCTATGCCCACCAAGCCACGCCCACAGAACCGGTCGTAAAAAAATTGGAATCCCACCACTGGCTCAGAGCACCCTCGGACCTGGCTCCTTCCATATTCATTTTGTCCACCCAACAACCTTATTAGCTGAGAAAAGGTTATTTTTAGTTGATTTATACCCCACTTTTAAACTAAGAGCTAAAGTTTTAATCTCTCTGCCTTCTTTTCTCCCCCCACAGCAATAATCCAATGAGGGAGGTTGGACTGGCCAAGAGCGACTGACACAACGTTGCCCAGTCAGCTTTCATGCTTACGAACTTATGTGTGGGGCAGAATAGTAGAGATTGAGCTCAATTCTTTCTTTTATTCTGACATTGGAAGGAGCTGGTGATTCTGACATTTACGTTCCCTCTTTAATCATGAAATATAATTGCTAACTTTGGGGAGAGAATTTTGAGCCTCCCATATTTGTTGGGAAAGTGTCTTTTAGGTTTTCAGCCTCAAGTAAGATATATTATCTCGGAATGAAATCCTTTTCTTTATTAAAGTATCCCTTTCTCCCCCTTTTCCCTCAAGTCTTTCTGCTAAGCAGACACTGCACAATGACTCTCTGCATACCACAGCAGAATTACAGGCAGTCCCTTGTGATCCCCAAAACATCACATACTTGGAACGGCATATGAGCTTTAAGAGCATTTACTGAAAAGGAACTGGCTTGATATCAGAACAGAACAGAATAACAGAGTTGGAAGGGACCTTGGAGATCTTCTAGTTAAACCTCCTGCCAAGCAGAAAACCCTATATCATTTCAGACAAGTGGTCTGAACAAATATCAAAACACACCAAAGGGAAATCAAAATATTGTAAAAGATGCAAAGGGCAAATTCATTTACATACAGTATGTTCAGAGATAATGGAAAATAGTAACAGTAACAGTACTTTATTGTCATTGTACCTCGTACAACAAAATTAAATACCATCTTCAGTGTACAGTTTACATAAGAAAACTATAAAAAAAAAACCACATCGTTCACATTCTATGCAATTGAATCGAAAACCCCTGATATTGCATTAATATTGCACTATACAGTAGAATTCAATATAGTTATTGCTCTGGGATAGAAGCTGTTTTTCAGCCTACTTGTCCTTGTCTTTATTGTCCTGTATTGTCTGCCAGATGGTAATAGTTCAAATAGCAAAGCAGGGAGGGTTATGATTATCAGCACTTTCTGCATTCTATGTATCTCTTGTTTCTTTGTTGATATACCTCCAGGGCTGGCCAAGTTTGTATGTATAGCTGTAACTCAGCATTCCACCCATCAGATGAAATATATCACAGCCTACCAAAGCTATTCTTTAATAAATGTGTTCTAGGTAGTACTCTGTTTATGATTGTTCATTTAACAATGGTTCAAAGTTATGGTCTTCAACTTACAACCATTTGTCTAGTGACTGTTCAAAATTACAACAGCACTGAAAAAAGTGACTTAAAACTGATACTCGACTTACACAATCTCCATGGTCACATGATCAAAATTTAGGCACTTGACAAGTGGAATGTAATTATAAAGGTCACAACATCCCAGAGCCATTGATCACTATTTGCAACTTGCCTAGTTGTCTTCCAGCAAGCAAAGTCAATGAAGAAAGCAAGATTCACTAACGTTGATAAGTGAATTCACTTAACAACTAATGTAAATCACTTAACAACTGGAGCAAAATAGGTTTAAAATTGGGCATGACTCACTTAACAACTGCCTTGCTTAACAACAGAAATTCTGGTGTCAATTGCCCTTGTAAGTCGAGGGACATTAGTAACAACCTCAGAAAAAGTGCTTTATTTGCACTTATCACCAGTATGCTACTCCCATTGTCACATGAGCTTTAGGTTGTTGGCAACTGGCTCATATTTACATCCAGTTGCGGTGTCTTGCAATCACATGATCACGATGGTTGTAAATTGAGGACTATCTTGATGTTAGGTTATTAATTGTCACATTTCTCAAGTAATGTTAGCTGCATGGAAATGTTAGGCTCAACTATCATTCATTAATGCATGAAAAAGCATCCCCTTCTCTCAGGAAGACCAAGTTAACCAACTAAGATCAAATTCTTGTTTGCTATTATCTGTCAATTTAGACAATGGCTGGATTTGTGCATTATGCTGAGGCACATGATGAGTTAACATGCTGTGTAAATCTAGCCATAAAATGCTTTTTGCCTAAAACCAGGGTCTTTATACAGGAAAAGGGAAAGAAAAGGAAAGTATCTGCTTAAGATTTCATCAGATTCATTGATGAATTATGATGTGCATTATTTTAGACATGACTGCCCTTTCTTCAGCTGGAAAGACTTCTGTAATGTTTTCTAAATCAATAAACAATTTATTCAAGTTTTATTTATCCATGGGGTAGAGATCGAAAAGTCAAGTCCACTATTTCTGTTTTAAAAAGACACCGCGAAGTAAAAAGGATACAGAGGGAAAAGGAATCAAGAATGCTCATGTTCTACAGTAATTTGTAATGTTATTTTAGGTGGTTTTTTTTTAAATGAGGTTATTCAATTTGTTTAAATTAAATCTGCCATAGCTCACCCTTTTAATTCCAGTAAAAAATAAAGATAATAAAAGTACCACTTATCCAATATCCTGATGATACTCCTTAATCTGTCCAGGGAGGAAATTCTTGGGCTTCCACTCAGGACATCTCCCTTCAATCCAGCACCAAGAAAAGTAGAAAGGAAGGTTCAAGTAGTCCTCAACTTTGATTACGATTGAGCCAAAAAATTCTGTTATTAAATGAGACATTTGTTGAGTTTTGTCCCATTTTATGACTTTTCTGGCCACAATTGTTAAGTGAATCACTGCAGTTGATAAGTTAGTAACCCAGTTGTTGAATGAATCTGATTTCCCCATTGACTTTGCTCGTTAGAAGGTCACAAAAGATTATCATATAAACTTGCGACACAGTAATGGTCATAAGTATGTCAACCATCTGAATTTTGATCACATGATCATGGAGATGCTACAAAGGGCATAAGTGTGAAAAACGGACATGTCACTTTTTTAGTGCTGTTGTAACTTTGAATGGTCACTAAATGAACTGTTGTAAGTCAAGGACTACCTGTATTTGAGATCTTCCCACCCAGACACAAGAAATGCAGACATTAACAAGTCTTGTACCATTCCTGAAACATAAGAAGTTGCAGGGCAGTTCTGCATATAGGGAAAACTTCAATGGGAATTTCTCTTACTAAGCCAATTAGTAAATTTCTAAATATTAAAAAAAATATTGAAAAAAGGGCAATATGCTGGAAAAAAGGTAGAATTTTAATTTTTATATCTATATAACAGAACTGGTATACAGTATTTGCTTCTAGTAACTGGACAAGGACATGATTCGCACATTGCACTATACAATAATGCTCGTCTCTGGACTTGAACAGCATATAAACTGATGCTATTAATTAATTAAGATTGTGATTCATTTGCTTTAGCATAATATGTTAATGAACCCATCCAATTGTGCCATATTCATGGATGCTCAATTCATCAATTCAGAACAGAACTGTACTGGGATATGCTGAATTAGTTCTGATTTGGAGAATTTGTTTTTGAGCAGTCAAACCACTCTTGGAACACTATGGCTTGGGGAAAAAGCTGGCATAGTCCAAAGTTTCCTGGAATGTTCTATTCCCAAATCCATGAGTTTTGCTCAATTAAACTAATTGATTCAATTAACTAATTGAAAGAAATCCAGAAAAATCTGAGATTCAAGAATTATATTTATATGGAGAACAAATCATTGCCTTGTGTATGTAGATGATACTGTATCTGATTTAACATTTCCTGCACAAATGAATATTGAGTTATGAATAAAGTATTTAGGTCTTCCTAGGTATTTTGTTTTAGTAGTACTTTTCTTACTAGACTTTTAATTAATATGATACAGCTTATATCAACTTTTTAAATTACATACATTCTTAATGAGTTTAGTAAGTTTCTTCTATCTTGAATATTAATAAAGCCACTGTCCAGGAAAGTGTTAACAAACTCAAGACTGTTTTTTTCTTTTCCAAATCAATATAATAAATTTGTTTAAAAGGTGCACAAACACCTTGTTTGTGTGTGTTGGTGTTGACAAATTAATATACCTGCCAGTCTTGAAACAGATTATTTACAATCATTTTCTCCTGTACAAAACTCTAGCTCTAGCAGGTAAGATGGCATGAGACTCAGAAAGACAGAATTGTGGTATTTCTCATAATAAAAATCTTATCTAATTTCAGACGTTGTAAAGGTCAGAGTTAGCGGCTCTCTCTTCAGAATATGTTTGTTCTTCTCTAGCACTACTCCTGATTGGCTCTGGCAAATCTTATAGATTGCTGTATTCGAAGAAATAATGGTATGTAAATATTGGAAAATAAGTTATGATAAATTCTCTCCTGTATGATATTCACCTAAGCTTAAATTTTCTTACTTTCATGAGGCTGAATAATATGAAAATCTTTCTATTGCATCAAAGAGTTTTGTATCCTAGTTCCCTAAATGTGTCAGATCTAGACTTTAAACCTCCAAGAAACTGGTTTGTGTTATATTTTGAGCATGGGCGAGAAAGAATGGAGACAAGCCTCTGAATGGTGAACTTCAGCTCTTTATTTACATTGTGACTTCTCATCGATAACAGTTAAACCCGCCTTATATAGGCAAACCCTGTAACTTTTAACCAATAACGAGCTAGGAGCGCTAGCTCTTATAACCAATAGGAACTCTCTGTTAAGGGCCAATCAGATTCCCTGGAACGGGCCAATCCGGTCCGGCCGCTTAACAGCCAATCAGAAGTGCAGGGCCAGAACCCTGCACTTACTCCAAGCTCACACTTTATTAAATCTTTATGCATACACAACAGTTTGGATGGTTAATTTGCTTAGTTTTCACTTGGCATCTTGTATAAATTTCAACAAATCATACTTTGACACAGAGTACAGTTACTATAAGGACACTACCATATCAAACATGATCATTAATTGGCAGCAAAAGCTAGTGCTCTCTTAATGTCTTTGTATATTTGTCTATATTTTTGCAGATATGTAGATCTAGCAAAGAGTATCCTAAATAGTAGTTTATACATTCACATCCCCAGCCTAAATTAAAGGTTATGTTATATATCATAAAAGCGCTAAAATAAGTACTTTGTTGTACCAATAATGGTATTGACAGAGAACCTGAAGATCTCTGTATACCTACTCTAGTGTACATAAACGTTATGTATTGTGGAATAGCAATATTATAAAAATATTTTTATAATATACTTCCTAAGACCTTTCTTTTAAGCATAATTTGCAGGTCAAACCACAGCTTGGAGGTTATACTAACAATAGGGTTGCAAAAATCTGCATGACAACTAGCTGACATTTTTAGACTTTTCTGTATCCCATTGTATCTCATAGATACTCTGATTTTTGTAGGCCAGATCCAGAAGTTGTATGTTTTAGTTTAATAGAACTCAATTCATTCCACTCCTCATAATTTTCAAGCTGGCACTATGTTTCACTCTTACTCTTATCAACCCTCAAAAATGTGAGTTACAATTGGAAGGATGATGGAAACAACCATAAGGGCAATCTAGGTTGTGCTATTTCAATTTGAATCCAGAATAGAACAGAACAGAATAAGAGTTGGAAGGGACCTTGGAGGTCTTCTAGTCCAACCCCCTGCTCAGGCAGGAAAACCTATACCATTTCAGACAGATGGTTGTCCAATCTCTTCTTAAAAACTTCCAGTGTTGGAACATTTACAACTTCTGGAAGCAAGTTGTTGCACTGATTAATTGTTCTGTCAGGAAATTTCTTAGTTCTAAGTTGCTTCTCTCCTTGATTAGTTTCTACCCATTGCTTCTTGTCTTACTCTCAGGTGCTTTGGAGAATAGCTTGACTCCCTCTTCTTTGTGGCAGCCCCTGAGATATTGGAATACTGCTATCATGTCACCCCTAGTCCTTCTTTTCATCAGACTAGACATACCCATACCTTAAGTTTTTGGCTTAGCAAGATGTCTTAATACTGTTAAGTCTTCTTTTACTCCCCTATTTTAACAAACAGACAAATACTGAATTACGGTAGCTTATTAGTATCTGCTGAAGTAAAACTACATAGCTTTTTATGCTTGTGGGAAGTTACCTTAGTAGTACAAGCAGTGACTAAGCTTTTTTCAATGTTGACCTAGGATCCTAAGATCCATTGCAGATTATTCAAACAAGAGAAAGGTCAGCTCAGCAAGTTTTGTTTGCAGGTTGAAAATACATAGACTTAGTTACATGCAAGTGAGGAAAAATGTCTTTGGGCACGGCAGCTAGAATAAACCAGTGATTTTGGCAAACTTGACAAGTTTAAGATGTATGGATTTCAATTCCCAAAATTCTCCAGCCAGAATGCTGGCTGAGAATTCTAGCTGTTGAAGTCCATACATTTTAAGAGTTGTCAAGTTTGAAAAATTCTAAAATAAACAGCATGAAGTCTGCCATTTTTTTTATTTCTAGGCAATTGCTTTGTACAATTACCATCAGAAAGTGTAGGCTAATAATAGTATTTTTGCTATGGAGTTATTTACTAGATGGTTCTGTTGCTAGTAGGATGGCAGAAAGAAGAAAGGATATGAAGGCCTTTGCCTTCCCTGAATTTGATGTCAGCTAAACCTTTGGGACTAGAGTTCATATTGTTATTAGCAAGCCTGTTCCAGTAGGAACACAACCACTAATTAGTTCAGCTGATATTAATTCTGAATTGGCACTTGTCTAGGTCCTCACAAGTGCACTAACATTTCAACTGAACTGAATAAGAAACTGAAGACATTTAAAATTTCTTAATTCCCATGCCCTGTCAACTCATGTCCATGAAATATACTACAAACATCAGATTTAATATAGTGTTATATCTAGAACAGATTCATTCTAATCAATAGTACTTAAATTGCTTTGAAGCGGTTGTTTCTAGTGGGTCTACTGCACAAATTATTGTATCTTCAGATTCATGAACCTTTCACACACACACAGAGTCAATCATTCACTCACTCACCCCACAGAGTTGTTGTTATGAAGCAGGAGTGTCAATCTTGAGGGGTCACATCATCACATGATGTATTGTGATTTTTTTCCCCCTATGCTAAAATGGGGATGGATGTGGCCAACATATGACACATCCAGCCTGTGGGATGCAGGTTTGACACCCTTGTTATGGAGAACATAAGAAAGTATGTTGGATGTTTGTCATCTTGATCTCTTTGTAAAATTAATAAAGGCTAGATACCAATAAACAAATAAAATACAAAGACATCAGTTAGATAATTTTTATTTCAAATTGCTTTGAAAGCAGACGACAATAAACTCAAAGTATACCGTATAAATAGCATTAAAAAAAACTTTTTGGGTTCTCAACAGACTTAACACAATTCAATTTATTCAATTAAGCCGGTAATCTGACCCAGGTTCCGGAACCCTCCAGGCACGACGAATAACAACTTCCACGTTCAGACAAGTTGGGTAAGTTTCCGTCTAACTGAAACTTACAAATAAATAAAAACTGTGTTTCACCGGGCAAACCGGCAATATTTAGAAATAGCTATCTATTAGTACTGTGCTAATACTAATTATCAATTATTAATTTCCCCAAACCCCAAAAACTTTAAACTTAAGACTGTCTACTATTGACCTCACCCCTTTTCCTAAGAGGTCTGTAGCGTGCATAAGCGCACCAACCGTCCCTGTCCTATTGTTTCTTTTATTTTTTATTTTTCTTATATGTATCCATGTATTCATACCTATGTTTTTATTTATACCTATTATCTTGTAAGCAATTGACAAATAAGATAAATAAATAAATAAATAATCTCCCTCCTCCCTTTCGTTTTCCCTTTAATCTCTCGCCTCTTTCCCGTCCCCTCCCTGCCTTTCCTAGCACAAATTACACAGCTAGGCGATTTAAGAGGAACGAGGCAAATGAATTTGGGATTCTGGGATATGTAGTCTCGTCCTTTTTCCTCTCCCACCTCCTTCCTATGCGTTTCTTACGTATCTCGCCGTCCCACGCGGAAGGGGGAAGGCCCGACATACATTTCCCAGAATGCTGCAAAAGAGAGGGAACGGTTTTGTGTTAGGGTTAGAGAGACAGGGAGCCGGCCACAAACGGCGCGTGGCCGCTTTGAGTTTTCGGGCGGGTAGCTGGCGGGGGTGGAGAGGCGGGGTTTCTCCTTTGGCGTCCCGTGACTCGCAGGTGGGCTAGCGCGCGGGGGGGGTGCCAGAAGTGGGAGGCGGTTCCTCCGGCAGCCGCGTGGAGCGCTGGGGAGTCGCTGTCGCCGGCTTCTGGGTGCGCGCCGGGCCGAGTGACACGGCCCTCTGCTGTTGCGGCGAAGGGAAGGAGAGAGACCGCGGAAGGCGACCGGTCGATGAAATAAACCGATCGGTGGCTGCCCCTGCCTCGTGGAAGTAGACGGTGGGTGACGCACGCAAGCAGCTGCCCTTCCTTCCCCGGCCAAGACTGAGCCCGTGAGGCGGACGGTCCCGGGCAGAACCGCCACCACCGCCTTCCAAACGGCTGACAATGAAAGTGAAAGGCAGGAGCCGCGGAAGGGGAGGTGGAGGCGGCGGCTGCCCCCGGGGTTGCGCCTGCCGCCGCCCCCACCGTGCTGAGTGATCCCGACCTTTCCCGGTGCGCTTTTCTCAGGGAGCGTTCCCGAAGAAAGCAAGCTGCCGTCTTTATTTCTGCCTCCTCGGAACATTGGCCGTGTTTTCCTCGCGGGGACCCACGAAGAGGGTGCAACGTGTGAACGCTGGCTCGTCTCCTTTCGCTTGCCTGCAGTTGCTTTTCGAGTGGGGCCGCGTGGATCCTAGACGGCGACAGGAGAAGCGGCGGCGGCGGCTGGTGGTCCTGCGACGGCCGCCGCGATTCAGGTGGCTTCTCCGCACCCCTCCGGAGGCTCCGCTTGGCGTTGAGAGCGGGGAGAGAAGGTGGCTGCGCGGAATAAGCCCAGTTTAAAGTAGAAGCAGAAAGCTAACTCTCCTTGCCGTTTTCCTCGACGTTTCCTATTGCGGCTGCTGTTTTCCCCTGGAAGACGGATTGCGGTGGTGGTAGCGGAGTTTGGGGGGTCTCCCCTGGCTTGAAGGAGAAAAGTGGAGAGAGATCAGTCAGTACCTCTTAAACTGGAAGTTATTTTTGCCTGACAAGCCTGAATAAATAATAAAGTGGCCTGAGGACAGCTTTGCTTTGCTTTTGTTTTGTTTTTTTGCATCCCCCCCCCCATCCTTTGAAATTGGCATTATTTTATAATGGTATATAAAAAATGAACACTGGCTTGAAACTTACCTTGTCTTACACCTTTTTCCAGGGAAGGCACTGAACACATTTTTATTTTGCGTTTGGAAAGGCCTTTTATAATGACAAAAAATAGGAACTAATCTCTTGCCATTGGAAGGAGAAAAAGACCATAGGGGGGAAAAATTGGTTATTATAGTTTGTTTTTCAGTTGCTGCGCTTAGTTGCTGTTCTGTTGTTCAGAACAATTCATACAGATTCTACTTTTAAGAATTTTTTAGAAATCTTTGTGAGGAGGATTTTGATTAGAGACTGCTTCCCTCAAAACCTGGCCCAAGTACTTTAAAAGTGGAATGTGAAGTAAAACTGAGCAGTTTCTTAAACAGAAGGCAAAATGTTTTAAAATCATAAAGTTCTATGTTTAATTGACAACTGTTTTATATCTAAGCCTTTTTCATTCCTATTTTGTTCTATGATTATGCACTTTGGTTTTTATTTAATTGTGAAGAAGGGAAAAATTATTGAACTTATATATTCATAAATTACAGCTTTGAAATCTTTAACAGAGAATTGGGAATTTTAAAATGCCATGATAAACTTGTTTTAATAAAACACCCAATAGTGTCTTCTTCAGAAGTTTTAGACAAGTGTTGCTGGAGGGGTTCCTCCTTATTCTCCATTAATGAGTCCTGGTGGTGGTGCTGGAGGACCCATGAAAGACTGTGAATACAGTCAGATCAGCACTCATAGCTCCTCTTCTCCCATGGAGTCCCCCCATATGAAGAAAAGCATTTCCAAGAGAAAATGGGAAGTTTTCCCTGGAAGAAACAAATTTTTTTGCAATGGAAGGATCATGATGGCTCGGCAATCTGGAGTCTTCTACTTGACACTTGTTCTTATTTTGGTTACCAGTGGACTCTTTTTTGCATTTGAGTAAGTGCCATTAAAGTTTTTTTTCACCCGTTTCTTACTAATAGAACTATGCAAGAATTCAGGTATCTCATTGATGCTAGGCTATATCAGTAATTTATACTGCATTCATGATTTATATGTTTAATTTAATTCTTGAAAACTTTGAAGTTGAATAATTGTCAATTTGGTATGACAGATGAGATTTCAACTCCAGTTTAAAAGTAATGCTGGTCTTTTGCAGTGGAAAGAGGTTTTTAAATGATAGAGAATTTTAAAGTACTAATGTTCATTGAAAAGTTTACTAATTTGTCATTTCATAAAGTTCCATTAAGGCAACTAGCTATTTATGCTTGAGAATACTTCCACAATCAGTGCAGAAGCTGTATATTTCTCCCGTTCTAGTCAAAAATTTCTATATTAAGTTGTTATATATCAGGTTAATGGTTTATCAATAGGGATAATCCAGGACCTTATATAGTAGGCTTGGATATTATTTGTATGATCTGCCTAATATACAATCGTTTTGAGTTTTCCATCAAACTTGCTAACTCATTGAAGACATAAAACTGTCCAGGCTAAAGATATTTCATAATATCCCCTTTTCTTGACTGTTACTCTATTTTTCCCTCTCTGCTGTAAATTAGTACAGGTTCCCTTTTTAAAAGGGGAAATAATATTTTCTCTAAATGCACTTGCACATGTCATTATGTTATATCCTTGATATCTCAAAGTTATATTCATGATAATAGAGCAAAGAAAAGTTAATATGTTGTAAATTTTCTTTGCAGATATTTGAGAATTCATTGCATATGATGCAATAAAAATAGATAGTTTTCTAATATGGGTAGTCCTCAACCATTTGTTTAGTGGTTGAAGTTACAACAGCACTGAAAAAAAATGGCTTATGACAGTTTTTCACACTTAAGATCATTGAAGCACCCCATAATCAAATGTTTGGCAACTGACTTATATTAATGACAATTGCAGTGTCCCAGGGTCATGTGATCATCTTTTGTGCCCTTTTGACAAGCAAAGTCAATGGGAAATCTAGATTTAACAACTATATTACTAACTTAACAGTAGCAGTGATTTACCCACCAACTGTGGGTAAATGGTCATAAAATGAACAAAACTCACTTAACTGTCTTGCTTAGTAACAGAAATTTGGAGCTTGATTGCGATCATAAGTAAAGGACTACCTATATATATAGACTATCCAGTGTATTTAATAAATACATTTTCTAAGTATGAATTCTAGATAAAGAAATTATATTGATTGTGAATCTTGATAAGTGAAAAAATATTTGGACAATCCATTATCCAAATTAAAGACCCAAAGTGTTGGGGGTAATATGCTGACTCTGTAAACGCTTAGAGAGGGCTGTAAAGCACAATAAAGCGGTATAGAAGTCTATTGCTATTTAACTAATCATTTATTATGAGCTATAGTTTAGAATTTATTTTCTGTTCATGGAAAATATCACTATCAGCTTATTGATTTAATTATGATAAAGCGCCAAATTTTAATTCCTGATATGCATTTTGATTTTTCCTCATCTCATTAAAAACATACATTATTTACACTTGGCATAAAAGAGTAGCAGCTGAAGTTATGACTATAATCCTGACAAGCGTTCTAACTGGTACAAACTGGCACTATTATTGGATTGTTCTGAAAAAAAAAAAACTTGCCTGCAGATGAGATTTTCTACAGGAGCAAGTTTTTTATAGAATGAAAACACAAATGAGCGGGCATCTTACATAATCCTGTAATGTTAAATAAAAATAGAATGTCTTCAATTTTATATTAATTTATAAAATGATGTAATTAAAAAGAAGATAAAGCTATTGAAAGAACTTTTTGATAAACCAACCTGCCTTTTGTTTCTAAGTAAGTTACAGCATGAATGGTAGGCAAATTTTCTGTCTGGTGCTTTATGCAGGGACTGAAAGAGTTCTTAGAAGTCATGATCTCCACCTGAATAGTGGTTGGTGAAAGTTAACCCAGATTATATTATGATCAGTATATGTTGATGTTATTCTTTTTGGCAGTAGCATGCATTTATATACAGTAGTAATGATTACAAATTTGTTCACCCAGGAATTTTTTTCCCTGTCAGTATGTTAAAGAATGATGGTTTAAGCAATCTAATGACAAATCCTTATCCACAGAAAGCCATATTGATCCAACAGAAAGCTGCTGGAAGCTGTATTTGTTTCATTAATTTTGGTTTATTATTTTGAACATAGATTCATCATTTTAATTTATTTTCTTCAAAGAGAAATATTCAATATTTTTTAGAACGGTTACTTCTTTTTCAGATAATAACCTACTGTGCAGGAAAAAATATTTTTTCTTTAAAAGAAGCAATTATCTTCAGGATTGCACTATAGACTTTTATGAATTACTTTAGAATTCACTTGAAAAGTTATACAATAGAAGAGAAAAATAAAATGCAGGCAGTCCTTAACTTTCAACCACAACTGATCCAAAAATTTCTGTTGCTACAGTAAATGAAACCGTTATTCAGTGAATTTTGCTGAATTGTATGACCTATCTTGCCACAGTTGTTAAATTAGTCACAGAGTTAAGTGAATCTGACTTCCCCATTAACTTCACTTGTAAAAAGATCACAAAAGGGGGTCATATAACCCTGGGATGCTGCCACATCATTAATATGAGTCGGTTGTCATGTCTAAATTTTGATCACATGACCTTGGGGATGCTGCAGTGGTCATGAGTGTGAATAAAGTTACAAATTGCTTTTTCAGTGCCATTGTAACTTTGAACGGTCACTAAATGAATTGTAAGTTGAGGACTACCTGTACTGTATTTTGTCCTACTCTGTTAGTAGCTGTAACGAAATACTGAGAGACTAATAATTGAATAAAAATGATAAACCTGCTTTGTATGTTTCAGCTAAAGGCCCAAGCATCTTTATATAATGAAGGACATTATTTTATATCTTACCTTTATTTGGGAAACTTTTTTTCTGGAAGTGTTATATTGTCCTGTCTTGCCTCATATTAGGCAATGAATATAGGTATACGCTACTGTTTTTTCATTGCAAGTGCTCACGTAAACTTTACCAGTTGAAGTGCCCTAATATTAATCTGTAAATTATTTTCCTCTAATTCATTAATTTCTTAGTATAATGTCTGGACAACTATAATTATAATTTCTATGAATATTGTGGAAATTCCATATAAAATTTATGGATATGTGAAAAAACAATATTGCACGAAGAACAAGGTGCAAAAATAGGTATGGAAATATAGAGAGCATTTTTTGATGTATTTTTGTTACATAACCATTGGGAAACCTTTCTAGTTTCCTTTGGGTTGATAAATACAGTACTTTGAAACTGTGTGCAGTTATTATCTTCTACGTATCTTAAAGTCTAAGGCTATCTAACAAGATAGAAGTATTCTAGGTAGTGTATATTTTTACTTTTTAAAATGGGAAGTAAGAATTCAAATACTTTGAAGTGAGTTTTTCTCCTTGGAACTGCTCGGATTGTCCACAGGATGGGTGGAGCTTCAGTCTCTGCTTATTGTAGGCTGAGCTTGATTTCTGAGGAACGCTCCTCCCTCCATCACGTGGCTTGCCATCTCGTTCCCCAGTTTATGCTCAGCCTTCGAGCAGAGTAAGCTGTGTGTTTGCGTGCTCTTGGCCGTTGCTGGATTCCCCTCATTCACCCCTTTTTCTACCTGTTCAGGTTGTATACAACCCTTATTCTTTTCTATCTCCTTAGCCCTGCGCAGCTGGTTCCTTCGTTGGCTTGGTTTCCTGGGAGGGTTTCCCCCCCCAGGGGTTGCCAGGGGGTAGGCTCAAAACTTTGCGCTGCCTCCCCCACCCTTTTTTCTCAGCTTTTCTGCCGTGTAAAAATTGTTTAAAAGGCTCCATTTCGTTCCGTTTTGTTCCGCCCACCCCCGAGCTCCGTTTGAATTTTTTCATAGCGTTTAAGGTTTTTTTGGCTCTATCCTCTGTGGGCTTCCCTAGGGACCCTCTGATTGTTACCGGGATCCTCCTGGCCTTGCCAGGTTAATCTCCACAAGAACTGTTAGTGGCGTCCGCCATTTTGAAACTCGCCTCGTGGCCGGGCGCCATTTTGGAGTTCATTTCTTCATCTTACTGAGTGCCTATTCAAAACAGCAGGTCCATTAGGCCTGCCGAGGTTTAAAAAAAAAAAATTGTTTTTGCAGTTGGAGGTTTTTTCTCCTCCTCCCCCTGTTGGCTCTCACCGCAACCAGCTGTAGCGGCTGCGGTTATTTCCACCACTCCCGCCCGGTTGTTGCCTGGGTCGGCAGTTGGTTTAGGCCCGGTTTTGCCCTTAAGGCCCTTGATCTGAGACCTTGCAAGGTTGTTTCTTCAAGTTCTTTCTAGGCCTTGACTTCAAAAAAAAAAAAAAAAAAAAGGAGAAAATAACAGAGTGGGGGGGGGAATAATCATACGGAGCAGAGAATCCTATTGATTCAAGTCAATAATATTCGGGGGAAAGTGTGTCAGTGTATAAAGGAACTCCCAGGGCTCCCGGCCTTCGTTGTAGGTCGACCCCTAGGTGCGCCAACCGCCTCAGATTTGCACCCCTAATTATCTGGAATGGCAGAGAGCAATCCCTCAAAGGGGCCTTCCTTGAAGGCCAAGGCAAAGACCCACCACCTGCGCAGTCAGGCTAAGGAGCCCACCAAAGCCTCTCAAAAGGACGCTTTAAGACATCACAAGGCTCTAGAAAGAGAAATTGACAGACGTGCTAGACAGACAGGCTCAGTGCCTCCAGCACTTGCCACTCCTTCCACCTCCACCCTCCCTCCCCCTCCTGTAGCTTTTTCCTCCCTATCCAGGCACAGCTCCCCCTCTCAAGGGCATCAAGCCCCAGGCACACCAACCAGGCGAACTCCTGAGGCCACCTTTACGCCCATGGCCGCTGGCCTGCGTCAAGAGGAACCTCTCATTCAGGCGGTTCCGGAGCAGCTCAGAGTCTGGATGGAGATGGCCATTCGACAGGGAATTGCAGAAGGGATGCAGCAGATGACCAGACCGGGGTTGCCTCCACAAGCCACCGAATCTGTAAGATCATTCTCTCTTATGCCTCCCCAAGGGGAGGTTTGCCCTTCAGTCAGGGAGGATGAGGAGGAAGTGGAAGGGGACCTAGATTTAGACAGGGAGGAGGAGCAACAATATGATCTGGGGTCCTTACCATACGACGAGCCTCTTCCGGACTCTGACCCATCAGAGGCGGAAATGTCCGAAGACGAAGGTCTCTCTCCGGACCAGCCCTCCTTTGTAGGGCTCTTTAAGCCCCAGCTTTTAAAATCCCTCCTCTACAAGGCTAGGAACATCTCGGGCCTAACAGCCCAGACCCCCTCTGATCCCATTCCCGTAGTTTCGGAGGAACAGGAGGACTCCATGTTCAAACAACCGGTAGTGGAGGCCGAGGTCATCCCTACCCCCCCCATATTCCTGGATCTGGTGTCCAAGCAACTGTCCTCTTCAGTTGCTCCCCCGGCCCCCTCGGCCAATGATAAAAGGTTCTTCAACCTCGACCTGGAGCTCTCGACCTTGCTGAGTACCCCGGAGGTTGATGAGCCTGTCGTAGGTCTGACCTCTTCCTCCGCCCTCAGTGACCCTTTAGAGGCCCTCAAACCAGAGGACAAGCGGTCAGAGCTCGCATTAAGGCGAGCTCACCAGTCGGACGCATGGGCAATCAGGTCGGCTACGGCCGCTTCTTTTTTTATCAGATCTTCCATTCGCTGGCTTTGCCAGCTTAAGCAGCATGTCCCGACCTCCAATATCCGCGCCCATCAACACATCGCCAAAATAACGGCCGCTGCTGAGTTTTCAGCTGATGCCGCTTTTCACTCTGTAAAATTCTCCTCCCACGCCATTTCCTCCCACGTCTTGGCCCGCCGCCTGCTCTGGCTAAAACCCTGGCAGGCGGATCTTAAGCACAAGGTCAAGCTAGCTTCCGCACCCATAGCCGGAAATAAGTTGTTCGGTACTTCCTTGGACCCTCTCCTAGTCGAGGGAAGGAATAAAAAGAAATTCCTCCCTTCTCTTTCCCGCAAGTCTGATTCCAGACCTCTGCAGCCCTTTCGGAGGGCTTCCTTTCGTCCCTATCACCAACCCTTTCCTCCCAGACACCAAGGTTCCTCCTCCTTTGGTTCGGGTCAGTCCCAGGACAAGTCCGACCCCTTCAACAGGCACAGAAGAGGCGGAAACTTCAGGAGGCCCTTTCGTGGCTCTGGCAGCAGGCCCTTCCGCCGCTCCAAATAAGCCTCCTGACATTATTCCCGTTGGCGGGCGACTTAAAGCCTTCGCCTGTCAATGGGATTCGTCCACTTCAGATGCTTGGGTCAGGGATACAGTCAGGTTTGGCCTTGCCCTTGAGTTTCTCTCCCCCCCCGATTTTTACATTTCATGTCCCCGCTCCAACAACCCTTCCAAACGTAACCTCATGGAGGAGGCAATTCGACACCTACTGGACATTCAGGCTATCCAGCCTGTTCCTCCATCCCAAAAGGGACAGGGTTTTTATTCACGTTTATTCGTGGTGCCCAAACACTCGGGGGGATGGAGGGCTATTTTGGACTTAAGCGTTTAAACCGTCACTTAGTGTACCGTAGATTCAAAATAAACACACTTCAATCCATCCTTTTGGGAGTTCGGCAGGGAGACTGGTTGTCTTCTATAGACCTCTCCGAGGCATATTTACACATCCCAATTCGACCCTCCCACTCTAAATTTCTCCGTTTCAGCTACAATAACCTACACTTTCAGTACGTGGCCCTTCCATTCGGGTTAGCCTCGGCCCCCAGGACCTTCACCAAGGTTCTGGCCGCTCTAGCTGCCCACCTCAGATCCATCCTGGTACGGCTCCACTGTTACCTGGATGATATTCTCATCCTCTCCCCTTCCAGGGAACAGGCTATCAGGGATATCCATACTACCCTCACCTCCCTCCAGGAACACAGGTTCCTCATAAATTGGAAGAAAAGCCAATTGGCCCCCGCCACTAGACTACCCCACCTAGGGACCATAATTGATACAGTCATGGGGAGAGTGTTCATCTCCCCAGAAAGGATACTCAGCATCCAACAATCAGTCAGGTTCATCAGATGACACAGGAAGGTCTCTCTCCTTGATCTATCCAAGTTATTAGGTAAAATGATCTCTTGTATTCCCGTTATTCCCTGGGCCCATTTCCACTCCAGATCCCTCCAGTGGTTCCTGCTTCCGTATCAAAGAGCTGGGACAAGCAACTCAAGGAGCAAGGTCAAGGTCTCGCCAAGGGTTCTCACCTCCCTCCTCTGGTGGAGCAAGGCATCGATCAACAAGGGCTGCCTCCTCAAGAAGCCTCCAAGATTTATCGTCACCACAGACGCCAGTCTGTCAGGATGGGGCGCCCACCTTCTCTCCCTTACAGCTCAGGGCAGATGGTCACCGTCAGAGAGGCTGCGCAACATAAACTGGTTAGAGCTTCACGCCATCCACCTGGCCCTCCGCAGCTTCCTACATCATATTCAGGGCAGCCACGTCCTCATTCTCACCGACAACATAACAGCAAAGGCACATGTCAACAGACAGGGGGGCACTCAGTCCTCAAGTCTAATGAGGGAGACCGAGCACCTCTGTCAGTGGGCAGAGTCTCACCTCCTTTCACTCAGGGCAGACCACATTTCAGGCATCCTTAACACCAGGGCAGATTGGTTGAGCCATAGACCAGGCTCACCATAGACCAGGCGGAATGGCGCCTCCACCCAGACCTGTTCAGGGAGGCGACAACAATATTTGGCCTGCCAGTGGTAGACCTGTTTGCCTCCACCAGCAATACCCAACTTCCACGGTTCATCTCCAGATTCCCGTCCCTCGGGGCGGAGAACCACAACGCCCTCCTATGCCCGTGGCCCTCGGGCCTTCTTTACGCCTCCTCCCCTCTGGCTCTGGTGCCAAGAGTACTCCAGAAGGTCCTTCTGGTAGCTCCTTATTGGCCCCGTCGCTCCTGGTTTGCGGACTTCCGCAGCCTATCAGTAGCTCCACCTTGGAGGATCCCAGCAGACAGGATCTCTCTGTCTCAAGGCCCCCTTCTTCACCCAGACCCCCAATGGCTACAGCTAGCCGTCTGGAGGTTGAGCGGGAACGTCTAAAAAGGGAGAATTTCTCCACGGAGGTCATCAACACCATTTTAGCAGCCAGGCGTCCTTCTACCAGAAGGATTTACGATGCCACTTGGAACAGATTCCGCAAATGGTGTGCCAATCTCCACATTGATCCATCAAACCCATCGGTAGCAAAAGTCCTCGATTTTCTCCAGGAGGGTCTCGGTAAAGGTCTCTCCCCCAACACTCTAAGGCGTCAGGTAGCAGCCCTATCCACCGTAATTTCCTGCGAGGGCGCTAATTCCCTCTCTCACCATCCCTGCATCCGGGCATTTCTAAAAGGCACCTCAAACTTACGACCTCCGTCCCTTCACCGATACCCAACATGGGATCTCAACAAGGTCTTGACCTCCCTCACCAAACCTTCCTTTGAACCCCTTAGAGAAGTTTCCCTCCAGTTCCTATCCTACAAGGTAGTTTTCCTGGTGGTGATTACTTCGGCCCGAAGGATTTCAGAGATGGGCTCGCCTGTAAAAATGAAACCTATTGCTACATTATTGGCTTATGTGTGGCAACATTGTCCCAATTATTCAGAGGAAGGGTCCTTAAAAATTTCCACTTGGCAAAAAATTGGTGAACATCTCCATAGTCCTCCTCGTGCACCTATTGGCATTTTGGTCACTTGGAGGAAAATTATGGAGGCTTTAAAAGTCCATTATAAAATAGAAGCAGGGAGTGTGTTTGAATCTCCCCCGCCAAGTTATGATAACTTTTCAATTTTCCCTAACTCAGGCAGAAGCTGCTGCCATTATTCAACGATGCCCCACATGTAGTAAGCAAGGACATTCCATTCCCATAGGAGTAAATCCTAGAGGATTAAAAGCTTGTGAAATTTGGCAAATGGATGTAACTCAGTATCCACCTTTTGCCCCTTGGAAATATTTGCACGTTTCCATAGATACATATTCAGGGTTTATTCTGGCTACTCCTCAAAGGGGAGAAACTGTAAAACATGTCATCAATCATTCAATTCGTACCTTTGCCTCGCTGGGACGTCCAAAAGAAATCAAAACTGACAATGGACCTGCCTATACAAGTTCTGCTTTCCAGGACTTCTGTAACAGATGGGATGTAACCCACAAGTTTGGGATTCCCTACAACAGCCAGGGGCAGGCTATTGTGGAACGAGCGAACTTATCTCTGAAACATGCTCTTGATCGATATTCGTTGCGGGAAAAACCCCTGAACTTCCCAGCATTGCAAAATTCTCTTAACATTGTCTTTACACTTTAAACTTTCTTAATCTGACTGGCATTCCTCCCACTTCTGCTGCTTCGCGTCATTTTTCCTCCCCCTCACCCCCGCCTAACAGACCTCTGGTATATTATCGCAGATTGCCAGATCCTGCCTGGCAGGGTCCCGCTGAGCTTCTCACTTGGGGACGAGGCTACGCTGCGATCTTACTGCCAGACAAAACCACTTGCTGGATCCCTGGTCGGGCAGTAAGACCCTATCATGGGAATTCCTCTGCTACATCTGTATCTTAAAACTCTTCCTGATATTCTTGCCTATACCTTCTTTGCAATTTCTACCTTACTTCAACAAAACCTATGCTTCCTGTCAAAAGACTATTCGTGTTAAAACCATTTCATTAACAGAAGGCTATTATACTTGTTCCATGTGGGTACGTCATGAAAATGCTACCCGTAGTTTTCACTCTGTCACTTCTGTTTTATTTAAAGAACACTCTACCACTCGCTCTTTTGTTCCTTCTTTACTCTTCCTATGGAAAGGAACCTTAAAATCTTTTCTTCTATTCAATCTAAAACATAGGGGGACCTAAATGTCCTTATATTGTATTATGGGTTTCCCCACCCCAACTAACATCCTTGATGAATTACCAAATTAATCTTTATTGTCATTATTGTAATTATTATCCTTTTTCTACTAATTGCATTCCCTCCTCATCTCGTAAATGTTCTACAACTAACTTGTCCATAGCCCTCTCTCCTACTTGTCATGCTTTTATATACCCGAACTCTGATCCTGTCAACAAACGACGCTTCAAAAGAACTGTCCATGACAATCCGCAGAAGCCTCAAAGAAAATATAATATTGCTTGGACTATAACTGACTTTCAAGGCGTTCGTTTAAGTTCTACAACCAATTTTTCTCGCATAGAAGACTTCTACCCACCACTTCAATTCGATTTGGCAGACGCACCCACACAACCAGGGGATATCCTGCAATCTACACCACTGCAGGAGGAACTTTAACATCACGCCTGAAAGGAATGTATTTTATCCCTGGCAATAATTTTGTTTGGACTTGTTCCACCGGTCTCATGGCATGTGTCCACGGGGATGAAATTGTTAAATCCAAATCATTTTGCATTCAAGTATGGCTTGTATGTATAACTCTGATGATTTTATATCCCTACAGGTACCCATGGAATACCCCTCTTTTGCAAAAAAGATTTAGATCCGTTAATTTTTAAAACAAGGGGGATTGTGTGCTATGCTTAAAGAAGAATGTTGTTTTTATGCTGATAGCAGGGGGGCTTGTTTTCTATTTCATCGTGGTTTACAACCTTTTTTAACTGCATTGGCAGGATCATTAATAATCATTATATTGATATGTATTATAGGACCTTGTTGTTTTAATAGAATATTGCAATTTTTTAAAAAATCAATTATCCTCCATAACTGCTGATGTTAATGTGCTATTGCAAGCTCATGTTATATCCTCAACACCGGACGAAAAAATGTCATTGCTGAGTTACCGCTCCTTGGACAACCCTGACCCTGACGGGTCACACTCTTGCCTAGATGACGGGGACGGCGAACATTTCAGAAAAATGGTTCCTGTCTTCTCGGACGAGGAAGAAGACTAGTCATAAATAATAATAACAGAGGAGATGTTGTAACTATGTATCATTCATGTGTTTGCAACATTGTAGCATTCACGTGTAATCATTAACTTCTGTCTCTTCAGTGACCTTTGCAAGGCACGTACAAGAGACAAGGAGCTAGACGTTTTGTTAATAAGCTTATCCACACTGTAAATAATCTGTCCGGTATGCAGCTTTGTAAACATGCACATCCTGATGAGATTACCATGTTTGACTTGAACTTTTTGATTAAATCATTTTCTTGTAAAAAAGCACAATAAAAGAGCGTGTGCCAAGACATTCGAGGCGCGCTCATCAAGAGGAAACCTCGCTTCCTGTCGTTTCTCTTCCCTTCGCTCCCTATCATGAGCCGCCCATCAGATGCGGGATGGCAGATACCGCAGAAGTGGTTTTCCGTGCCTTCTTCAGAGATGTTTTTCAGCTTCACAGTCTAGCTGTCAGCACTGAGGTTTCCTGTTAGGTCCCTAATCTGCTTTGACTCTGCTAAACTTTATGACACCAATCATGTTTGACAGCACATTACTAACTAACTGAGCTCTTATATGTTTGGTATATTTCATTTCTGATAAATTTTACAGAATCATTGTAAAACCACAACCTCCCACTCTCAATCCCCTAAAGCCAGTCCATATATATATACTCCAGTCGTGGCATGAAAAACAGCTGCAAAATCTCACAAGATCTCAAAACATTTTGATGTTCTTATCTGAAATCTTTTAATTGGGAATGCCAACATATTGTGAGACTTGCTAATCTCTTGACCGTTTCATTCAATGGTCCCTTCGCAGGAATAGGATCATCTCAGATGGCTTCTTCCCTCTAGATTTTTATAGTCTCTGGATACTTAATCAAACTGTGGGAGTTGGACTGTCTTGATACTCTTGATGACAAACTTAGCTTGTGTCTTTACTTATAGATTTGGAGAGCTGTGCTCCAATCAGAGTTGATTGATTGGAGGGAGTAATAAGCCCTGCAAATAAAATTTAAGCCAACAGGGAGGAAGTGAAATGGATAGGCAGATAGATAGTCTGATTGATTTGGAGGTCACATGTACCATGCTGGTTACTTATTTCTGGCTTATATTGGGGTCCTTAAAAGCCTTTTTTTCCTGCTAATATCATGATCAACTTAAAAGGCTCTTCTAAAATTGGTTTTGAAAGATTTAGTTTGTCTCAGAATGTCATGATTGTAACACAATATAGTGAGAACAGAAATGGGAGAAAATGTTTTAAATATTTACTTAATCATGGGTTTGAGTTTGCTGAGGTAATGTGACATGATTTCATGCCTATTGCATTTTGTTAGTGACAATAAAGAGACACTGTACTGAAAGATAGAAGTAGAGGAAGCAGTGAACAGATACTGAATTTTCATATAGAAAACAGATGAGTTGCTATATTATAATTGGCTGATGAAATCAGCTTATCACAAATAAATAGGACTGATAAAAATGTTCATTTAAAGTAAAACTTAATAGTGGAAATTTGGGTGGGGGGAATTAGATGTGAGTGATGATTAAAACATTATACACTTATTTGTTTTAAGTATGCACATGACTATTTACATTGAATGTTTATTTTTAGGTGAGGTACATTTACTTAATTTTTCTTGTGTTCCTAACAGGTATAATTAATAAATAATTCTTCCATAGCTAAATTTTCTGTATGATCAGAATGGGAATAAAGTCTCTATTAAAAAAAAAAAGCTGGGGACATCATCTATTCTGAGATACAGAATGCTCAGCTCTATTATAGAGGTAGAATCTGGACACACAATTCTAAAATTGCAAGGTTCTATTTTAATGCAATGGATAAATATAATAAATTTGGTATTTCGGAAAAAAAGAATCTACACCCCAAATAAACAATCATTTTACAACTGTTGATGTAACAACTGGCTTCCAGCCAGTTTCTTTTGAAAAAAATGAAGTTTATTTGTTAACACTCCACCAAAATCAAACATTTCCTTCAGTTTGTCAGTAAAGGTTTTATCATTTGTATACTTTTTTAAAAAAATATTTGTTAATTGTTTATGCGATTACATCATAGTGCAGCAATAGGTTGACTCTGTTCTGTGGGTCGAAGACATTCATTCATGGATAGATTCTGTCAGCAATGAAAACAGAAGGAAAGAATTAGATTTCTCTTTGATTTAGCTTTTAAATCACTACATTTTATACAATATTCTATATAGTCTCCCTCTCAACCAATGACCAAGCAACTTCCCTGATCATTTTAAATATACTTGTGTTTCTATTTTGTCGTCCATTTGAATATTTCACCCCATTTTTACTGTTTGCATTTCTTTTATGAAAATAATAAATGCGCTCAACACAATGTTAATTGACTTCTGACATGGCATTGTATCAGAAGAATGTTGTTTTGTAACAACTTTCAGTAACAAATAAAACAATTTTCTTAAATATTATTAAAAACACTATGCAGTGGTGCTTAAAATGTTTGTGAACCCTATTACATTTTTAATATTTCTGCAAAAAATGTAACTTAAAACTTGATTAGTTCTGTACACAAATCCTAAAACTAGATGAAGCGAATCCAACTAGACAAGTGAGTGAAAACCATTATACATGTTCAATTATTTATTGAGGAAAATGATCCAAAGCTGCATATTTGTATGAGGCCTTTGGAATTGCTTCAGCATATTTTGAATTTTGAAATATTAGTATAGTGCAATTTCAGCATGGCTGCTATATGGGTATGACCAATGGCAAAATACTCATCAGATGTCTGATTTTTGGGGATTTTTCTGTTTATCATTTCTAGCATTACTTTTGTATCCCTTCCTTCTACATTTGTCTTTTTTTGTAGTGGAAAAAAGGTTTTTTTCCCCACATTAATTTTTAGTATTATTTTGTCCATAATGGGTCCCATAAATGTTCTGGAAAATAAAAATGATGTCTTAGACTGGTGCTTTGCATTTTCTTTTCTTTTTTTTTTTTCTTAACTGAAAAAATGGTTGGAACTGAAAATCTGGAGGTCATCAAGAAAAGGAATCCTCGGGCATTATATTGGATGTCCCAGCAATCATATAAATTGATAGTCAAGTGGTAAAATTACATGCTACATTTCATGGTTCTCCAATTATGTGGTCGATGTAAACAAAAATTTAGAGTCTGTTAGTGGCTCTGTAGTAGTTAATTATATTGCAATACTGAACTTACCCATTTGATTCTATAAACTATAACTTGTCTTAAAACATTCTTACTCTGAAATATTCCTGTAGCCAATCTAAATCCTGACTGGGGATTAACGACTAATAATGCAAGCAGCATATATTCAAATTGTTATATTTTTTAAAAAAATTGTCTGAATGCCTTCAGCGTGAACTTATATTTCCTAATAAAATGTTTTACAGGTTTATTCAGATCTATAATACATTTTGTTCTCTGGTGGTTATGTTCAGGTTGATAGAAATGCCAGCATAATTGGCTGAGGACAATTTTTATAATCTGATTGTATTTGTGAGAAAGATGTACAGCCATTATAATAAGAGTGTTCACAGTGATTGTAATGTCAGTGGAGATCATGAGAATAAATTTGTGAAATTTTGTTTTAGAAATAACTGAACTGTTCAAAGAAAATGCAAATTTTTTTTAGAAGCTAAACATTAATATAGTTTTAATGTTATACAACTATAATGTATAGTTCTATTTATCATCCGTCTGACTATTCAGAATATGTTTTAGAATGTATTCTGAACATAAGATTACTGTGCTAAGATGCAAAATGGAGGCCAAACTGTATTTTCCTGTTTTTTCTCTTACCGTAGTGCATAGTGAGCTGGTGTACCAAACATGATGAAGAATTCATTCAACTGAATAATAACATTATTTATACTACAGATGCTGGCCTTTTGTTTATTCTTTTCTTGGGGAAAGAGATAAGAGTTTTTAGGAAGATACGATGGGTATCCCTTTGCTCAGGGAAATTGACTCAATCTTTTGCTGTTGATTTTGATAATATGCAAGCAGGAAGGAGGACAATTATTTTTCTTGAATGAGATAATTTTAATAGTAAGTTATAGTTTATTAGATGAGGTTGCTTTAGGCAAATTATTACAAAACAGCACCTGAAATTATATGCTAAAGCTATTATATTTTTATATAAAAATGTTTTAGGGACACTATGCCTGTGTAGCCTCTAATATTCTATATTACTTTTTATACTTTTATTTCTTCTCTATAAGAAAGTCTTTTAAATACCCTTATGAAATATTATGTCAGTGGAATTTTTCAGAATCATTCCCAGATATAAATCACAACGTTACATGATCGCATTGCTTAACAACGGCAATCCCTGTACTTCTCATTGTTATTGTTAAGCAAGGAATATGGTTGTTAAGTGACCATCTCCCAGCTTGCTGCTGCTTCTAAACTTAAGTCAATGGGGAAGCCTGCAGGAAATTGCAAGTCCTAGGTGCCTTGCTGTTGCCAAGTGAGAGTGAGTGAGAGCGAGGGATGTGTGGGTAACCAGAGAGCATAGAAGGGCTTGGAGTGGCTGCTGCAGGGTGAAGATGGGGGATGAATGATCAGGGAACCATGGCATGAACATAGCAAAGCTCAGGAAGTTTGTGTGGGTAGGGAAGACTTACCCAAGTAAGTTGTAATCTTCCCAATTGGCTTCCTCATTGACTTTGCTTATAAGAAACCACCAGGAAAGATTGAAAATCATAATCATGTGACTAATACGCAGCACTGGTCATAAGAGCAAGCCAGTTGCATAGTACCCAGATTATGATAACCGGAACTCCAAGTTGTAGAAGGTTGTAGATACCACTTTTCTTACACTGTTATAACTTCAAATACTTGCCAAATGAATGATCATTAACCGAGAACTACTATCTATAAGGCATTGAACTGCTTCCACCAAATAAATCCTCTGTGGCATGTAGAAGTTGTACCATTTATACAGAATACTGTTAAGATAAGGAATTGATGCCACTAGAGACAAGCTTACAAAATGAACTAAAGAGATTTATGAAGGGAACCACCTAACTTAAGGAAATAAATCATAGCTTTATTAAATAGCTTAGGTACTGTCCAATTAATCATTCTTTCTAAAAGAATGCCCGATTTCAAAATTTATTATTTGTGTGTATAAAATTTTGATGAAGATAAGAATTTTGATTGTAATAGTAAAACTGAATATAAACTTAAAGGAAAAAATAAAATAGCAGTAGAAAGTTCAAGAAAAAAAAGTAAGAATATACCAGTAATAAAAAGATAACAAAAAAATGACTTCCAGCCTTCATCACAAATATAAATTTAGTAACTCTTCACTCTCTCTAATATTATAAATATTTATCTCTTCCACCTGTATCCCATCTCTTTATCTATAAATAATAAATAATGTTTCAGTTCTGATGTCAGCAGAAAATCCAAAAAGGACAGCCAAAAGTAACCACGTATTTCATTTAACATTGTTCAAATAAACGGCATTATATTCTTCCTTTTACATCTAATAGTCTTAATCTTTAATTTGTTCAAATATTCTCACAGGATTCAATTTTTCTTCATTTATTTAGCATGACATTCTTATGTAAATCTGTTAGGAAAGAATTGCCTTAGTTACTCTTTTGGTTTGCCATTTGTATTTCGTTTTTACATTTTAAAACCTCAGCCACTTTCTTTAGTAGATCAGTAAAGCATCTTTTCTAAATCATTCTTTTGACTTGTCAGTTCTAAATCTACTTTCAATACTATATCTGCCTTGTCTGATAAAACTTGTTCTACATATGACATTTCTTCAATGACATCTTTTGTACAGAGTCTATACATAGAAGCAGACGTCATTAATGTTGATATTGTGATTACTATTTTCTGATTTCATTCTTCAAAGGTCTCCTTCAATATTGTCATAATTATTTTGAAGGCCTGTATATCATTTCTCTACCTAAAAACTAAAATTCTCTCTAGTGTTCAGTTTTCTAAAAATGTGAAGTAATTTACCTGTGTTGTGTCTTGTAAAAAGCAAAACAGGTTCTACTTCCCACAAGGTGTTTATATTTAAAACTAATTTCAAAATCTTACTGTAACAATTCCAATATTACAATTTTATCTGAACCCTTAGTCCATTTTAACTTTCTCACTTCAAAATGTTATTTAGCTTTTTGTTGTTCATTTCAAATTTTAAGTTTTTAGGTAAAGTTTTATTTCATACAGGATTAAAGGCAGACTTATCTGACATTTTTAAACTTGTCATTCCAAAGGTCTCTAATAACTTACAAGTAGTTAAGGTGCAGTTTTGGAAAGTAATTAGAAAGTGAGATTTATGAAGTTAGTGCCCTTTAAAAGTCTTTGTTGTGGTTATGAGCAGAATAGCTGATCCTATCTTCTCCTTGTGCTCAAACCAGTGGAAAACCACTGTTCCACAGTCTTCTCATGAATGGAGCACTTGTGGGTAATTTCCATACTTTCCTTGTCCAGAGAGGTAACAAGGAACTAGTCGACTCACCAGTTCTTTGGTGTTTGCTGTGGTTGTTGGCTCTGTTTTTGCAGAGCAGTCTTCAGTTCATCATATCTTCTTCTCCGGAAGCATGCTTTCAAAGTTTGCTTCATAAAATTGGGGATTTACTTAGAATGTATTGAGGCCAAAAGACACAGAACAAAGTCTTGTGCAAGACCAAAAATGCTCTCACATAATGTGGATTTCACTGTTATTTGCAGTTGGTAAATGTTAAGAATACCTTGAAGAATATTCTCTCAGGTCATATTTTCCAAACTTTCTCCCAGTCATTCACTCCGAACTAAGAACTGCAATTGTCCCCCTGTATCTCAAATTTTATATAGTTATTGCCTCAGCAGCTAGTTATTAAGCAGTTAATCCTTTTTATTAGATCTCCCTTCCTGGATACTCCTACCTCTTTCAAGGTATCCTCACCACCAGATTTTATTAAAATACTTTGTTAGATAAATGGTGTTTTGCCCTCTACGTTTATGAAAAATGCAAAAATACTTATTTTTCTTTAAATATCATTATGCAAGGAAGATAGTATCATATATTGGAATGATAGCTTACAACTTTCCTTTAAGTATCACTGTTGCATCTTAAAATATTCTGTATCATTTCCTGTGTTGTTTGTAGAAAAGTTTAACAAAACTATATTTGTTTGCTAATTATCTGAAAACTGAATCAGTTGGATATATTAATTGTGAACCTGGTTGAATCAACTGCTTGCTTTAAAATAATACATAAGTACAGATGGCATTTTCATGCTGATTTAAACTTGAAGCATGGTATTTTTAAATTCATTATCATTTATTAAAGTTATATGATTTGCCTAAATTTTATTTTTTTAAAAAGCATCTTTCAAAGCATTATCCAGCCTTCCTGGAAAATAGTCTTTTTTTTGTTGATAAGAATATAGATTGTGAAAAGTTAGATTTGCCAGCATCTCAACATTAATGTTGGCCTTCAGATCTTAATATATATCCCAGAAATTATTTCAGAGATGGCAAAATTAATTAGGGAAAATCTGGCAAACAGTATCAGAAACCCATTCCCAGCAGGCAGGCTAATGCTGCTGATTGAGGGAGGGAGGGACTGCAAAACTGTTTGGGAAAAGGTCACAGAACTTTGAAATTAAAGATCACGTGACTAGCAGCAGCCAGGACTTTCACAAATTTCATTCCTTTGAAAATTGTGGGTCCAAATTTTGGAGACATTCTGTAAGTTAGCCTATTTGAGATGACTTGGTTCAAAATTCCACCCAGAATTAATGTGTGGCAAGATGACCACCTAATACATTTTACAAATAAATATGATTGATGCCCAGGTTATGACAACAAGACTTTTTATGGTATATAGTTAATAGCTGTAAACAAGATGTACTCAATAGTCTTGCATAATAAAAGTTTACAAGCCATTTTGGGCACTGGTTTGAATGCAGTATTGAAGACTAATTCTGCTGACTGCTGGGGTTTGATCCTCTCCTGAGTCAAGATTGACTCAGCCTTCCATCCTTCTGAGGTGGGTAAAATGAGGATCCAGATTGTTGGGGGCAATATGCTGACTCTGTAAACCGCTTAGAGAGGGTTGTAAAACACTGTGAAGTGTTATATAAGTCTAAGTGCTGTTGGTATTTACTCAATTAATGGAATACTTGGGTGAGTTAGGGAGTATCAGCATATCTGAAGGTCTTAACATCTGTTTGTTTCCAAATAAGAGAATGTATGAGAAGGAATTGCAGCAAAGGACAAAATGGAGTAAGGAAAAATGATTCAATATTAAATGCGTTTGCAGCACATTATGTATGTTTGTTCAAAATACTTGCTGTATAATATTACTTTACCACACACACACAAAGAGAGAGACAGAGAGAGAGAGAGAGAGAGAGAGAGAGACAGACAGACAGACAGACAGACAGACAGACAGACAGACAGACAGACACAGAGATAAATAAGGAAAGAAAATGAAGGAGGGAATTCTCCTTTGATACTTCTTATTTCACCTCCTTTCCCTATCATGGATTCAACAGATGCAGTTTGTTTGCCTTTTCCTGAATTAGGCATAACTAATGTGGATACTGTAGCCAAAATGAATGTTTAGAAACCTCTGGCATGTGTTGCTGTTGTGATTAATTCATTAATTTTGGACTCAACCTTGTTTATCTAAACAGAAATATTTATAAATCTTCTGCACATGTTATCCATTTCCTGTTATACAAAATCACTGACTTGTACACTAAGCAATGTGCTGAGATTTCAAATGCTTGATATCCAGGAAAAAAATTGCATTTTGCCCTAAACCCTTTAGAGGATGACCAGATTTAGCAAAAAGAATTTGACAAGAATAATCTCCTGATCTGATTTTCAGGTATTAGACAATTGTCTAATTATTGTTAGACAAAATGTCTGATAACAGGCAATATCAGAATTTTGGTTTTTTTTAATTGAAAGGGATGATTGGGTGCAAGATAAAAAAGCATTTGTAAAAATATTTTTAAAATCAAATTTAAAATGTCAGTATAAACATAGCAAACGGTTTTTCTTACTGTACTTCTATAGTTTTCAGTGCCAATGAATTTTATATCAGCCATGGAAATGGATAACTACTTAAATACCTCAATTTAATACATTAAAGACATTCACTTCATATTTTGGATTTTATTGTAAATATTAATCACAACTATACTGGTAACTTATGAACAAAATTAAAGTTCTTATTGAATGAAAACTACAAATGACAGTTTTCGAATACTTGGTTCAAATCTCTCTTGAGTTTTAAAGTTAAATCTCATAATATTTGGTAAATTGATTACTGTATTATTAAGACTGTATTTGGCATTGTCATCCACCTATTGAGTCCTTCCCAAGAACATGGTATAGGCAGATGTTTGATGGTGTTTAATTATTTATCTGTTCACAATAACGTGAAATTATAACTGCCAGTTCTTTAGCTGGTGTTGGCCTTCACACATATTGAGTTCTTCCCAAGCACCTAAGATGTTGTAATGTATCAGAATAGTATGTGTGAAGATTCAAGTAGTATGGCAATTTGTAATTGACAGTAGAAATTTTGTAAATGTATAACAGAATAACAGAGTTGAAAGCGACTTTAGTGGTCTTCTAGTTCAATTCCCTGCTCAAGCAGAAATCCCTATATTAGGACAAATGATTGTCCAAGCTCTTCTTAAAAACTTCCAGTATTTGAGCACCCACAACTTCTGAGGCAAGTCATTCCAATGATTAATTGTTCTGTCAGGAAATCTCTCTTCAGTTCTATGTTGGCTGTCTCCTTAATCACTTTCCATCTATTTCTTCCTGACCTACCTTCTGGAGCTTTGGAGAATAGGTTGATCTCCTCTTCTTTGGGACAGCCCCTTAAATATTGGAATACTGCTATCATGTGACCTTTAGTCCTTCATTAAATTAGACATAACCAGTTCTTGCAACTGTTCTTCATATGTTTTTCATATGCTTTAGTATGTTCCTAACCATAATCCTAAGTGGGTTTATCATCCAATGGGATTTTCCGATCTATTTAATATGGACAGGTAGAAAATCTGGGCTGAAAATCTCAGCCCCTTCCTAAGCATACTGATGCGCTGTGAATTCATTGGTGACATCCATTTTGCTCTCCAACTTCATGGAAACCTAACTCTAACCTTTAGTGAGTTTATCATCCAATCAGATTTCCCCATGTATTTAATATGGACAGTTAGAAAAGCTTGGCTGAAAATCTCAGCCCGCTCCTAAGCATACCAATGCGCTAGTTAAATATAAAAATCCCATTGAGCAATAAATCCACTTAGGGTTAGTATTAGCACCCCATGAAGTCAGAGAGCAAAATGGATGTAGTCAAGAAATTCAAACTGCATTGATAGGATTAGGGGGGAACTGAGCTTTTCAGTCCACCTTTCTACCTATCCATGGTTATATATACAAGAAAATCCCTTTGGTGGGAGAACCCACTTAGAGTTAGGGTTAAGTCCCAATGAACTTGGAGAATAAAATGGATGTTGCCAATGAAATCGAGGCACATTAGTATGCTTAGGAGGGGTCTGAGATTTTCAGCCCAGCTTTTTTGTGTGTACAAGTTAAATACATGGGAAAATCCCATTGGAGGGAAAACCCATTTTGGATTAGGTCCCCATTAACTTGGAGAGCAAAATGAATTCACAGTGCATCAGATGCTTAGGAGGAGGCACACTTTTTCAGCCCACCTTTGTTTGCCTGTCCAAATTAAATACATCGGACTATAACATTGCACTATAAACATATTTAGGATTAGGTCCCTATGAAGTCAGAGAGCAAGCTGGGCTGAAAATCTCAGCCCTATCCTAAGCATACTGATGTCATGGGACCTAACCCTAATAAATGGGTTTAGTCTCAATTGGATTTTCTCATGAATTTAATATGGACAGGCAGAAAAGCTGGGCTGAAAATTTCAACCCCCTACTAAGCATACCAATTCGCTGAGAATTCATTGGCAACATAAGTGTGTTTAATCTTCCAATGGGATTTTCATGCCTACGATGGGAATAGAACTCATTATATCCTGGGTTCTAGCCTGATGCCTTAACCATAGCTGAACCAAAGTAGTGCTCTGTCTAATAATGTATAAATAGGTAGTGTAAATATAATAATTAATTGCACACTTTACTGCAGTTCTTTTCATGCTGTGTAAAATACTGGCTATGTTGTTAATTTTAAAATATTTTTAAAAATATAAATTAAAATATTAATCAAATTATTTGGAATATTCTAATATTTTCAGAACATATAATAGATTAATTTTTAAATGAAAGAATATTACTTATTCTCTGAACACCTTTTGTGTAAATTTTAAAGCCAAAGGACTTGAGGGAGAGATTGAAAATAAACATGTTATATTTTAATTATACTTTCATAAACTACTTACAAGTATTAAAAGTTATTAATTTTGGCCAATAAAAATCACATAAGTGCAGAGTGGTACAACCTATATTCCTTATTCTTTGGTAATTATCAACTGATCTTTCCTGCAGTTCTCTTATTGTTTTATTAATGCAAATAGCTGAATCAGAACATTGCATATTAACTTGAATACAGTTCTTAGTCCCAGATATGAGGTGGAAGCTTGGTATAAGAATCTAAAATATTCTGGTTCTTTTTTTTTTAGGTACAGTACAAGTGAAGGCAAAGTGAGATCAGAACAGATTTTCTGAGTTTTTGCTGAAATGAATATTAATATAGATGGTTTTGAAGTAGTTCTTCACCCCATCCCCTGCAAAATCAATTGTGGGTACTTACTATTTTTAAGATGGCCTTATTCCTAATGTTTTATTTTTCTTATTTTACAGTTGTCCGTATTTATCTGAGAAGATTACACCTGCAATTCCTGCTGTTGGAGCAGTTCTCTTCTTTTTTGTTATGGGGACCTTGCTACGTACTAGTTTTAGTGATCCTGGAGTCTTGCCTCGTGCAACACCAGAAGAAGCAGCAGATCTAGAAAGGCAAATAGGTAACACAGAAGGTCTGTTGCAGCCTTTCCGTTTCTCGTTTTATTTTTCTCTCTTAAATGCCAGTTAAGCCCACATTTTAGTAGATTTTCTAATTCTGATCAATTTAACCTACTGTTTTTACTTTCAGATATTCATGACTATGTTACTATAAATATGTCTAAATTTTCTGCTACAGATAGTCCTTGACTTATGATCACATTTGAACCTTAAATTTCTGTTGCTAAGTGAGATACTTGTTAAGTGAATTTGCCCCATTTTACTACCTTTCGTAGCTTCGCTGTTAAGTAAATCACTACGGTGTTAAGTTAGTGACCCAGTTAAATGAATCTGGCTTCCTGATTGATTTTTCTGGGCAGAATGTTGCAAAAGTGATCACTTGACCATAGGACACTGCAACTGTCATAAATATGAGTCAGTTGCTAAGCATCTGAATTTTGATCTTGTGACTGGGGATGCTACTAGAGTCGTAAATGTGAAAAAATGTCATAAGTGGCTTTTTTTAGTGCAGTTGTAACTTTGAATGGATATTAAATGAACTGTTGTAAGTCAAGGAGCTTCCTGTACTTTATGCAGAATGTTCATCTAACTGAATGATCAACTAAGTTAATTTTAAAATTTGTGAATTTTTATAGCACTAAAACCTTTTATACTATTGCTTTATTATATAGTAGACACTGTTCACAGATAATATATTTAATTTAAATGACAAGATAAATTGGTAGAAAAATGAATTCAGTGTCTCCTTTACAGCAATTAAAAAGCTTAATTTATAGCTCAGTTTAAAAAATGTAGTAAAGACAATTCTGAAAAAGAAACTTTATATGTGAATGAATATATATATTCAGTCCTGCCTTGGCAGAAAGCTAATTGAATGACCTTGGGGGAATGTGTGGATGACCTTGGGGGACACAGGAAAAGGTGCTGCCTAAGAAACAATTCGACAAGTAGGGAGGAGCCCCAAGTGGATTAACAGACAGTCAGAGAAAGAAACTTAGAAAGGATTCACCTTAATTGTTCAGATGGTTTGGAGCTATATACTAAGGTCAATATCAAAAGTGATATAGGATAATAGAAAAGCATTCATGAGAAAAATTACAATACTTATCAAATGGTCCAACAATGAACAGAGAGTAAAATAAGGTTGTATGATGTTTCTTGGTGTTTATGTACTTACGGATGAATGTATAAAGTATGAATTTGCAATATTAGAAGTGTGTTGGTTGGGCATGTATAATGCTTTCATATATAGATGATGCCATATTGTTGAATGACAACATAAATGATTTGTAGCAAGTGTTAGATCATACAATGCAACAAGTAGTAAGAATCTGAAAATTAAAGATCAAGGTAATGAAAGTTAAACAAATTAATTTGAAATTAATATTGTATCTTATTGGAAAGTTTACAAAATGGGGAAATGGATGGAGAAATTTTAAGATGTATAAATGTTAGGAGAAAGATAGTGGATAACATGCAATCTATTTAAAGAATGAATATTGGTTGAAAGAACTAAAGATGGCTGTATGTAAGAAAATCCTTCTATCAACTTTACTGTATAGAAATAAAAATTGAGTAGGTAAGCAGAAATAGAGAGTGCAAGTGTATGTAGAAGAAGAACAATAGATAGATCATATTGAATGAAATATGATGGAAGAGTAAAGGGGTTGAAATAAGGGGAAGTCTGAGCAAGGTGTAGTTAATAAGGAGCAAAAGATTCTCTAAAAAATTGAAGGTTTTTTTAAGGAACAAAATGGTAATATATTAATTTGTTTTTTGATCTACTGAAAGCAAAGATAAAAACAAAAAGGCATGAAAAGTATGGTGAATGAGGTTGGTGTAAACGAGTGGTTCCCAAAGTGGGCAGTACTGTCCCCTGGGGGGCAGTGGGATGTCTTAGGAGGGCGATAAGAAGCAAGGGGGGGGCAAAGGTGTGCTGGAAGTGGGCCCCTCGCAGGATGCAATTCAGATTCCCCCCCATCCCACTTACCTGGCTTGTTGGTGGCCGAGAGGAAGGCAAGCCAGGTCATTGCCGCTTGGGTCCCATCTGGATTCTCCACAGTTGCTGGGCCATGGCTGCTAGGGGCAGGATTGGGGGAGAGACCAGGGAGCATGATGATATACCTCCCGCATCGTCCCTTGCCTGCCCCTTTCCTTTGCCATTTGCCAGCCTGCGTGCTTTGGCTGAATGCGGGCCACCGCTGTGAGAATGCTGCGAGTCAAGCCTTGCGAGAACGGATCTTCCACCCATGGAGCTTGCAAAGTGGAGGCTTGCACTTAGCTAAAATGCTCGGAGGTGCAGCTGGCAGAGGGGCGATGCAGGCAGCATAACCCTCGTGCTTCCTGGTTGCTTCCCACACTCCCCCTCAGCAGCCGTGACCTGCGAGCCGCAACAGCTGACAACATGCTGGCTGGCCGGGAGCCAAGTAGTGACAGGTCTGCCCTGCCTGGCTCACCTTTCCCAACTTTATCTTTCTCCTGCGGCTGGTGGTAGACAGAAAGGTGAGCCAGTCAGGGTGGGCTAGTTCATCTTTCCTGTAGTTCACTTCTCCCACAGCTCCTGCTGTGGGTGAGGCTGCAGCCTCGCTTGAGGTTCATAGCCCTTTCCCAAAAAGAAGGAGGGGTGGAAGTTTGCCTGCTGGCTTTTCCGGGCAACGTGGGACCGAGTGTGAACAGACAATCACGCCCAGTCCCTGGGACTGGGAGACTCATCACAAGCAATGTTGCCGGGTGATTACCTTGTTAGAGAGAGAGAGAGAGAGAGAGAGAGTGTGTTTCAGGTGGCTTTCCTAGCTTAGGAGGAGAGAGTGAAGGGGGAAGGGAAGGGATAGAGAGAGAGAGAGGGAAAGAGAGAAAGAAAGAGAAAGAGTGAGGGAAAGAGAGAGAGAGAGAAGGAAGAGACAAGAAAGAAAAGAAAGGGAAAAGGGAAAAAGAAAAAGGGAGAGAGAAAGGAAAGGAAAGGGAAGGGAAGGGAAGGGAAGGGAAGGAAAGGAAAGGAAAGGAAAGGAAAGGAAAGGAAAGGAAAGGAAAGGAAAGGAAAGGAAAGGAAAGGAAAGGAACTCTCTTCATACTCTACATAAATGACTTCTGTGATCATATTAAGAGCAACTGCGTTCTTTTTGCTGATGATGTAAAGCTGTTCAATACCACAGACAATACTGCTAGCCCTCAAAAAGATCTTAACTGTGTATCAGAATGGTCAAACAAATGGCAACTTCAAATCTCAACAAATAAATGCTCTGTCTTACACATTGGCAAAAATAAATAAATCAGAAAATAAAATACAAGCTGAATAGTCAAGATCTTGTTGATGATCCAAGCTCTGTAAAGGACCTTGGAATACTCATCTCTAATGATCTAAGTGCTAGAGCCCACTGTAACTACATAGCCAAAAAGGCATTAAGATTTGTTAACCTAATCCTACGTAGCTTTTTCTCTGGTAATATCACACTACTAATGAGAACATACAAAACATTTGCTAGACCAATACTAGAATACAGCTCATCAGTCCGGAACCCACATTACGTATCTGATATTAGCCCAGTTGAGAAAGTCCAGAAATATTTCACAAGAAGAGTTCTCCACTCCTCTACTCGTTGTAGAATACCTTATACCACCAGACTTGAAATTCTATACCTAGAAAACCTTGAATTATGCTGTCTTCGGTCTGATCTAAGTATGGTATATAAAATCATACATTGCAATGTCCTACCTGTCAATGAATACTTCAGCTTCAACCATAACAACACAAGAGTACACAATAGATACAAACTCAAGGTTAACCGCACCAAACTTGATTGCAGGAAATACAACTTCAGCAACAGAGTGGTCAGTGTCTGGAATACTCTACTTGACTTCGTAGTTTCTTCCCCAAACTCCAAAAACTTTAACCTTAGACTCTACTATTGACCTTGTTAAGCCTGGGTTCCCCAACCAGGGTTAAGGAGACAAGCTAAACAGAATGTGCAGCGTTAGTCAGATAGGCACACAGATAAATGAGTGAGATAAGCTTGTATGTTTTGTTAACATACAGTAAAAATAACAGATACGCTTGTGCTATCAAAATATAGTTTATTCCATTTAGAGATTATAGCATAGTCAAAATAACAGTCCATTAGTCATGTATCATTTAGTCAGTCCATTCAAGGATATTCAATTAGCAAAGTCCGTGTAGAATATCCAATGTCAGTTCACTTACAATAAATCAGTCCTTTATCTCTCTCCCAGTAGGGAAAAACGCAGTCTTCATCCAGTAATTAGGGATCATCAAGTCAGAGAGAGCAAGCTGACGTTCCTTGCTTCTTTTATGGTGCTATTTACAACCACTCCCTTAATTACAGTCTTACAGTTAAAGTTGCAGACACTTTAACTTATAAACCATGATAACATATTTATTATTTTACCTAAACCAGTTAGGGTAAACATTGTTATCCCTAACAGACCTCACCCCTTTCCTAAGAGGTCTGTAGGGGGCGTGCATAAGCGCACCAACGTGCCTACCATCCCTGTCCTATTGTTTCTTTTATTTTACTTATATGTACCCATTTCATGTATTCATAACTATGTATATACTTATATCTATTATCTTGTAAGCAATTGACAAATCAAATCAAATCAATAAATAAATAAATAGTATGCATTCCCTCATTCAAGCTGTAAATAATAAAAGTACAGATTGAAACTTGAAAATTGAGGTTATTAGAAAGAAATGCTTTATGGTCAAAGTGTCTATCTTGCATCTATTTTAAATTTTAAAGTGAATTGACATTAGACTGCATTAGAGGAGAATGGAAAAAAATATATTGTTTTCTTGGCTAACAGCAGCGGTTAAAGCTAAAGTGTATTTAGTTTTTGTCCATTTTAAAATTTTGAGGGTAGGAAGAGGCACAGAGAGGTCTAAACATTACTTCCAGATACATACTGGTAGGATTTATCAAAGGGCAGTATTAAGGGTGAAGTTTGGAGAATTTAGTCAATACCGTGCTATAAATGTGTGATATAATTGAGCTCATATTGGTTCCTGATAAGCTTTTGGATGCAATTTAATGTATTTGTTTTTATGCATAAAGCCATTTGTGGCTTGGTGCTAATTGACACCAGGATTGCATATATCATCTGAAATTGACCTTACTGATAAAGTGATCTCAGGAAAAACAAGTACTTGTTCCCCACTGCTGTGCAGTTAATTGGGGGGGGGGGGGAAGGAGGTAGAGCTAGAAGGCAGTTGTAGTTTTCACAGTGCCTGTTCTTCAGAATAGTCTTCTGGCAGAAATCAGAAAATTTTTGACCATATAGGAAATGTAATTGATTGTTGTGCTAGGTTGAGGGGTCTTTTTATTTGTTTATATTTTAATTATATGTATTGGGAATATTTGTACTAAAATATAAATCAGTTTCATTGATTATCAAACACTTAATATCATTAAGGATATTCAGGAATATGTAGGAATATGTCAAGCTTATTCTAATGGTAAATAGCTGAAGCTGCATCTTGTTCACTAGTTGCTTGTTGACTTATCTACTGATTGTACTGGGTTTTTTCTTTTTTTAAAAAAATCTCTCATTATTTACAGAACCCAAATAAGGTAGCTGTTTTACTGTGCAAATAATAATCTGATATTTTACCAATTGTTCGTAATGAAATGAGAGAATGATTGTGGAAGATGGCAGCAGAGCCCACAACTGACTAATGGTCAGAGAAAGAAACTTAAAAAGGATCTGCCTTAACTAATCTATTTTACTAATCTGTAAAAAGAAAGAGCAGGAAATTAGTACTTTCAGATTTGCAAGATTATGTTAATGTAGCCCTTGTAATAAAGTAGAATTAGCTCTTTGTATAGTGTTTCCCCATCTGGTCTACCTGGGAGACCAACACCATCTGAATAAATTCATGCTAATCTCCTTTGATGTTATGTGTTGCAATTTGGATTTGACTATTTCAGTGTATTTAAGGATTTTAAGTTTAATCAACTGATAGGTTTTGACACATAATGATTTAATCATTGACCTTCAAAATTCTGTGACTTAATAAATAATTTTTAAAATTAGACAAGTTTATTTTATAAATAAAATCAAGATGACAACAAATTATAGCAGCGTCACTGAGGCAGTTGTGTGTGCCTAGTTTTGTAGACTTTATAATATAATTTAGCCATATTGAAGGAAACAGATTTTCACTGGTCTGATAAAAAAGTAACTAAGCATAAATCAGAATTGAATTATTCACCAGATAAGGTGTTAGACAATTGACCCCTTACATTCTAATATAAAGTACAATATACAATATAATGGTAATAAGAATAAGATTGTTTTGATTCTTTTCCACAAGAATGTTTTTTTTTTAATCTCCAAAATAATTTTTATTTTTGTATCTGCTTTCAAGAATGCTAAAATGTCACAATGTTAGTGTTTTTCAGACTACTCAAGATCTGTTCCTGGGTAGTACTTCAAAATCTGTAGCATGTTGCTTGAATGCCGAAGTGTTTGATCATAGCCTTTATTAGATGATGAGAATCCATTATTGCAATTTTTATAGGTATGTTTTCCCCATATTTATTGAGAATTGTCTGCAATGAGCAGCTTGGATGTTCTAAAAAAAACACCACCCATAATTAATCAGTGGATAAAAAAACAATAACTAGCAAGGAATAATAAAAATGTCAACTCATAAAATATTTCTATGGTCTTTTTAGAGTTGCCAACAGAAAGAGAAGGGGGAGCAGTGCGGCGGCTTGCAAACCGAAAGTGCATTCCATAAATGTTTTCAAAGATAATAACTAGGTGACTGAAGTTTCTGCCATGCAAAATTCTAACTGGAAAGCCTGATTGATGACTCTTTGTTATGGATGTGTCCATTGGAGAATATGAATTACGATACACCCAGGGGGTGGGGGGAAACCAAGGGTAACAATGAATTATGTGTGTCAGAGTCGGCTACACCCAGGCAGTGCCGGACATTTTAACTCCCAATAAATCCTTTTTGAGTTTTGGAAGTTTGGCTCGAGACTCATGATTTAAATGGGGGTAACTGCAAGAATCCTGACAAAAAATCCATGTACCTGTTTTTATTATAATTAAAGTTCCTCTCCCTCCTAAAGACTTAATACCACGTTCCATATAGGAAAAAAAAAGCTATATGGTCCCACCTAACTACCAAATAAAAGTTGCAGGTGTTCTCAGTGAATTAAAGTTTTAATGCCGTGGGGACATGTTATGCATCTTTGATGAAACAGAAAGATTATACAGATATCATTGCTTTTTTGCATTTTGGATTACATAGTTTAGCTATGCATTGCATTTGGTACAGCTACGAAAAACCAATTCCAAATATTTAAATATTTTGGCTTGCTTTGGCGATTCAGCCTTCTTGTTTGCTTTGCAAAAATTAAGCTGCTTATTTTTAGGATAGTTAATTTCAAGTGCAGATCACTAGGGCACTTAGAGCACATTTTTACCCAAATGACGTCTGCAAATATAAGCACTACATCATAAAATACAATTGCCTACAATAAGATTGCAGTATATTTGTTGGCTAGTTTTGGAGGATGATGCTTTAAATTATTTTGGCTACAACAGGGTTGATGTTTAAATTGAAGAGGAAAGCAGCCAAAATACATCCTTGTCTACAGTGTTAAATTTTAATAACACAGTCTTTGCATTATGCATTATGATTTACAACAAACATTAGTTGAAATCTGTAAACTTAGATCCTCCACCCCACCCTCCAGTTTGTTCTGTCCTGTTCCAGTGAAAAAGACTAGTCTCTATCTAAGAGCAACTCATCTGTTTTCCTGGAATAAAAATCTCTCAACCCTGGTAGTGTATTTCATAAAAGTAGTCGTCTTTGGCCTGATATTCTTTCCTGAGATATTCCACAAGAGGACTGCCATAGTTTTAGGAAAAACAAAGCCAAAAATTATTCAGAATTTCCAGTGGATAGCACTGACACAGGAAATACTTCCTGGATGACCAGTAGCATGAGAATACTCATTCCTTGTCATCTGTGGGACGGACAATAAGTCAAGATGGGGCCCTTTGGAGAAGGGCATTTAATTCCATGGGTAGGGTTCTGCTTATGTATCTTTGCTAAATGATGAAATAATTATTCCACCCCTATATTATCTTGGTCTTTAGTCTTCATTTAATTCTTATGTTGGTTTATGGCTGGGATAGAGTAACTTAATTGTGCAAGGTAGTGATGTGACTGTCATAGTTGATTTTAAGTGAATTATTACACAATTGATGAAGATTGCCTTCTCATTGCAGTGTAGCATAAGTATTTTTAAAAGTCTGGTGCAGAATGCAACTTTTGTTTTAAAAATCCTTATTAGAAAGGTTACTATTTTTTTCTTTAATAATGGTTTGGCATTACAAAATAAACCATATTAGCAAAGCACATTACTTATATGGATTGACATATTTATATTATCACATAATGAATCTAATACTAATTGCATCTTTTCTATATGGACATTTCATTTTAAAATTATTAAAAAAGTACTTCAAATCTTGTAGGAATACAATATGCTTGTTAAGTAGCTGCTCTTTGTTTGCCAGCCTGAAAGAAGGTACACAGGTATTACTTGACTTGCAACTTTTTGTTTAGTGACTGTTTAAAGTTACAGTGGTACTGAAAAAATGTCATTTTACATTTATAACCATTACAGCATCCCTATGGGTCATGTGATCAGAATTTGGATACTTGCCAGCTGGCCTGTAGTAATCATGGTTGCAATGTCTCAGGGTCATGTGATCACCTTTTGCGACCTTCTGACATGCAAAGTCAATCTGGATGTCAGATGCACTTAACAACCAAACGTGTTACTAATTTGACTGAAGTGATTCATTGAACCTCTGTGGCAAGAAAGGTTGTAAAATGGGGCAAAATTCATTTATATACTATTTTGCTTAGCAATGGAAATTTTGGGCTCAATTTGTAGTTGTAAGTCGAGGACTACCTGTAACCTTGTAAGAAGTCACAGCAACTAGTGAGTAAAATTCTTAAAGCAGGTGCAACTTTGTTGAAGTTAGTGCACAATTCACTCTGCTACAGCCATCTTGATAGGTTCTTGCTTTTTAAGAGACCCTTGCCTTTATCCATTTAGAGAATATCAAATAAGATATAACTCTTGCTTAATCTCCTGAACGTCATTGTTAAATAGCAGTTCATTGACATCTTATACCAGAGTTCCTAAAAAATCAAGTAATGTTTCATTGCCTGTGGTGGTGCACTGGTTAGAAAGCAATATGGTAGGCTAAATCACTGCTCACTCCAGGGGTTCGATTCTCATTGGCTCAAGGTTGACTCAGCTTCCATCCTTCTGAGGTCAGTAAAGTGAGGACCCAGATTGTTAGGGACAATATGCTGACTCTGTAAAATGCTTAGAAAGTACTGTAAAGTGGTATATAAGTATAAGTGCTTTTGTAATTGCTATCTGCTGGTAAACTTACAAATCTGGAAACAACACTGAAAACTGGAATAATTTTAAGTTTTTAGAAAAATAGTGGAAAAACTCAGTTGCTTGAAATAATAGCTTATGCAAATACTTGAAATATTTAAAAAACAGAGTAAAGTTTGGAAATTTGAAACAGACTCTTGATCTGCTTGCAAATCCTCAGATTACATGAAATTGAATGTTGCAAACAATTCTCTCCAATCCATGTTAAAACAAATTCATGATTTTAATTCACAGATCTGGGGCCATTTAATTGAACATTTAGTCCCATTTTAGTGATTGTAGTCAGCAGAAAATTTTTTTGTTTCAAAATATTTAAGGATTATAGCCTTACAGCTTCATTACATTTAAGTAGTTGAATGGAAACGTATACCCCTGAAGCGAAAAAGTTACATTAAGTAAAATTGATGAAGAACCTATTGCATTCCTGAAAAAAAGGATTGCTGCCTTGGAAGCTTTATTGGATAAAGAACAGAATTATTTAAAAATAATACTTCTTAACTACATAAATAAACAACTTTTGCATAATAGGCAAGGATATTAATAAATCATGTTAATATTAGAAACATGAATATCTCTGCACTAGCGATAGTAGTTAATAGAAGACAGTTTATATGAGGTAGACAGTCTTGTGTGAGATAATCACCTTTTCAGAATGGTAGATATCTTAGGAAATTAGACAACATACTGTTGGTTACTCTCAGTATTTCTCAATATCATGCACTTTTGTCTAACTTGTTTCTCAAGAAACTGGGAGAAGGATTATTAGTTCATACCCATCCATTGCATTTGTCACATTACTGTATAACTATTTTTGTAAATTAGACCCTAAGGGTTCTGCCTGGATTTGAACTCTAGCTCCTTTTTTTCTTCAGGGGTGAGAATTTGCAACCTATATATTAATACATTGGGACAGTGAGCAAAGAGATGAGACCTTAGAATGAAAGATAATAAATTATACTTCAAGTATATTTAAACAAGGAAAAGGAAAACAAGTCAGTGATTGTAGCAAAGTTTGAGTATCTAGAGAAGCAGTTGGATAGAAACAAAATGTAGGTACAAAAATAGAGCTGGATATTATCAGTATATGGTTAATACCGAAATCCATGGGGAGTGATGGAATTGCCTACAGATTATATACATGCATGCATACGTACATACATACATACATATAAATATATATAGTATTCAGCTTTGTTTGGGTATTTTCCCACGTCATTATAGTTGTGCTTTTAAAGTTGTAGCAACGTTTCGGCAGAATCTCATCTGCCATAATCAGGCTTCTGTATTGCGTTTGATGAAAGGCCGAGCTGCAGCTGTCCCTCTCTCGCCAGCGCCATCTCCAATAACAGCGGCAGCAGCGGTGGGAACCGTGGAAGCGTTTTAGCCGCTTCTCAGGTGGGGGAGCCACCTCCGTAACTTCCACGGTTCCCACCGCTGCTGCCGCTGTTATTGGAGACAGCGCTGGTGAGAGAGGGACAGCTGCAGCTTGGTCTGGGTGCTTGGAATGCAAGAACGGGCTGCGCACTGGGACTTTTGCAAACTTGCAGAGCCCAAGGCTGGAGCACCAAGGGTAGCAGCAGCAGAGACGCTCACTTGGCTCTTCTCATGCCCACCCAGTCACTCGGGATTAAACCAAAACGCAGTGCGCGGTGCTCCCAGGTACCTCAAAATCTTTTTTTCCTGTTGTTACAGGGACGGGGGAAAAGCAGGAGTGACTCAGACACTGTTGTTGGAGACGGTGCTGGTGCGTGGGGGGGGAGAAATTAATTCACCCCCCGAAAAAACTTCCTAGATGGTTTTTGGTGGCTCAAAAAAAAAATAAGGCCCCGAACTTCCAGTTGCAAAGCTTCGGCGGTGGCAGGAATCCACTTCTCTGTGGGTCCCTGCACTCGCCGCTGAGGTACCCCCAATCCAACTGGATTTGGGGGTTGTCGCTGCCCCAAAGAGGCAGCGGAAGACAGAGGAGATCCGGCGAGGGATCTGGGAATATCGCACCCCCTTTCCCCAGCCGGCTAGACTCCTTTTTCCTGAGGTGGTGGAGCGGCTGTCAGAAATGGCAGCCACAAAGGAATCTTCAACCAGATAAGACTGTGCAGGAGGAAGACAGAAGGAGAAGTTTTCTTGGCTGAACCGGGACATTAAGTTACTTTTAAACACCCTGGAAACCTGACTTTCGGATTGATACATTTGTTTCCAAAAGAAGTTGTTATGGGCAGCAAAAGTGCTGAAGGAGAGTTCACTCCCCTTCCTTACGGAGAAAGCAAATGAGCACAGAAAAACCTGCTTCTTTAAGGTAAAAACAAGCTCTTTGTTATAAGTGGGAAGGAGAGGACTAAAAAAAAAAATCTTTAAAAACTTGTTGGAGGAGATGCTTTGAAGATTATAAGATCAACAACTAATTGTAATACGGCTTTAAAATATATTTGGGATTTTGCCCCAGGAGGAAAAATTGCAAAGAGAAGAAGAGGAAATAATTTCTGTCTGTTTGGATTGTTTGATAACTTTAACATTTGCAAATTACTTTAAGATTAAAAACATCTGGGTTGTTCTTAAAAATTTACAATGGCACCATCTGTGAATCAACTAAAATTGGAATATGAAAAATAAAAAGAAAGAGAACAAAATGGCAAGAATACATTGGGAGCTATCTTCCACTTTTTAGAAATGGCGATTTCTACGTACTAGTAAATACTTGAGGAAGAAGGAGAAGAAGAAGAAGAAAAGGAAGCCATTTTTAATGGACACAAAAGTTTGATTAAGAAAGAAAATAGGAAGAGAGGAAAGAAAAATGAGAATTTAAGATTCAATAAAACAACCAAGAAAAAGAAAAATAAGGTGAAAAAAAGGTACAATGTTAGAAAGCAATTGAAAAGAGAATTACAACAGAGAGGGGAAGCTAAAAAGGTGGAGGTTGGGGGGGGGGCAAAAAGATCAGACTGGAGAAGAAAGGGAGGGAAAAAGGGAAAAAAAGCCACAGTCTGAAACAAGATATCTTTTTTAGAGATACAGAATAAAGGATAGTGTATAATTTAAGAAAGATTCTGCAAGAGTACATAAGATAGTATTGTAGTATTTGCATTTGAAATAGTCTATTGGAATATTATAAGATTTAACAAAATATTAAAATATTAAAATGTTTTATAATGATAGATTTCAATATTTAATAAAATATCAAAGAGAATGTATAAAATGATTTAATGCTTAGTTATACTATTAATTAGAATTAGAATGGAAATTATATACTTTAACTATATTATAAGTTTATTATTATTATTTTTTCAAAATGCAACATGTAGAATGTACTAAGCAGAATCAGGATAGAAATTATGTATTATTTTAAGTGTTACTTTAGGGAAAGGCGTCACACCTTAAAAGTGATTACAGGGGAAATTCTTTGCTAAAGAGAAGAGATAAATAGAGATAAATAGATGATTGGAAAAGAACGGACAAAAGATACAAACATAATGATTTTGAAATAAGATGAAATAAACAAAATATAATTAAGAGAGTGAAAAGAAGGGAGAAATTATATAGAAAATATAGAATGGTTAATAAGAGATGAATGGTATATAAAGTGAGCATGAACTTGATTTAGGTCTGTAAAAAAAGATGTAACCCTGGGCTAAGCCACTTTTCAAAAGAAGTTTTATGTTTTGTGTTTTGTGTTTTGGTTAGCTTTGTTTTGATTGCGAATTTATAAAACCTTGGAGGAGTAAAACTAAAGGGAGAGAAATTTGGAAAAGACATGTATAAATGATAATTAAGGAGGTTTTATCTTTTTATGTCTTGTTTTATGTTTTGTATTTGTGTGTTTATGCTTGATTGAGAATTAATAAAATCTTGATAGAAAGAAATATAATTGAATAAAAGTGAATGGAGAAACAATGAGAAATTTGGAAAGGATATATATGTGTTTAAATGGAAATGTGATAATGTGGAACTATGCCTTAAAAAATAATGCTTTATTTGCCTTGTTAAAACTTATAAGTAATTTTTGAGAAAGAAGGTTTTATACTTTGATCTCTTATGTTTTGTTTGTCTTTAAAATCAATAAAACTTGTTTAAAAAAAAAATAAGGCCCGGTAACACGGTAGATAGATATAGATAGATAGAGAGATAGAGAGAGAGAGAGAGAGAGAGAGAGAGAGAGAGATCTGAAAGCATGAATAGAAGAGATGATTGCACCAGACTGTCAATTATTTGGAAGCCTGCACTCACAAACAAAAAAATCTCCACACCACAAGCCAGGCAAACACCTGGGCACAAACAGATCCCCCCTGATACCTCCAGCTCAAACACACCCCAACCAGGCACCCAGATGAAACCTAGCTTCCTAATAAATGATAGCCGTCTGTTTACTCGGAGCCAAGCCACACTAAAAGCCTCCAATACAGGAAACACAATGTTGCCAGCCAATCAAGACAAAAAAGCTACAAAACAGACAGAAGATATTAGAAACACCAATCAAGCAGAATACAGCAAACTCCAAGACCAATAAACACAGACCAAGACTCACAACCAATCAGGATGAAGAAAAAACCATTCTGGCACAGCAGTAAGCTAGCCCCAAATTTAAAACTGAAACGGCTGTGAAAGTCTGACTCACAGACAAACACAATACAGAAGCCTGATGATGGTAGATGAGATTCTGCCGAAACGTTGCTACAACTTTAAAAGCACAACTATAATGACGTGGGAAAATACCCGAACAAAGCTGAATACCATACACACACACACACAGAGAGAGAGAGAGAGAGAGAGAGAGATGATTGAATATAGGAGAGCAAAGAAGCATAGTGATTTTTAAAAACTTGGAAAAGAGTTAAGCCAGATTCATATGTGAAATCAAAGAAATAAAGTAGGAAAAATATTAGCCATAAAAGGGAGTAGAATAATGAATTAATCATAAAGCTACTTTGTTCATCTGTGGAAACATCAAGCAAGCAAAATAAAAAGGGTGGAAATAGGCAAAAATGGGAACTGGCAGAATTTGGAAAGAAGTCAGACACCACTATTAACAGACTGTTGAATGGGAGAATAAGGGACACTAAAGAGAGTGGTGCAGTTAGAGGGACGAAGCTATGAATCGGTGAAGGCAAACAACAAAAAAAACCCCAACAAATCTGAAAGGAAGTAGTATGCATGGAACAAAATAGATATAGTTAAAATTCAGTCGCATTTGCAGATTCTCCAGAATCATTGACAATTAATAGACATTTTCATATGGAAAAAGCCATATGGAAAATCACATCCAAGCAGTGTTGTTATACCAAAGTACATTATTAAGAGTAGTTATATAAATTAATGCTTGGACTAAAAGCCTTGTGGGTTAGTTGTTCACTTTCTCTTCTTATTTTTTTTAAACCATTTTATATTTGTCATCTGCCTTGTTACTATGCAGATGGAAGAGATATTTGCAGCTTTGAATATATGGGGATATAATTGGGAGAGGAAGTTGCATATTCATTGTGATGTGTTTTATTAAGAGTTAAATCTAGCAGCATTTGGTTTGTTACATATTGATTTCTTAATAATGATTTACAACATACAACTAATTTAGGTGTTTCTAATTTATATTACAATAATATTTACACAAAATAAAAAGCACTCAAGGTTTTTATGTTTATTTCCTTATTTAGATATTGCAAATGGCTCTAGTACAGGAGGATACCGACCCCCTCCCAGAACAAAAGAAGTAATCATTAATGGTCAGGCAATTAAATTAAAATACTGCTTCACCTGCAAGATTTTCCGTCCACCCCGTGCCTCACATTGCAGCCTTTGTGATAACTGTGTAGGTGAGTAAAACACAAAAAGCATAGTAATCTAGATAGCTATGGCAGAGAATTGATATATTATTGATATATATTATATTCATTTGGTATTTCTCATTATTAAAGTATAGCTTTGCTATTTTGTCAAACTGGTACAACTGAAGGTAATCTGTCAGTGTTTATACTTCTCTATTTATATATCCCAGATTCGAATACGTAATTTCAGGCTTGCTATTAGATCACCTCAAGCTTCCTTTCAGCTTGAAATGCAACTGCCGCTCTTTGGGTTGATTTTAGATGTCCAAACGTTTAAGAAATGTGTTAATAAGCCGAGACGTACATTTTGCTAATGATAATACACATTCCAATAAAACAACATTTGCTTCATACACAAGGCAACAGAAAAGGCATAATACTTAATTTTATAATCCAAAATATGTGATTTTTTTTGTTTACATTATAATAGTTTTGGGCTTCTATGATTAAAAAGGTTATACATACTTTTGGCTAAAAAAAAAAATGCAAAAAAAAGATTCCTTGGCTGCATCCAGATTATTTCATGAATATACCCATGTCATTTTCCTTGGTAACTATACTGAAGTAGTTTATCAGTGCCTTCTTCTGGGACTGTTTGTTTAAGCTCCCCATTCTATTTGACAACCCTGAGTATTTGTCCATTCAGGTGTTAAGCAGACCTGATTCTGTTTAGCTTCCAGTTCTGTTCATCTTATCAGTCAGAGAAAAGGGCTGTTTATTTATTTATTAAATTTATATAACCACCTATGAGATTCCTAGCCCTAATAAAGGGCCTTTCCATCTTGGGTTGGGGGCCAATCTCACTTTGGGAGGGTGGGATAGTAATGATGTTCCAAAGGGCAAATGCAAAAACTGTGCTTCTGGATCTGACAAAAGAACACCTTCACCCTTTCCAATCTTTTACTACCTGTCTTAAGAGTATTCTGCTTTAACTAATATGATAGCTGCAGAATCAGCTCAAGATGTTTCATTATTAAAAATATCTGCAAGAATTAATAAACATATTCCCAAGTTCCTTAGCAATACTATAGGAAAGGGATGTCAAACTCAATACTATACTCAATACTATGTCAAATCTGGCCCACAGAGTGCTTAGATCTGGCCTGCAGACCTGCCCTGGAAACAGTGAAGGATCGGCCCACGGTGCCTCTGCCAGCAAAAAGGGAGATCAGGAGAATTGTGCATGGTCCTTCCGGGTTCTGTTTTGGGCCATGAAGACTTCCTGCAACTCTCTGCCAGTGAAACAGACCTGAGGGAGGCAGTTTTCGCTGGCAGAGGGCTGCAGGAGGCCATTGCAGCACAAAACGGAGACTCAATGAATGACATCGAGCTGGCCACACACCCCTGCCTCTCCAGACGTTAAACACAGCCCTGATGCGGCCCTCAATGAAATCGAGTTTGACACCTTTGCTATAGGATATTTGGAGTAAAGCTGTTGAATTTAAGTAGTTGGGTAACATCTTAATAAAAAATTATCATTTTAATAAAGTTTAATTTACTTGCTTTAAAATATTTATAGAAAATTACCCCAAATATTCAGTGTATGCTTTTGGAGGAAAATAATAAAACAAATAACAAAAATAGTTATTGAAACAGATGATTTGCTCAACCAAACAAATGCTTGCTGAAATCTGAAAGTGAAGTAAAAATTCTGCTGCCCATCAAAGATAGTCAGAAACTAGTTTGAGACTTGTATAGTAAACACATTTATTTCAGCTAAGTAAAGGGGAATTTGTAAATTCAAAAAATGAACATTGTTGGTATATACACCCAGGGACTATGAAAGAGAAAGACCTGCTTAATATTACATAAAACAAAAAGTGAAGTATATAGGTTAATTTGAGAAGGCTTGCACAGAAATGAAGTATTGTTTAAGACTACTTTATATATAACTATGGCATAAACATAATATGTAACAAATCATATGTTAATGAGAACTGAAGCCATTTTTTTCCCTAACTGAATTCTTTTTTTCCTTCTATGTTCTCTTACAGAACGGTTTGATCATCATTGTCCCTGGGTAGGCAACTGTGTGGGGAAAAGAAACTACAGATTTTTTTATATGTTTATTTTATCTCTGTCATTTCTGACAGTTTTTATATTTGCATTCGTTATTACCCACATCATCCATCGTAAGTATGCTAGTAAAATCAGATTATGTATGTAGTCATTTCCTTGCGATTAAATTTTAACTTTAATCTCGATCATTTAGGATAGCTGTATCTTTATAGAACCTCCCCCGTTATCTCCAATAGTATTCCTTGTTGGGCCTTCAACCTTATTTCCAACTATAAAAGTTTCTTGTTAATTCAGATCCTTGCCAGCTGTTGTTTTTCTTTTTTTGGTTATTTTTTATTTGTGTAGCTTTTAAAGTTAGGTTATATAAAAGAATAATTGGCTATTATTGTCTTTATTCTCTTTTCATTGAGTGTTAGGCTGTCAGTAGAAATTAAGGTCCCTGATTGCTTGTCTTAGTTAAAGGTGGAATCAGCTAGTTGCTAGAGTTTTGTTTCATGTTAGCCCAATGGTAGATGTGGTTGGTTTGTTTAGTAGCATAAACTAATTTGATACTTTATTTTGGGAGATGCTACCATCGATGGAAAAAGAGATAAAAGGCTGAATCCAACCTCTCATTTCCCAAAATGCTGTTGTGGCCAGTTCTTCAAATGGCTCCTCACTCAAGAATTTCATAAAATGGCCAAGAGTCTTTTTTTAATTTCAGCTAAATATGAATCTAATAAATAAGTAATGCACTTGGGGCTTTGAATTCATTAAACTGAAATTTACTGCTGGCTGCTCATATCTCCTAGTAGTATCTCCAAAGGAATTTGTAAAAAGCTTGGAATTTGGGTCAAACTGTAGTTAAAGATCTCCTGATTCAGCCAAAATATTTTTTGTGTGTGTGAGAGTAAAAATAAATCAGTAAGCACATTTTTTATGGAGAAAACTGAGCTTGAAATATTTTGTTTCCATATTAGGATAGTACAAAGAAGGAAATCATGAATCTTATTTATATGTAACCAATGCCTGCAGACATTAACCTGGTGTTACTGAGAAAATATCCTGCAAATGCAATTCTGATTTTACTTTCTCTCTTTCTTATTGAATAGTTTCATCAACATTTTAAGGCTGGTTTAAGCACATTATGTGTTGTGATTATTTGAAAATACAATTTTATGTTGGGTTTTCAGATACTTTCAGTTATGCTTATAGTTTTACTGTATTTGACATGTATTATCTTTACAGGAACTCAGAAAACAGCATTTTTAACTGCACTTAAAGACAGTCCTGCAAGATATCCTTTCACTGAAATACATCTATCTTTGTTGGAATAATTTTAAAGAATTAATATTTAGATATACTTCTATTTGCTTTCTGCTGGCAGCTAATGGATTTTTTAAATTAATGGATATGAAATAATTAAATTAAAACTAAGAAGTTCATTTCTGTGAGTTTATATAAAAATATATGACAGTTTTACATGTAATATATGATTTTCCCATCAAGTTGCTCTTCAAAGCAATGGCATCTCAATTCCCGCATCTCAATTCCCACATCTCCAACCAGCATGACTAATCTCTACTGGTTCAGAATTATGGGAGCAGAAGTCCAAGCACATCAGGAAGACCCCAAGTTGGAAAAAGCTGGCCTATGAATTTTAATGGCCAGAATATTTTTGTAGTGCAGTTTTAATCATTTTTGATGAGATAGTGAAACGAGTTTGCAGTTTCAGACTTTTCCCTTAGCTTATGTAGGAATATGATAGATCACACAAAAAATGGTTCTTTATAAAATAAAAATTCCTCACATAATGTGCATTAAATGGTGCTAAAGAATCCAAAAAAAAAACCCTGTTATAATAATGTATCTTTTCTTTTATGTATACTGAGAGCATTTGCACCAAGACAAATTCCTTGTGTGTCCAATCACACTTGGCCAATAAAGAATTCTATTCTATTCAATATTTAATAGGCATTCTCAGAGAATGAGCAGAAAACCAGGAACGTGCTCATGCAATACTTTTTTATAGGTTTATATGACACTTGCTATTTTCCCTCTACCTCAGTAGGTTCTGATGGTATTGATTCTGCTGTTGTGTTGGAGTGATGAATAAAAAATGTATATCATTCATGGATTTTCAATTTGACCCCTTAAACCCTGTAAATTCAGAAGAAAGCCCACAGGTATACACCTGCTTTCTTATAATATATACATTTTAAGCAATTCATACATCTAGAAACATTAGGATAACTTCTCCACACAATAGCGAGCATCGAGTGCTACAAATTTTAATGGAAATTATAAGGTAGAAAATAAAAGGTTTTCAGCCATAAAACAGCTAAACATTACTTAATTAAGCACAAATACTGAAGTATAAACACCTAATAGCTTCTGTTCAAACACTGTTTGTAAATAATGTAGTAGCCTCCAATTAAAAGAATCACAGTTCTTTCTTATTATGCTTTTCCATTCCCTGAAAATGAAAGAGCTTTTTATAAGTTCTGAACAAAAGGATTATTGATGCCAAATGTGTTGATTACTTTACAGGAACAATTAGTAATTCATTCATTCATCATTTGCTTTTAGGGGCTAGCAACCTAAGGGATGGGGGGAGAGAAAGGAAGAGGGAAGAAGAAGGAGAGAAAGAAAGAAAAGAAAAGAAAGAAACTGATAAAAGAAATCCTTCCAATTACAATTTAGTAATTTCCTTATCACCATTTATTCTCTCTCTCTACTCTCTTTTTCTCTATTTTTAATTATATATAATTCCATCACTAATAACAGATTTTTTTTTTTACCATATAGTCCATCCATTCCATGTGTAAACAAAAGATATACATATAATATAATATAATGTTTTGAAATCCTTTATTTCTATCATTTGTTCTCATTTTTTCATAGTAATTTTGGAGGAACTTTGATCCTAAAAGATAATGGGGCAGGGATTTTATTTTACACAAAGTTTGTAGGATTGGGCCATATATTTTCAAATGATTAATCTTCCGGATATAAACTAAAATACATTTATGAAGTTTAATAAACTTATAAGAATTCACACTCAATTTTGAAAGGTTATTTGCATATTTTAGCAAGTTGATTGAAACAGAATAATAATTGAGGAAAGAACAGCACTCCATGCTCAATAAAAACAGAAGTATTAGAAATGTTGAAGATACAATGGATTTGAGGTCTTCAAAGAGAGCTAAAGTAAGAATAATAGTATAATCTAGTCTTTAAGAGCATATATGGGCTTATTGTTTTATGGTTCTACTTCTTTTAGCCTCCTGAGAATATTTATAGATTGTTTGCTTCTCTTGTTTTATGACGGCATGCTCCTTATTTATTGCTTGTGTCACCAAAACTGCTTTGCATTATAATCTAATTCCATTCAGTTCTTCATGCTTATTTGCAAAATATAAATGGTTGGAGAGTAGAGGTGTTTTGTTTCATGAATTTGTATAATAAGCTTTTTATATTCAGAATCTTGGATAGTTGCACTGTTACATAGTTTCAAGTTTACTAACATGTTATCATGTAACATAATAACATTTGTCAATATTTGAATATCATAGCTTAATGACCAAGATTGTTTATTTTGCCCTGGCTGCACCAATCTAACATGTAGCACAATGGTTGATAGGTTCTGATCAATTGCAAGAATATGATTGGATTTCTGGTACTTATGGTGAGGTTGAATGGAGAGAGGAAATGTTTTCTTTTCAGATGGAGATAGGCAGCTTTTGGTTAAGAAATTTAAATATCACTTCCATTTTATGCATTATTGTAAGTGCATAAAATTGAGTTATGAAGAACAGTGCAACATACTATCAACAGCTTCATGTCTTGTTCTTGGTAATTGTTAATTAACAAGAATACTGAGTAGATAATAGCAGTGCATGTAAGTGTTGTTGCCAATACCTGGTGTACTATATTTATGATATGGATACTTTAGTTTTCTTCCTAGTGTTTTTCTACAAGTGCAGGATCTATTTTTTTCAGATAAAACAAGTATTGATCTATTGGGTGCTTTGGGAATTGACTGCCCAGCTCACTGCCCAAGCCTGATATTATGGCTGAGAGAGAGTGACTGGCTGAAAGTCAACCAGACAGCTTTCACGGCTAAGGCAGGACTAGCATTCATAGTCTCCTGGTTTCTAGACTGGTGCCTTATCACAAGACTAGTGCTTAAATCTGGCCCATGGGGCTGTTTTGGAAGAAGCAGCCCACAGTGCCTCTTGACAGCGAAAACAATAGCCTTCTGCAGCAAAAACAGAGCCCGGGGAGGCTGTGCACAGCCCTCCCAGGCTCCGTTTTTGGCTGCAACAACTTCATGCAGTCCTCTGCCAACGAAAATGGAGCCCAGGAAGGTTGTGTGCGGTCTGTGGGCTCTGTTTTCAGCCACAATGGCCTCCTGCAGCCCTCTGCCAGCGAAAAAGGAGCCCCGAGTGTAGGCCTTCGAGCTACATTTCGCTGGGAGAGGCCTGCAGGAGGCCGTCATGGCTGAAAACGGAGCCTCAACAAATGACGTCGATCTGGCCATGCCCACCCCAGCAACACACACACACACATACACACACACACACGGTCAAACACAGCTCTGATGCGGCCCTCAATGAAATCAACTTTGACACCCCTGCACTAGACCAAACTGAGTATGTGGATATTTAAATCTGAGGTAGATTTTATTTGTTTATTGGATTTATTGACCTTAAAACTGATAAAATAATGAATAACAATAAACTAATAGTAATAATAATAAATACAGTTAAAATATGGGGAGGAGAACATGAAGTATACAGGGATAGGTATGTTATTTTGCATATTATTTAGCTGTCCTCAGAAATTTGGTTTTTGTAAGCAAATACTAAAATATTCAAAGGTTTTGAAATTTGTGGAGTACAGACTTTCTATAGTAACCAGGCTGGCAACAGGTATCTGCTTGACAGCCATACAGAAATGTATTAAACATATCTAAAAAACAACAACCCAGTAATAAAATATTTGGGCCTTATGTTCTAGTCCTGTTTGCTGTTTGTTTCCTTATCTGTGAAAAATGTTTATTTGTGCATTCCTCCAGCAAAATTTCTTTAAAATTCTGGGAAAAGAGGATTTAAAAAATTACGTCTAAAATAAGGTAGAAATAACATCAAATTACATCTTGTCTGCTATAGTTAGTAATTTTGAAGTACAAAATTTTGAAGTAATTTTGTACTCCAGTACAAAGAAGAGTTACTATTTTTCTATGAATGGATTGCCTTCGGTGATTTGCAAGAAAAAGACTTGCAAGGCCGTTGTTTTACCATCCACTGTGCCTTTTTGAGTCCACATTTCAGAGATCAGATTTGTAGTTGTACTATTATTATTTAGAAAATGCCATGAAGTAAAATACTAGAAAGAAAGAAAAATTCAGTAAGAAAGAAGCATATCAAAAGCTGAGCCAAGGGGAAACACATTGATGTTAGAGCCGTTATGATATTCTGCTTCATTCACTTTGATTGGTATGTCTCATGTTCGTTTTATGTGGCCGAGAAGATATATTGGAAGTCAATTTATTAGAATAAGTCATATTAGAATAAGCTATACTTATTTTTTCCCACATACCATCTGTTTAACTTTCATAGAAGAACAAAACTGACTAAATGGTAAAGTACTGCATTAATCCAATAAGAAGACTATTTCCCTTTCCCGCCCCCACAGATAATTATTTATGAACTGGAGGATCTTTCTGATTTGACTGTAAAGAAGAATAGCAAATATCACTGAATGGGTTCAGTGGCTGTAAACATCACTGGTCAAAAGTATAAATATCTTTGAGGATTTCCTGAAATTACCCCTTGCCTGATGAATTTAACCCTTTGGTAGGGCCTAAACAGGATTTCTGTTCTCAATCCTTGTTCAGTTATCTCTTCCCATTGCTTGATCTATGCTTTCACTCCCTTTTCCTTTACCATGGCAGCTACACCTTTATATACCATTTCCTTTCTCCCTTCTTTCCCTGCTTTGTTGTTCCTATTAGAAGTCAAGAGATAGAGGTATCCTCGGGATCCAATGCTTTCAGCAGGACAAATGCAGTATTGTGTCATTGTGTGACAGTTTACCCTCTTTAATTCATGCCTGTAATATCATGATACACCAATCAAAGGGACAGAGCTGGCATCATGGTGGCCTGACACTGTTTTTTCATATGCTGTGGATCTCTGTATTTGAAACTGTATGCATGTATGTATCTATATATGAGTGTATGTATATGCATGCGTGTTCCTGCATGTTTCTGTGTAAATGAGTGGCTTGTGTGGGAGATTGGTTGTGATATGCAGGTGCAGAATTCAATTTAATTAAATGGGTTATTTTACAACAAATTAATTTTAAACAATACTATGTTTTATTCTAATCCTGCCCTTTATGGCAAGTTATAATGTCTATCTCCAGAACTGGTTTCAAGTGAAATCCACAACTCTTAAGTTTACAAGGTGGTAAGCTGGACATTTTATAGGATTTTTTTATGTGTATGTACATGCATAGTTACTAATTTAATCAAATACTTCAGGAAAATGTGGAATTTTTCAAACACAATGTGCTAATAAACATGGCATGTCTGTTGTTTCCAGGTACAATAGTGATCCTGAGTGATAATCTTGATTTGTAAGAAAAAATGTTCATTTAGTTGTTGTTGCCAATAGCCTTTATCTTCACTGACTTTTGAATTAATACTACCTTGACATTCAATCACCGTCCTAGAAGCTGTGGTGTGTTTCTTCTCCGTTTGGTCCATTGTTGGGCTCTCAGGTTTTCATACTTATTTGATCAGCTCCAATCAAACAACCAATGAGGATGTAAGTTTCTCCTCTCTTGCTCTAATTTGTCTCCATCTAATGATTTCATGTATTCCATTTTCACTGTCTGCTTTTATCTATTTTTTAAAAGGTTGAAAAGTTCACTCAAGTGTGCTGTCCTATTTTTGTCTATTTAATGCATATAACTACTTTTTGATAGCTTCTTGGCAAGAAACAAAGCATAGTTAAGACACAGTTCTACAGTAAAATCACTGAACGTGACTTTGTCTTAATTAAATGGAGTTTAGGCTAGGAAATCACAATGACAGCATTAATATTTAGAGCAACCTCCCGCAATCTTTTTTTCCCCTAGAAATATCCTTGAAATAATTTTCAGATCTCATGGAGTTCCTGCAGTAAAAGATATAAAAACTGTGAAAACTTCACAATACATTTAACTTCTAACCTACACAATCCACATTGTAGAACATTTACAACACAACAAAACCACATGGTAGGCTGGTAGCTGAATTGTATATAGCATAAAACATTTCACTGAGAGCTGTAATCTCACAGAATTCTAATTGAAAAAAAGAAGTTTTAAAGAATGTGAGTAAGATGCTGGGCTAGCTAGAGAATGTTCGCCTTCCCCAAGCTTAAGAAGATGATCAGAAGTAACTTGGCAGTATACTGAATAACTAAAAAACAATGTAGTTGTCAGAAAATTCTCTAATATTTAAAATATAGATTAGGATCTGTCTGCCTGGTAAATGATAATTACGTTCCCCATAATTACGTAAGAAACTTTACAAAAGATTGGAGAATTTAATAAAACACGCATTTTCCATAGTTTGGATTGGGTTAGGATTGCTTTCACCAGATTATTTTGGGTCAGTTGCTGTCTTAACTATAGAGAAAGGAGTTAGGCAGGGATGTCCATTATCTCTCCTGCTCTTCATATTATCTTTGGAAACACTGCTCACATGAATTAGACAGAACACAAAGGGTTTAAAAATAAAGAAGAATATAAACTGCATTCATTTGCAGATGACATGGTCTTTTTCATAGAGGATCCAATTGAAACAGGTCAAGAACTGTTGAAAGAGCTAGATCAATTTGGGAAAATTGCAGGACTTAAAATTAACAGGGAAAAATGAAATTAATAACTAAAAACCTAACAGAAAAACAGAAATTAGAATTGGAAAAGGCAATGGGACTACAAGTGGTTAAAAAAATTAAATACCTAGGAATCTGGCTGATGGCTCAGTGTAAAACTTTAATGGAAAATAATTGTAGCAAATTACTACAACAGGTTTAAAAAGACTTAGAGTTATGGGTTAAACTGCAAATCTCCCTATTAGGGAGGATTGCTACCATTAAAATGACCATTCTCCCTAAATGTATTTATTTGTTCCAGACAATACCAATAAAAAAATACTTTGTGGAACTTAATAGGATAATCACAAAATTTATTTGGCAAAGGAAAAAATTGAGGATAAATTTAAAAACAATGCAAGACATGAAGAGCAGAGGAGGTATGGCACTCCCAAATTGGGAATTATATCATAGCACAGCCTCTTTACTATGGCTGAAAGAGTGGGTAAATTTGTCAAATAAAAGAATATTATTCCTAGAAGGCCATGATTTACAGAGGGGGTGGCATGCATTCTTATGAGACATGGGAAAAACCAAACAGAATTACTTCCACAGACATATAATTAGAAACTCTTTATTGGTTAACTGGAATAAAATAAAAAGCATTATCTAAAACTCCCAATTTGGATCTCAAAGATGGAAGCGATGATACATCCAAATAATTTGGATCTTAGCAAGATGATAAAATACAAAGACCTTCTGGATGCACAAGGAGCTTTAAAACCATGGCAAGATCACCAAGAACAAGGGCTATGAGTAAACCGGTGGGTTTACTTGCAAATTCAAAATAGATACAGACAGGATAAAAGAAGTTTCAGAATTTACAGTAAGTTACAGCAATTAGATAAAACCTTACTAGGTCCAGATAAAAAAAATATAACCAAATTTTATAACTATTAGAGGTAGAATTAGAGGAGGAAGTAGTCAAAGGCAATATGATAGCTTGAGGTAGAAATATTGGACGTAGCATTACATTATTAGAATGTGAAAGGGTCTGGATCAGGAATAATAAAATCACAAAATCAGCAACATATAAAGAAAATGCCTATAAAATGTTTTATAGATGGCATCTTTCTCCTTCAAGAATAGCGAACATGAATCCGAATTGCTGGAAATGTAAAAAGAAACACGGAATATTCTTTCATATGTGGTGGTCCTGCACTGAACCCCAAAGATTTTGGCGCAGAATCAAAAAATGGTTGGAGGAAATAATGGCGGAGCAAATTGAATTAAAACCAGAATTCTTCCTATTAGGGATATTTGATAGACAAATTCCCTTAAAAAAGCTAAATATATAATATTACACATACTTACTGCAGGTAGACTAGCCTTTGCACAGTGTTGGAAACAAGCTGATATTCCAACAGAGGAAATGATTATTCAGAAAATAGCAACCTGTGCAGAGATGGATAAATTGACCTTAGCACTGAAGGATAAAGAATCATCAGAATATTACAAAAGCTGGGAATGTTGGTATGACTGGATAGAACAAAGATAGGAAATATATTAGTAAATAATGTTAACTGTAAAGGAGGTAGTAATTACATACTTGCATTAAGATTTACTTGTAAATATGACACCAATAATTATAACAAATAAGGAACCACAAACTGTTGATAATGGAATTGCTTGCTTTTATTTGTTTATTTTTTGTGTTTATTTTTTCATTTTTTTCCTATGTCATGTATGTGTTTGTTCGTTATTTTAGTTGTATATTCAGTAAAGTTTGTTTTTTTAAAACTATATTTAATTGTGAAGAAAATGGGGGAAAAATGGGGAAAGAGGAAATCCCATCCATAGGATTCCACTCACACCCTGAAGTACACTGGATATATGAAATATAGCACATTTGTAAGGAAGACAAATTGAATGAACCCATTACATCTATTCTATTGTAGATGAGCACTGGATGTTTCTGGAATGTCCCTTTGGAGAAGAGATGACACATTGATTTATTTTTTCCTTTGAAGTGTTTGATTGACAGCATGAAACAGAAAATGTGTGCTTAGATTTTATGTATCAAACGATGTATTGAAATGGGAAAAATAAATTAAGGTTCAATTCACAGAACTCATGGAGCTTCATAATTTGATACATTATTTTTGCTCATAATTTGATACATTATTTTTTCTTAAAATAAAAAACACTTATAAACCAAAGAGTGCTATTAAAAATGAAGATTAACGCACTAGTATTCATTTCTTTATAGATCAAGGGATCTTGGTCAAATAAAAGAGGCAAAGAAAACTTCAATCCTTATAGCTATGGCAACATTTGTGCTAATTGTTGCTCAGCACTTTGTGGGCCCATTTCTCCTAGGTAAGAGATTTAATATAATCATTCAGTATTTTTTTTCTTTTATTGTACCTTTGTGTGTTAGTCAAGTCAGGTATATGTAACTCACAATGTAACTTACACATTGCTATAGGTGTGATATAACCTTTGAATCCTCTGGTGGTATTAACTTTATGGTTTGCAACTAATAAGACATTGGGAAAATCATAGTATACCAATCTAGGCACAACTGATTTAATTTGCTGCAGCAAAAACTGAATAAAGCTTGATGGAAAAATCAGCTAGCTTTTTTTTTTTGGTTTTCAACAATAATTTTTGGTTCACTGTCCAGCTGTGAATGATTACAATTTAACAATGCCTAACCATAGTTTTGAAATCACAACATTCCAAGCAGAAATTGTTAATTTGATTTGGACATCTATTTTCAAATTTAGTTGCAATATATACTGTACCACTAGTTCATCATACAGCAAACTAGATAAGAACAGAAACCTATTTAAACTACAGGGAAAGTTGGAATTAGTATTAATAACTTCACAGGGACATGCAGGAGATGAATATAATGTGTTTCTATTCTGTTGAGTTAGAATGATCACTTTATGTAAATTGTGAGGGCAAACATTTTCAAAATTAAAATAGTTATTTATTCACACTGTTTTTACCTAACTCATAAAGTGCTATAAGGCATCAGTAAGGCAATAATAATAATGAAGAGCAAATCTGCAAAAAGATGATGTACTTAATTTTGTACCATGTATAAGTTTTGCCAACTTAAAAATGAAATACACAATTTCTGCCAGGAATACCTAAACTTGTGCATGCTACTACATTCTAAGAAGCTATGAAACTATTTGTCTTAAAAGTAGCTTCATTATTATCTGATAAGAATTATTTGTAATAGAACTTTGTATTTTTTCTATAGTTTAATTGACCGAAGAGGATTTATCCAACCAGATACCCCTCAGCCAGCAGCTTCCTCAAATGGCATTACAATGTATGGGGCCACACAGTCTCAGAGTAATATGGTAGGAACCATCCCATAATGTTGAACAAGAACTCTGAATGTTTCTCTTTTCTACTTTTTTGAGAATAAGTCTAAACTGAATCCTTCCAGTACTTTACAATAAAAGCCTTCCATGAATATACTGTAATAGAATTTCTATGACGACAAAATTGTAAGAAGCATTAATGCAAAATTTTAAAAAATACTATAAGAACACTAAAAATTTTAGTAATCTAAATTGAGATTGACATAATGAATAGAGAAATTCTTATATTGGAAACTTTGCCTATCTTAATGCTTGGATTTGATGCTTGGATGTTCAATAAGGCATTTATTGTTTTTTTTATTTGTCTACATTAAATGCCACTGGCTGTTCTGCATAAATTCTTGCTACCTTGGATTTCCTATACAGCTCAGCATGTCACTATGAATATTTCAACAGAATAGTTTGAATTTCTTGTGAACATTCTGAAAGCCACTATATTTAACTACTGCAAATTTTTAACTCATGTTTTTTATTTAAAAAAAAAGAATCCTAATTAGAATTGCATTCTAATAAGTATCTAATTTAATATACTAATTGTGTTTAGTATGTTAAAATTGTGTCAATACTTGTATATTTTTACTCCTATTTCTAGACTTCAAACGAAGAAAAAAAATCTGAATTCCAAACCTTTACATATTTTTCATTTTAGTGAAGTACAGTAATAATACATCTTTTTATAGTTATGTAAATTTTTTTATATTTTATATAACATTAATATAAGGATTTTCTCTTGAACAATGATTTCTCAGGTGGGTTCATTGATCATTTTTATATCTGCCAGGAATATCAAATTTGTTATATTTTAATTATCAACCATTTTATTGACTCTAGTACCAGTAATTTCTTTTATAGTATTACTAAATGCATAACATAGTTTTATATATCCTTATTTAACACAGAGACTCATTGAATTTATAAGTAAGTATATAAAAGGAAAATAAAATATTTCTAGAAATGAATGGATTTACTTTAAAATACTTTATGCTTATTTTTTTCTCTATTTTGGTTTTTCTGTCATAGTAATAATTGCATATTTCCATTTTCAGGCAGAAGTGTGTAGGTCAAACAAAACTAAGAAAATGTTAATAAATTTGTTATTTAAAATTGACTTTAGGTGTCATCTTATTTTAATATCCGTTATGCCAGTTTTTTTTGCTATAATTTTACTTTTTTTGCCTTTATTGCATGTTGTAAAGAAATCTCACATTTACAACTATGGTTTCCACATGTAAACTGAAGAAAGAATTTGAAGCAATCAACTTCTTGGTTTAGTCTTTGATGTGGTCATTTGGGGCTCATAATTGTACTATTATTTTTTCTGATCTACATTTTCTATACTCTAACGTGATTTAAATTTACTGATCAATAAACTATTCTTCTTTGCTGTTCTTCCTTTGTATGCTTCTCCTTGCAGTACCAGCTACTGAAATCTCCTTTCAGTACCAGCTCAAGAGTAGAAGATCAATTTAATATGGCTGTATTATTACAGAATAATTTCCTTAGCTTGCAACTTAACTTAATCAGTGTTTTTTTAACTAGAGTTTTCTAAAGGAAATAGATAATCCATAATGTAAATCATTTTTTTATTTTTTCCCAAAATAGAGATGAAATCAGCATTAAAACTTTTTTTTGAATGAAGTCCCATAATACTGATCAACTACTGGTTTTAGCCAGTAAAATATTATATGTATTGCTGGGATAAATAATAGAATTATATCTTTTTGTGATGATTGTTGTAAATTCAGTTAAAGGCTTGCAATGAAATCAGCATAATGTTCTGATAACACTGCATATGATGTAACTAAGAGGTATAGCCATTTGATTTCATTTGAACAATAGTTTCTGAGCTTTTAGATATTTCTCAAAAAGGCAATATTAACAAAATATTTTAAAGACTTCCAAAGATTTTTTTTTAATTCAAACCTATATTAACCAAAAATTCTAGTCAAAAGTTTGCTTCTATGAAATTTAGGAGAAAAAGCAAAGTCAAAGATTTATGGTTAAAGTAAAATGATAGAAATATTTTAAACACAACATAACCTATTAACTTTTTGACATTGGAGACCATATGGCATATCATGTGGATTTTTAAAAATCAGATATTCTTATTTTAAATGCTATTTTTAAATCTCCATCTGAAAATAAGTTCTGAATTAAATACAAACTTATTAAAACTTATCTTTAAATGTCGCACATGGACATTTATATAAGTTTGAATAAGTTGTGGCTTATATGATACAAAAATGATGGTTTGTTATTGTAGACTTCCCAATGATAATATTCAAGGGGTGCTTTACTGTATGATCATAGCAGAAGATTTCTGGTATCATCAAATTACAAGACATTTTTCCTTTGGTAGATATAAAAAATAAATTTTGATAGGAAAATAATATTCATAGCTCTATTAAAATATAGAATATACTAGGGAATTATACAATAAAAGCTCAGCCTGGAAAAACTTTTTGTAAGTAATTGCCTCTTTTCTTTTATGCCTTACAGCAAAGTTCTTCTTAGTTTCCCCATTTTATTAAGCCATGAATTATAACCTAATTGGCTCTCTGGGGACAATTTTTAAGGACCAGTAAAGAACAGGCAATATTGAAAACAAGTCTGTTTTCAGACTTTTAATTGTAAGCCAGTGTGTTTTATTTGTTACCATAGATTTAAGTTGGTATGTATGTTTGTTCAGTTAAATAGTCAAAATAGGGGAATTGATTTAAAATAACAGTGATTTCACATGTGTCTTTAGCATCGTGATGTTTGTCATTATGTATTGTAACATGGTACTGTTAATTTATAATCTTAATATTTGTAAATCTGGGAACAAAATTCCAGAAAAATTCAATAGTCTAACATGTTCCAGTGAAGTGTGATGGTTTGGTGATGATGATCATTTCAAACTGCATATATGTTTTGGTTATGACTTCAGAGTTTTGATCCTTTCAAACTAGTCTACTCTTCAAATGATTTCAGTTCCTCTAAATTAATTATTCATGCCACTTCACTCTCATTGTTCTCAGTATTTAAATCTGCTGAAACATTGCAAATTTGATAAGCCCTTATTGCTTTATTTTACTAATTGATGAATGATGAAAGTAAGTTATCTCCATAACAGCACTTTTAAATATCCCCTTCCATCTGAAAAACTGTTATCGTAAAAACCAGGCAACTAACTGATCTAGCATAGTTTTTAAATCAATATCAAGGTTAGACCTTGCTTACTGACTGCCTCATTGAGCAACCATTTGAAATTACAATGGCTGAAAAAAAATCCCATTTTATAATCAATACTTTCATTTATGACTGTCACAGCATCCCATGATCACATGATTGCCATTTGTATGTTTCACAACTGGCTTCCAACAGGCAGCATAGAGGACATAGAAGTGAAATCATAAGTCACAATTGTGTATAATGTCTCACTCAATGATTGCAGAGATTTACTTAAAATGGAAATGAAGTTGGGAGTCCATTGCCATCATGTGGTTTTCCACTTAGCACCTGCATTACTTGGCAACAGATTTGGCAGTCCCAATCATGGTCAGTAAGCAAAGACTACCTGTAATTCTTTTTGTGCCACAGATATATTTGTAAAGTAGAAATATGAAATATTTTAATTATATTTTGATCCATCTATATAATTTTCATGTAAAATCTTTATAGTATAATTGGAAAAATTAGAACATCAAACCTGCATTAATATTACTTTAAATACCCATTGCTTCACTGCCTAAATGTTTAAAAATATTTGGGTTTTTATGGTTTTTCTCTCTCTCAATATTTCCATTATTTTAATAGGGGACTGAAGTTAGATTAACCAGGTGGTAATTGACAGGATCACCTTTTCCTTTTTGAAGGTTGGTAGTATATTTTGCTTTTATCCCCATCCTAGTACACTGCTAGTACTCCATCATTTCTTTAACTAGTTCTTTTATGCCATAAAATACACCATGAGACTCCACTCACTCACCAAAAGTCATGTTTCCTAAACATTTTTTCATTAGTATTTGAGACTGCAATCCACACTCACTCAGTTGTTCCACAGAATTACAAAGGTTATTCTTGATTCAGCGTTGTGGATTGTGCCATCTCTTCATAACTAATTCACCTCTTTTTTATTATGTTCAAGAAAACATTTTAGATATTTTAGAAATATGTGTTACTGCTGCGTTTATATGTATTTTCTTTACAAATTCCTGGAATTGGAATTATTTTAATACTACGGTATGTAGTCCTGGAAATGTCAGTACCTCATTTATCTGTCCTGTGATGTCTGTATTCTTCTTAAGCACTTTAATCTTATAGAGCTCTTTCATCATTTTCTGTTTTAAATTTGGGATAGTTCTTCAATTAAAGCTGAATACAGCCCAGATCCTTATAATATGGATTTGTTGTTAATTGTAATTTCGATGTCATTATTCTATAGTTACTCCAAAAAAAGAAAATATTTAAAAACATTATAAATAAGGTAAAATACTTGAAGACTAAAAAAAATAAAATGCTAGTGAGGGGGAAAAGAAAAAAAACTGCCACTGCAGGAAGCTTCCCTTTCAGCTGATAAAACATTACACATATACATACATACTCAAATGCTATGACCCACCAGAAAGCATCCATTGCAGTTGTCCATTGATTGCATCTATGTTATTGTACCAAAACTCTGGATAAACTGAACAGGCAGTATTTACACTTCTAAAGCAATAGCTATCAAATCAGGTTTATTTAGTTTGACAGACTCCTAATCTTTTAAACCTGATTAATAGAAAAGGTATTATAATTTGAATCAACAAGAATGGTCCACAATGCCATCTTAACAGCCACTATCTCAGTGAAGCAATTTATCACAAAGAATGCATATGTTTTTATGAGTCCCCTTTGCCTCAATATTTTATAACCCTTTGCATATTTTTCTATGTTTTTCTGTATTACAAAAAGGGCTTCTGTAACAGCATGAAATGGAGGTAGCTTTCATGCAGCATGATAGGAACCCATGAAATATTCACTACAATATGCTGTTCTTTTTTTTTACTTGTTCTATTTTACTTATTTCCCTTTTTCAAAGTAGTCTTTTTGATAAGTTCAATACTTTTTATATTTCTTCCAAGTCCCTTTCAATCCCTTTCACTCATTGATGTAGAATTCCAGTGGTTCCAATCATTGACCAAGACACACAACATGGAAAAATAAATGTATTGATTTTGTAATGCTTAATTGCAATTTATTTTTGAAAACTTTTAGATATGGTAGAATAAAATTATCTTTTTATCTCAGGCCTAGCCAGAAAGTAAAATGGACTCATCTTTGATGCTGCAGATATGTTCCTTGGATTATGTTTTTGTGTTTTAAATTAAGAGTTCAAAAAATCTGTTTAGTGCTGTTATTTTAAAAAGAAATAAAAACAACCTTTAAAATATTGCTATGTTTCTATTTTGTATCAGCTTTATAAAAAAGCAATGGAACTGAAGTAGCTAACATATATTTAGTATTCAACTTTAATAGTTAAAATAGTTAATTACAAATAAGATAGCTAATAAATTATCCATGTTTTAAATAAAAAACTATTTTCAATAGGATACATTTGTCTGAAAGTGGTTGGTACTTTATTTGCATTGTATGGATTATTTGTCTATTAATCTATTAATAGTTAATCAGCATTAGTTCTAATATTAAACAATTTAGAAAGATTTTGACAGAATTTAAATCTAATTTAAAAAGTATATGAATTATCATCACTAAAGGACAAGATGATTCTCAGTTTAATTTGATTCTATTTCTAGCTTTGTATTAAAGCAGCTATAGAAGCCTAAATATTTTCAGAATGATTTATGAATTACATAAGTTTAAGTGCTTTCCTGGTTTGAGGCTCAAGTATAGTAAACTGCATGCAAAATTAAACACTTATGAAAGTAAACATTTTTTAATGCCAAAAACTTAGCTAAATGACAGTAATATAATGATTTTTGTATAACAGATCTCATATTTTTGGATCAATAATATACAAAATGTATACTTTTTAAATAATTTTAAGGAAATTAAACAGTGATACTGACATCAGTCTATATGACTATTATTATATCATATTGTGATGAATTTGTCCTGTATTGACTTGTGCATGGCACCAATAATCTCATATATTTGAATAACACAGCATTCATAGATTTATGTTCTGATTAACCAAACCAAGCATACGCTGAATATCAATGTAATCTCTATCTACAGTAGAAAGGGGTTCAGTATTGCTATTGTAAATTTGTAAATTCAAATAGAAGAATGGTTTCATTTCACAAGAATGTTCTGCGCCTAAATAGAATGTGCTGTATATTTCAGGAAATTGCAGTTCTTCAAAGGAGCAGAAGAAAGTGTTGTTGTTTTTTTTACAATTTCTGACCTTGTATAAATGTGATATACAGCCAATGCCCTGGCTCATGAAATATGTTAAGATTACTTAACCATGCCTTATTCAATAAGCATAATAGTCTGGATTCTCACATTGTGCTACACAGAAATCAGATATATTACGTTATGGCTGTTGTTCACACTATATTTATTTGAAATGTATGCCTCTTCGGCTGAAATTAACCTTACATTCAACAGAGACAAGTTCAGTTTTCTTCAGTTACAAAACAAAAATCAAATACACTTATAGCAATAGCACTTAGACTTATATACCACTTCATGGTGCTTTACAGCCTTCTCTAAGTGGTTTACAGAATCAGCATATTGCCCCCAACAGTCTGGTGTTAGAATGAGGGATATGTAGACATTGTAGAAGGGGAGGTATGCTAATCTTCCATAGCCAAAAACCAGAAGGAATAGCTTTTTAAAACATATTTTATTAAAAGAAAAAAAGCTTTTGCAAGCTACATTTGATGAAATTATGTGCAACTCATGAAAGTTTATGCCTTTTAGTTCTGAAAAGGTGCTGGAAAATTAATTCTAATTCATGTTTATTAACAGCACTTGTGAAAATGATCTTTGGAACAGTAGTTGATTTGAAGAGCCGTGAAGACCTGGCTCTTTGTCATACTCACCATCTTTAATATTAAGTCTTTATGTTTATTGATTTTATAGTAATTTCTTGTTTGATTGTTGAGTCACTCAAGAGTCATTAAGTTGGGTGGCATATAATTTTAATACATTTTATCTAAATAGTGTCTGGAATAATGATGCAACTGTAAACAGACAAATGAAGGGTTTAAATTGTATCAACAAAGTCTGATTAACAAATTATGGAAAATAATTGTTTCATTTTATTTTATTTTGGTCAATTACTATCTTAAGTACTATGATACTGCAAAATACACTTTAAGGAGAATTCAATATTCAAAGTTTGAAGGAAGACAATGATCAGGAGATTAAAAACAGCCTTATGAAAAAGATTGAAAGAACCTAGATATGTTTTGCTGGAAAAAAAGATGACTCTGGGGTATATGATATCATTTTTAAGATGATGTTACACAGAAGACGATCAAGATCTGTTCTTTCTTCTTTCATAGGACAGGACATGAAAAACTGGATTAAGTGACAGGAAGGCAGATACCAAGTGAAAATATTAGGAAAAAAAAACATAAGAGCAGTTCAGCAGAAGAACCAGTTATCCAGAAAGATGGTAGTCTCCCCTTCAATTAATACGTTAAGCAAATTCTAGACAGGCATCATGTGGGATTTATTAATTTGAATTCATGTCCTGTGCAGGAGATTGTACTTTGTGGTTTAAATGATTCTTTTCATTTAAATATTCTATAATGTGCTTTTTACCCAAATAAAGCTGCTGAGTTATGAAGTTGCTGAGCTCTTCTCATTGCTAGAAAATTGATGGAAGCATAAATTTTGAATGTGTACAGATTATCATATATACAGAGAACTGCAGACTTTGTGTGTTGAAAGCTCTTTCCGTAGCCTTAAATAAGGATGCAGAGCCAAACTACAAGATCTACACAGAAATACATAAATTACATCAATGTACTGTGGGAAGAAAGTTAGCATGTTTATAAATTATTTTATCTGGCACATACTTTTCATACTATATACTTTCACTTCTCTGGTATTCATCAATATATTGTACATGATGTCTTGGTCAGTTTAACAAGGAAGTGTAATTAATAACTCTTTTCTTTCTCTTTATGTCCCATTCCTCTTTTGTCCATACCCTTCCACCTCTGTATCTTTCATGCTTTGTATATTATTTTGGTACCCTTCCATTCTTCAGTGTGATCAAGATCAGTGCATTCAAAGCACTAAATTCGTTTTGCAGGCCGCTGCTACCCCACTCCTCCAGAGTGAGCCCAGCCTAAGTAGTGAAGAGCTGCCTTTACCAGGGAAAAATACTCTTGGTGCTCCCTGTGCTATGGTGACACTAGGACAACCAACACCACCTTCTTCCATCCCAAATCTCACATCAGAAACAAGCTTGTCAGAAATGATACCATTAAAAGAAGACCCTGAAAATCATCCATTTCTTACTCCTGAAGAAGCTCCACCCGGGATGTTGCCCCTTGGATATGCCCTGACACACAGCCGCACCGTGCACAGCCTCAGCCTGGTTAGCCAGGATTCACTGCATGAAGACTCAGTGCGTGGCCTTGTTAAACTCAGCTCAGTCTAAACGATATAGAACACGACCGCAATTAAACAGACCTTATTTAACTCCAAGAGCAATTAGCCTTTGGAATCTGACATACATATGTCACTGAAAATTATTATGTAAAGAAGTCTATTGAAAGGACAAATTATTTTTGTGCCGTGAAGTTAACGATTACATTTGTTTTATAGGCAATTTATTGGTGGCTTGGGTTTGATGGTTATGTTGTTAGATAACCAATTTAGTTGAAATTTGTTCAGTGATTTATAATGTCCAGCAATTTGGAATCCTGGTACTACAGAGGTGGTTATTATAGTGCTTAAAATATGAATGAATATAAGCGTCATATTCTATGTTTTATGAAGTTCCTTGTTGTAATACTACCCTTTGTAGCCAGACATTACTGTGCTACTCATATTTGAAACAAGATTGCCATTGGATGAATGCAAAATCAATAAGGGTTGCAATTGTGGATTTGTATGCCACATTACATTGGGTGTTACAGTAGTGTTGGTTTTTGAAAGAACAGTGCTGCTTTACTATTTGTGAGTACCAAAGTGCTGTTCATTGTAAAAGACAGTACAACAATTACTTTTTTCAATCAATCAATTATAAATAAATGAACTGGCGGTGCTCAATTATGGAGGATTACCTGTTTTTGCATATCATTTACTTTTTAGTGTGAAATAACATAGTTTTCTCTCCACCCATCCCCACAAGATCTAGATATTCAGTAAAATGGCATTCTCTGTATCTTTAGATATGTATACATTCTCTCCATACAAAGCTGATGCAAAATAGCACATTACAATACAATAAAGTACTTTTTTCCTTGAGATCATTAAGCAGCCAAAGGAACTTCCAAGACCCAATTATAGATTAATTTGAATATTTATACAGTTTTATACATGACCTATTTAATGATGTTATATGCCAATAATTGATCTGCTTGTTAAAAATTACTTGATTAGTGGGTTGGATTGAGAAAACTTCCATTTTCAAAAGGATTTTGATTTGAGACTTCCATACAAAGATTGCCTGCTACATTATTAAAAAAAATGATCACAAAAGAACAGTCTATAATAGTATGGGGGTGACATGAAGGTACTGGGCAAGAAAAAGAACTAGTGAAAAGGTGTGGGGAGGGGTTTTCCCTCTTAATGATTTCGGGAGCCATCACTGCTCCCTGGGGGATTTCATTTATTTGTTTGAGGCTCACAGTTAAGATTATGGGAGGAATCTAGCTTGAAAGGACACTCATATTCTTAACTTTGTTGATAGAACAAGGGTCACTGGGAAGTACCTCAACAGTTTGTAATCAATAACTATCAGCCATCATTATTAACAAAAATGTTTCAATTTAAATTTGTGGTTGATGCTTGATTCTAAGAAATTTCTTATGGCTTAAAGAAAAGACATTCCCTCAGGGATAACAAACATAATAAGAACTTAAAAGTTGCAAGCCATTGCATTTTGTCTTGATTTAAGATGCTAGGACCCGCAATACCCTTTTCTCAGGACAAAGTTTAGTGCAAAGTTATTTTTGTGGTTGTGTGTGTGTTTGTATATACACATACACGCTAAACATAGCTGCAGGGAAGTACACTTACAGATTGTGAAGAAACAAATACATTGCATCTCAAAGACACTAACAATATACCTTTAGAAGGAAAAAAGCACAATGTTTTAATTGGAATAAGGCCATCTTTATTATTACAGAAATGCCAGATGACTTAACGGGGAAGGGGAAAAAAACCTTACACTGTGTACAATTTTGTAATTTTTTTCTGAGTAGTGATAAGAGATTTTCCTTTTGTTTGCATGCCTAGAAAATAATCTTAATAACCAGAAATGTCTTTTCCCATTTTACAGAAAATTATTTATGGTGCACAGTTATTTGACTGTGACCAAAATGTTTACAGCTTTCATGTAAAGAGATACTGTCTGTTTTTCTGCCTGACCTCACAGGATTTATTTAAAATCCACCATGTGTTACGCTAGCGCATGCCCATTCCAAAGAAGAAGAAAAACTAGGTGAGTTGTATTCTCTTCATGTAGTAAAGGTGATTACTACATGGACCAGCAACAAATAGCTGTTAATTCCATATAATAACAGGGAGTGGCTAATTTGGAGGAGATTTAGTGAGTTGACACAAAGGAAGCTAACTTCCTCAGAAAGCCCATGTAATTGTTTGCCATTTCTATACAACAAACACCTCGAAGTTCACAATCCTCAAACTGGCTTGGTGAGTTCATGATAGGAAGTATGGGATGATACATCATGAGAATTTCTAAACACAGCCTAGGTTATTGTTATTTTTAACCCAAGTATTGTGAATTGGCTATATTTTTAGAAAGGAGAATCAAGATAGAAGAAATGACTTTTGCCTCATTACACTAAAATAGGATTTTAGCCATTCTTTAAAATCCATTCTTTAAAATAAAATTACGTTATTGCTGCGGTAATAACTTGATATAATTTATTTTTAAGAGACATAGATATTGATTAGAGCAGTGTATCCATTTAACAAGCTTAGTATTTTACTAATTCAATTGACATCAGAAAATAGATCATCCATTTCCTGTAGTGTAAAAATTCAACAATGTTAAATATTTTACCCTGCCATTACTGCTTCGCAGCTGTGAAGCTCACACCATGGAATAGAAGTATTTAAAAATGTATTGGCTCACATTTCCAGAGAAATGCTCATTTTATTTAACTAGCATTTTTTGAATATCCTTGCCATTAGGAAATTGCAATGTCACATGTGGTACCAGACCCATTTGGGTTTCTTTGGTTTCTTTCAGTCTGGCAAGGATAGAAGGTTATCCTGTCATTTTTAAGCATACATCTCATTTAAAGCTTTCAAGTGCTGCACTGCAATATGGGATATCTTCCTTGACTTACCTGATGTTTGAGAGAAGCTTATGTACAGAAAAGTACTGTGAATACCTATTTTAGAACAAATTATTTTTGTTTGCATTGATGTTTAGTATTTTTTGCTGTTTATACTGTTTCTGATTTTATGTTGAAGAATAAAAATACAGCCTTTTTAAGCATTGCCTTCTGTCTTATGATTTGTTTTGACATGCCTAAAAAAACCTACAGTACCTGTTTTATTTTACCATGACATTTTTAATCACATTCTGCTGTCTCATGATGACATCTGCTGGAGAATGCTGGAAGAAGTCTGTCTTTTAATTAAAGCTGTTTCATTGATGTATGTGATCATTCTATAAGATTTAATACTAATTTGCAGTGGGTCAGCCTCTTCTTTTGGAATAAGTGTGATATAAGCCTCTGACCATGTTTTGGGTATCATCTTCTTTAACATAACTTCATTCATGACTTCTAACAATTGGATGCTCAATGATTCTTGAAATGTTTTATAGAATTCTGCTGGAAGCCCATCTGTACCCGGTGCTTTCCCATTATTTTGTCTCTTAAATGCTTCATTTAATTCCATCATTGTTACATTGCTTTCTAACATTTCTTCAGTCTCTTTAGGTATCTTTGGTAAATTAGCATTCTGTAAATATTGTTTGATTTTTTCCTCATCAATATTCTCTTGTTTATATAGTTGCCCATAAAAATCTCGAATAATTTCCTTTTTCTCCTTATTACCATAACAAACTTGGCCTTGATCATCTATTAACTTCAATATTTTTCTTGATTCCTTCTCCTTTCTCAATTTATATGCTAGCCATCTACCTGGTTTATTCGCATCTTCAAAGTAATTCTGTTTTGAATTTCTGATTTTCTGTGCCAATTCTTCTTTCTCTATTAATTCCATTTTATGTTTAATTACATCCAGCTTCAATTTAATATCTTTTTTCTGTGGCATTTTCTGTAATTCTTTTTCAAGTCTTTTATACTCATCTTCCAAGGCCTTAGAAGCTTGCCTTTTTCTAATATTCTTTTTTCTTGTATAATCTATTATCAGACCTCTAGCATATGCCTTCATTGTATCCCAAACATTCTGCGTTGAAGTATCTTCTTTTTTATTTTCTCTGAAAAAAAAAAGCCAATTCCTTCTCCATCCATTGTATAAAACCTTTCTCCCTTAAAATAGTATTATTTAATGTCCATCTCGATCTTTTTTTTGTCCCTTCCATTTAATTGTCATTGGACTATGATCTGCCCAAGTACTTGTTTCAATATTTGTTTCTTGAATATTGGATATTAAGAACTATAGACCCATCTCCTTATTGAATGCAGACTATAAAATCTTTGCTTCAATTTTAGCAGAAAGACTTAAAAAATATTTAAATAATTTTATTCACCCAGATCAAAATGGATTTCTGCCAAAGAGACAAATCAGAGACAATATGAGAGTAATCTTGGATACTTTGGAATACTATGAGGCTCATCCTGAAAAGCAAATGGCTTTGATATTTTTAGATGCTCAAAAGGCATTTGACAACGTGAACTGGAGATTTATGTTATTACTATTGGAACAGATGGGTTTTTCTAAAAAAATTATTCAAGCAATCGAAGCCATATATAATAAACAGACAGCAAAGGTAATGATGGAGGGGGAACTTACAGATTTTATTAATATAAGAAAAGGCACAAGACAAGGGTGTCCCCTATCTCCTTTGCTATTTGTGTTGACCTTGGAAGTGTTGAATAGAAATATTAGGGATGATAAAAGCATAAAAGGAATGAAAATTAAGAAGGAAGAATTTAAACTACAAGCTTTTGCTGATGATTTAGCTTTTATTCTGGAAGACCCGTTAGAAACAGCTCCAAGGTTTTTGGAAAAGATAGAGACATATGGTGAGATGGCTGGTTTGAAAATAAATAAAGATAAAACAAATATTTTGACAAAGAACATGCTATTGAGACAAAGAGAAGAACTGGCAGATCTTTTGAAAATCCAAACTACAAATAAGGTTAAGTATCTGGGGATATATTTGACAGCAAGATGTAGCACATTAAAAGAGAATAATTATATTAAACTCAAACAACAGATAGCTACAGATTTGAAGAAGTGAGAAAACTTGCAATTGTCATTAATAGGGAGAATTTCAACAATCAAGTTGAATATTCTACCTAGAATTTTATTTTTGTTCCAAACAATACCAATTAGGCTTGGAAAAGACTATTTTGAAGATTTAAATAAAATCATGTTGAAGTTTATATGGCAAGGTAAAAAAGCGAGAATAAAGCTAAAGCTTTTGCAAGACGCTAGAATTTGAGGAGGTTTTGGCCTGCCTAATTGGGAATTGTATTATCAAGCTGCAAATTTGATGTGGGTTAAAGAATGGATAACATTAAGAAAGACTAGATTGTTGACACTAGAAGGTCATCATTTGCTGTTGGGCTGGCATGATTTTTTATGGTATAAGGGAACTAAAACACAGGGTTATTTTAGAAGACATTATATGCGGGAGTCTTTGTGGATAAACTGGGAGAAGATAAAAAGACAATGTTATTTGAAAATTTCAGTTTGGTTATCGACTATTGAAGCATTTTCCTATCCTATAATTTATAAGAAGGAACAAACAGTTAGATATGGGGAACTCTTGGATGAAAAGGGTGAACTTAAAACGATCCAAAACTTAGAGGAACAAGGTATAAGGATGAATTGGTTTTCATATGCGCAAATACATGCAAGGTATGATGAAGATTCTAAAACGGAGGGATTCTATGATAAGCAGACTGATTTAGATAAGATCTTGATGGGTACTGATGAGAAGGTGATTAAAAAATTATATGGTTATTTACTGGAAATTAAATTAGAGGAAGAACAAGTCAAAGAAACTATGATTGATTGGGGGAAGAATTTTGGATATGGGATTGATCTAGAGAAATGGCAGAAATTGTGGTCTCAAAATTATAAAATGACAATGTCAACAGCATATAAAGAAAACTTGTATAAGATGTTTTACAGGTGGCACTTTCCCCCGACAAGAATAGCAAGAATGTTTAAGAACAAATCTGAAAAATGCTGGAAATGTCATTAGATACCCGGCTCGTATTACCATATGTGGTGGACTTGTGAGGATGCTAGAAAATATTGGACTATAATTCACATGTGGTTGGAAAAAACGACAAAGAAACACATAGACTTGAAACCAGAGATCTTCTTATTGGGAATTTTACCTGATATATATAGTAAAGATTTGAAGTACCTGATTGTAAATGTATTAACAGCGGCTAGGATTGTATTTGCTAAAAATTGGAAGAATGAGAAAATACCATTACAGGAAGAAATTATTAAGAAAATATTGGAATGTGCTGAGATGAGTAGATTGACATTTGAAATTAGAGAGCAAGAGGATAAACAATTTTATGAAATTTGGGATCTTTTTTATCAATGGCTGGATGATAAAATACGATAATAGAATATTTAGAATACTAGACAGTAAGGAATAACTTTATTTTGCTATTATTTTGTTATTTGACATATTTATAAAGGGTTTTTTTGGATTGATTTGATATGATTATATGATTTGTTATAGAGTAAACTGGTTTAAAGTATTGTTAGCTCATAAAGCATGAATGATTAAAAATATAGTCAAAAACTTCTTTTTTTAGTGATATTAGGATATATAAGTTTGGATTGACAATATGAGTTGTTATGTAACATAATTGTAATTGAGACTACAGAACGAATGCACAAAAATGATGAACCAACTGACACACTGGATGTACAAATGAGAGTTGATGTTTTTATGTTTTGTTTGTCTTGTTTGTTTGTAGAAAATTAATAAAATCTTTTTCAAAAAAAAAAAGATTTAATACTAATACTAAAATTTTCCAATATTATAGGAGAGCAATAGTCAACTTTTCTACAAGCAAGACTCTTTTTCTTTCATCAGTTGTAAATAGAATCCATTTAATCTTCCAATAATTTAGCTAATTCCATCTGTTAATTCTATCTTTGAAAGATAATTAATCACAGAGCTTTTCACCAGCTCTTTAAAGTGTTGAAGCTAAAAACCTGGCTTAATAGTTCTAAACTACATGGAGGGAAGTAAGCAGTGGGGTGCCACAGGGTTCTGTCTTAGGCCCAGAACTCTTCAATATCTTCATTAACGACTTAGATGAGGGAATAGAAGGGGAACTTACCAAATTTGTAGATGATACTAAGCTGGCAGGAATAGCTAACACTCAAGAAGATAGGCTCAAGATCCAGTTGGATTTTGATAGACTAGAACACTGGGCCATATCTAACAAAATGAAATTCAGTGTAGAGAAAAGTAAAGTCCTACACTTAGGCAAGAAAAACCAAAAGTACACATATAGAATGGGTGAAACCAGTCTCAATAGCAGTAACTGTGAGGGATCTTGGAGTCTTAGTGGACAACCAGCTAAATATGAGCCAGCAGTGTGCAGCCGCCGCCAAAAGAGCTAATGCCTAAGTTGTATTAACAGGGATACCATCAAGATCAAGTGAGGTACTAATACCACTCTTTAAAGCCTTAGTAAGACCGCTCCTAGAGTACTGCATCCAGTTTTGTTCACCACATTACAAAAAAGATGTTGAGACTCTAAAAAAAGTACAGAGAAGAGCAACCAGGATGATTAGGAGACTGGAGCTAAAACATGAAGAACAGTTACAGGAACTGGGCTTGGCTAGTCTAGTAAAGAGAAGGACCAGGGGAGACATGGACTAGATGACCTACAAGGCCCCTTCCAATTCTGATTATCTGATTATAGTTATGATAGCTCTGTGCCATTGGAAAAGTCTAGATTTTAGACAAAATTTGAATTTATCTTCATGGTAATGTTTTACAATTACTGTTCACTAATTATCTTACAAAACAAATGATTCTTGTAAAAATTCTCATCAGCAATTTCTTCATTATTTGTTAGATTTTTACCCCAACTTTCCTACAGGAACTCAAGGATTCACCCCTCGAAAAGCAACACCACCTGAAGTTCATTCTTTGAAGGAGATGGTTTAGAAAAGTGAAATATAAATAAACCTGATTAAATAGATTGGGCTAAAATGGTGGGGCTTCATTTTTTTAAAATTTTATTTGTCAATTGCTTACAAGATAATAGGTATAAGTAAAAACATAGTTATGAATACATGGATACTTATAAGAAAAAATATATATAAAAGAAACAATAGGACAGGGACGGTAGGCACGTTGGTGCGCTTATGCACGCCCCCTACAGACCTCTTAGGAAAAGGGTGAGGTCAATAGTAAACAGTCTAAGGTTAAAGTTTTTGGGGTTTCGGGAAAAAACCAGAGTCAGGTAGAGTATTCCAGACATTGACCACTTTGTTGCTGAAGTCATATTTCCTGCAGTCAAGTTTGGTACGATTAACCTTGAGTTTGTATCTATTGTTTGCTCTTGTGTGGTTATGGTTGAAGCTGAAGTATTCACTGACTGGTAGCACGTGTATGATTTTATATACTATATTTAGATCCGACCGAAGGCAGTGTAGTTCTAGTTTTTCTAGGTCTAGAATTTCAGGTCTGGTGGCATAAGGTATTCTGCAATGAGTAGAGGAGTGGAGAACTCTTCTTGTGAAATATTTCTGGACTTTCTCAACTGTGTTAATATCAGGTATGTAATCTGGGTTCCAGACTGATGAGCTGTATTTGAGTATTGGTCTAGCAAATGTTTTGTATGCTCTAGTTATTAGTGTAATATTACCAGAGAAAAAGCTACATAAGATTAGGTTAACAACTCTTAATACCTTTTTGGCTATGTAGTTACCGTGGGCTCTAGTATTTCTCCTTCTGTTCTGCAATAGACTTAACAACATGCTTTTTGTGATAATTTAAAGGAATTGAAATGGATGCATTAAGCTCTGGAAAGCTTTTTGTGTCTTAATTCCCACCAAAACAAAGAGTAAAACATTCAAATCTGAGGATTGAAATGGGGTGCTGAAGCACATACAGTAGATTGCCCAACCTGGGAGTGGTCCAAAGTCATCTAATGTTCAATTTACTGAATGTTATTATCTTTGGGGATCTGTCTATGTATTTTGTGCTTTCTCTTTTTGGATGCTGGGTTTTTTTCTTTTTAAAATGATTAATAAAATGAAATAATTTATTGTATTTTTAAAAGTGTCTAATCATGTTCATAGGCTTGAATTACGGGATGTTTTGCACAATAACAAAGATTGCAGAATGCCGTAAGAGTATGGTGGAAGTTTAGCATGCATGAGAATTGAATGCTTGGCTGGAAGTTCAGCTGAGCAAATAGAAAACAAGCATGTTTTCCCCTTGGTTGTTTGAATATATTTATGGATAAATGAATAATTAATTATGTTGGTGCTGTTAGTGATGTGATGGTCGAAACATAAATGCAGGGATAGTTTAGGTGCTAAATTACTCATGCACAAATACAAAACTGAGTAAAAAAAACTGAATATCCAGTCTTCATATGAATCAGTTGAGAGGAAGATGGAGAAAAATGAAGTTGGATGGCACTAAATAAGATCCTTTAAAAAGAGGTGTAAGAAAGCACTGATTAGTACAGTACACTGGAAGTAAGAATAGTTTGCAAGAAACAAAAGGTAATGAGAAATACAGGAAGTTACAGTGCTATAAACTAGTTTTAGATTTATTTTGTGTCTAGTTTCTTTGGTTATCACATCTTAATCTATGTATGTGTCTTGCATAATATTGTTTATCCTGAAAGGGAATTGTATAATGGGTGTATGGTTATGTACTGTTCGCTTAGCATCCATAAAATCAAATAACAGTATACACCGCTTGATAAAAATTGCTGATCCTTGTTACAATTTCCCCTTGAATGGGAATTCTTTTAGCTTACTTACCTCAATTAGTTGTAAATTGTCTTTCCCACCTTTTTCAGCTCTACTGTTTTCTTCCAAAGTACTCTTACCTCCAGATTGAATCAAAGTAATTTTAAATTGTGACCAGGTATACAAGGGGGTAAAGTTTTACTTAAAGCATCTGCAGTCTTTGTCAGCCTTATTTTGACAAAGGCTTTGTTTAGTTCAAATTAGGTTTCCCCTAGATCTTGATGGCTCCCATTCTGCTATTATTAGAAAACCTGTGAAGACTTGGCTCTTCACCCAGACCTTAAGTGAGAGAGAATGAGATCGCTTGCTTCATTCCATCTGGTCTATTGCACTTGATGCCTTTAATCTTTATTTTTAATGTTTTACTGCTGTTATTGAAATTTGTCTGTTGTGTGTGCCTCCCAAAGTCATTAAATTTAATAAATAATAATTATTACTACTGCTGGTAATCTGCCAAAGAGAGTTTGAGTGAAAGCAATAGGAACAAGCATCTGTGCAAGCAGCAGGAAATTGGCAAGGCTTCTGTTTTCTTCCACAGAATAGAGACAATGTCTGATAAAAAAAAAAAAATCTGTTGGAACTGTAGAGTGGCATGCTGGTTGAAGAATGACATTCATTCATACTTGCCTGAATGAAGAGATGTAATAAGATCCCTTCTGAAATAATTCTAATGGCTCCTGTTCGGATATTTTGAAGCAATTGGGGCTTGATTCTGGTTCTTCTGTAGTTTTTATCTATTCTAGATTATATTGGCCTGCCTGATGTTATCTGAAATAAATCTTGCCATTTTATTTGTCTTAATCTAAACCATTTATCAGTAATCTATAACAGCTTAAACATAACTACTACTTGTTTTTCTGTAAAGAAAACAGAAAATAATAGTCACAGTTTCAGATCCCAAGAATATTGTACAAAATAATTTATAATTATCTCGCATTTTTTGGTCACTTGTTTTACTATGTTTCTGGATTGTTAACGCTTCATCAGCCATATACATTCAGATAGACAAAGGATTTCAAACTTAATTTATTGCTGGGGCTTTTATAAAGTAACATTTCAAAACACTACACAAAGGATAACACCAATGAAGGCAGAGCTTGCTAACTTTCAGTGTGTCAATTATTGTGGTAATTTTCATAGCCCCTGTTTTGCTAGTGGTTGCATTCAAAAGATTACCTGTGCTACACATGTCTGCACAATTACAAACACTAAAGCCTTCAAAAGGCTATTATATGTCTAATGTATTTATATACTGGTATGACATTGCAGCTGAGTGCTACTTTCAGAGACAGGATTATTTGCCCAGTATCCTATATACATTTCTCCTGACTAAAGAAAGCATTGAACTAGTAACCTCTAATGAAATGTGAGGAATCTTAAAATTTCCAAGAATCTCTAAAAAAAATGAAATTTAATGTTTCTGTTTTAAATAAGATGGTGCCATCCAGCAAATAAAAGTCAGGGGGACATTTGAGCATAACTTTTGTTTCCTAGGCACAAAAATAAAGCCCAAGAGTACATTGAAACCAATATTGAAAGCAAAGAACTGGGCCTGTATAATGACACAAATGCCATGATAAAATAGAGAGACATCATTATCTTGGCAGTTGCAAATCAAGGGAATCAGGTAAGTAAAAGGAAGTTTGAAAAATATTACTTCTAAACCAGTACTGTAAGGTACAAGATATAAAAAGCTGCAGCTGGGTGGTTAGAGTTGCAAAAGCTTGTTTTATAATTGTGAGCCTAATTGCAGAAGTGTGGGTTGACATGAAATAAAATAGCATATGAAAATGCTTGCTATGAAATGGAACAGAAAGTGAGTTGCTTCCTCATATTTTCGCAGTGCAGAGTATTGACAAGCCTTCTCCGAGTTGTATGAAGGCTGTCCAGCCTTCAAGGCAGGTTCTAATTATGTTTAAATTTGTAATAGTCTCAGATCTAAACCATCTGCTCTCAATTTATCTGCATTAGTCAATGGACAATATAAGAAACATCAAATATATGAAGTGAGGCTCAGGTTTGGATCCAATCAGAAAACAAGTTGAAACAATCTGCTTTCTGAAATCTGCTTTTTTAAAACTCTACTTAAATTTATCTTCAAGAGCTATATAATTCTGCCATCTCCCAGTAATTAAATTTGGCAGCCATCTTAAAAATAAATGGAAATAAACAAGTTTTACTCTAACATCTGTGATTGTTTGCATTGCCAAGAGCAATAGTACATAGTTTTCCCTTCTCCATTTTTTCCTCACAGATACTATGGGAAGCTGGTTCAATATAGATGGTTACTGGCCCAAAGTCACCCTGACTGAGGGAGAAACTGAACCTCTCTCTTGAGCCAATCCAACATCTTAACTCTTACACCATACTGGAAAAATTCTTATATACCATAGGTATTGCAGAAAATAGTTTGTGCAATCAATAACATTAATATTGGACCAAATATAACATTCGTATTAGAGTTTTGATTTTTTAACACTCATCCCTGATTATAACCTAGAAAGAACAAATGTATTTAAACACTATAATACTGTCATTCAAAATAAGTGAATAGCAATTGAACGCAGTGCTATGACATATGAGTTTCTGCACAGCTGAGAACAATGCCTTCAGGACACTATTCATTTTCAGTTTTGAGTATATGACTTTTCCCCCAAATTTTTTTTAATATACTCAGCTAAATATATTTTAACCTGAAATGTGAAGCATCTCTCAGTTATTTCATCCCACGCCAAATAAAATATATTATACAATTTGAGGAAGTTATTCAAGATTTGAAATGTCAGGAAAGGTCCTTTAGAGTGATAGAAAAGTAGTTCTATAAAAAATCTGCACAATTGAGTTGCTTAACTTAAAAGGACTTACTTTTGAAATAAATTGAGCAGCATGGTATAATTAAATGCTGCCTGGGCAATAAGCAGATAAATGGTGGCTATGGCTGAAAAACCTATGTTCATTTTTTAAAAAAACTTTTTTTACATATATTAATCATGACCATTACAATTATAAATTACATTTGCAGATGTTTAGCAATCTTCATCTGCTCATCTGAATGCTCACGAGGGTAGTTAAAGTATAAACCAAAGAAAGGCTCATATTTTATAACATAATTGTACATTTGTATATTTCTCAGACCTGTCTAGTTGTAATGGGGACAACCAAAGATTACTATCATGATCAAGGATGATTTGTATCTTCTTTACATTGAATATAAAACTCATATGTTCCTCTTAACAAACGTTTATAACCTTCAGCAGGGAATTCTGCACCAAACCACATCAAAATAAGGGAGTAGATAATTATGTTGCAATTTGAAGAAATGAATATAAAAAAAATGTTTTAAGACCGTGTCCACCTCTTCCTAAAAAGTTCTTCAAATCTCTTATTCTGTTGAAATTTGGCTGATACTTACATGTTCTGCATAAGGAGGATAAATGTTTCTATGAAATTATTTGGGGTATGGGAAAGAAATAAAATCATTCCTACCTCATTTCCATCTGGGATTTATTGATTAAATTTATATGCCATCAATTTTATTTCAACTCATGATGGCACATAACTCATATTGGGCAAATGATCTTATTCCATTTTTGGTGAATAGAAAGAAACCTGATCTGAATAGTGACTAAAACATATATGTAATTATTGCTAAAAAAAACCCCAGCATTCATAACGTTCTTTATTTTATAAATCATCATTTATAGGTACTTTAATATTTTGATTATAATGTATTGATTTAAAACATGGTATTGGATGGATCATTTCAACTGATCAACTGAGAAGATGGATTTTGCATCAGAGTTAAGGAAAGCAGAGGTTTGGCATTCTACCTGATATTCCTGCAACTGATATACAAGAATAGACTGAAATGTGTGGACCTTTCTTAAGAAGCAGGTAGACTTTCATGATAAAGTGATTTACATGATCTTTTAACAATAGATTAAACAATTATACAGATAGTGATATCATGTATGTTAAAAGTTCTCTGCTATTCTATTTCCCAGGTTAATTTATACTCATGAGACTTCCTGCTTATCCCAATCAAGTATCAGTCCTGACTCCACTTAACTTTTCTGAGAACAGCTAAGGTGGGCTCGGTACTGCCACCTGCTATGGCAGACCAAAGTTTAGAACACTAAGAAAACTTTCTGCTAAAATACATTAGTTTTTGTAATTTTCTATTTCCATTTAATTTTTACAAGATTATTTGTTTTCCATGGTTAATTTCAATCTAAATAGAAATATGATTTTAATCATGAAGTTATATTGAAAAATATTTAATTTATATAAAGTGTTTTAGAATGTCAAAACAACTTAGGTTTTGAAATCTGTAACTACATACCTGTTATAGGACTTTATTGTTTAACACTTCTAAATCTTTTAATTTTCTGTTTTCATTATCAATCAACACAGAATAGATAATTCCATGCCACAAGTCACCATAATTTATAGTCACTTCTTTATCTTCCAAAGGAAGAGTTAATTTACTTTTGAAATAGAAATTTATGTTATTCTCATTAGTGTGATTTACCAGAACTACTGCATTCATAAACTATTTAAAAGATATGTTGCAAAAATAGAATTGTTTTATAAAGAAAAATATTTTTTGTTTGTAGTTTCATCATATAATTAAATTATATACATTGCACTGATATAAAATGGACAAATGCTTGCCTTTGTGAACTTATAACTTAAAGAAATTTATAAGCCTCTCTAAGTTTATAATCTTATAATAACTGAAAGGAACAAGTAGTTGCTTTTTAAAAAATCCATGACTAAAATTTACTCTGAATGGATGGGAAAAAAAGAAACATTTCTTCACTAGGATAAAACCACTACTGCCATTTTTAAAAAGGTGAAATTGAACAATGGTATGTATTTGAAATTGAATGTTAGTTAAAACTCATGTGGCTAAAATATAGGAATTGACATAAGGTTTTATTGACATAAAATACATATTTAATGAATAAAAATCTTAGTGCAAATTTGTTGGTTTTATCACCAAAGTAATTGCATTAACTACACTGGTAACATTCATTGAAAATACTGCCGAAGTAGTAATCCTATAAGTACACCAGAAGGAGAAATTGATTCTTTGTAAAGTTACCAGCTCCAGAGAAATAGATGGTTTTTAATATAATTATCACCCCTAAATTTTGCAATAAAATGCCACAAGATTCTTTGGGTTTTTTTCCAGATTTGTAAACCAGTTTTGATTTCCTATAATTTTATTAAGTTCTTGCTGGCAAACAATATTCTTAATTGCAAAATAAATAAATCAACAACTCGTACTTAAATCATGACTAGGCCCAGCTTATGTTTTTTTCTTTTTTGTTTAACTAAAGTCATTATTGTCTATAATTAGCTATTTCCCTCTTTTCCTTTGTTCTATAGAATGACCCAGAATATCTTTTGGGCTTCCTTTCACATGAGGTTAAATAGGAAATACAAGTTGGAGAAAAAGCATTTTTATCAGATAAAACCCAGAGGTAAATGCTTTTGCTGTAGAACCTTACTAAATGTATTTGTAAATATAATTGTAAATTGTTTTCTGAGTTGGAAAAATGTAGTTCATAAGAACCTCTACTTGTTTTCTTTGGCTCCAAAAGGGGGATGTAGCATTACTCTATATTGCCTGAGCACAATGAAACTTTGCATCCTTAATTCTTTCATGCTGCCAGGAAAATCCCAAAGTGTATTGAATAGAAAGACACAATTCATTACCCAATTCCAAAAAAGTTTGGGTATTAAAGATCATGAACATTGCCTTTGCTAACTCTTGACAAATGCTTCAGTGAACTAGGAGCCAAACCTCTTCCACCCCTTTTTAGTACTGAATGGGACCTGCCTGGAATGGAAAATAGTCATCACTCTAAAATGCTTTATGTCCTTATGTGAAATGTCATTCTTACAACACTTCCTTAAACCTATGGAGGAATGCACCTTGGAGAAAATATACATCAATCATTAATAAAGCATGACTAAGCCCAGGAAAACAGGAAAGCACGGGAAAGAAACTCAACCTTGCCCTGTCTTGACTTTTTAGTCTAAGACTAAGAAAGGGAAATACTGTCAGGCTTCCTAAAGTGTTGTTATAGCCTTATGTCAATAAAGTTTATTTCTAACATTTTGGTGTTATCTGTTTCCTGACCTGGCTTGTCTCATAGGGTTGACAAAATCAGATTATTATCACCATTTCTGAGATAGCTGAGAACAAAAAAAGTACATATCAGAATAAAGTTACACAGGTTTTCAGATCGTTTGATAGGTTTAATATTTTAAGTCTTAACATCTACCTAATTGTTGTAGAAATAATATTGTCTTACACTCACTAGTCCTCCAATTTCACTATCCATGAAGCAATAGTATAATGCTTTCCTTCCCCAGTACTATTTCAGATATTTACGCTAGAATATTTGGGATAATTCAAAACTTTTAGTTTGAAACATTGCTCAAAGAGATTAGTACCACCAAAACTTAGTGAAAAACAAGAAAAGCAAAGACAACTTTTGCTAGACACTATTGTAAAGTCCTTACTGAAATCTAATGAGCACTGCGCTCTAGAACAATTTGGAAAATATTTAGTATGTTCACACATTTCTACAGTGAAACAAACAAAATTTTCAATGTAGTTCTAAAGCAATAAATTCTGATTTTTATATCATAAAAATCTTATTGTTATGATATAAGCAATAAATCTTATTGTTTTAAATCTAGAAGAAAAATATGCACCCATGAAACTCTCCTAAAAATAAAAAAGCAAATGACTGATTAGTATAATTTTACTTGAAAATTTCCAAATGTTTTTATAATTAAAAGCTGAATGCTACTTAAAATAAAGCACAAGCTGAATTTGCTAATTCATTGCATTGATATAAGTAATATTTCACATCTGCTGAAACAATGTAGAAATACATTTGATCAAAATTAGGGCATGTGTTTAGTGTCAGCTTTAGAAGCCATATTAGAACCAGAAGTTTTTAATTGGAGTTGGGTTTTTCTGGAACTCTGCCATTTAGTATTTGGGAGGGGGGGAATATATCAAACTGATGAAATATCCCAATATGAAAGAGGATGTTGTTTTGTACTCTACCCTATTTGAAAATTAGATATAATAAAAGGAAACATTGTGGCATTAATTTTCTTTGGAAAAAGTTAAAGGAAATGTACAAAAAAAACCCCACCCTGAAACAAAAATACAGATACTTAATAACAATTAATATTGATTACTTTTGTTTTCATAAATAAATAAGTCAATAAATTTGAAATTTATTTTCCAAATTAACAAAATACTTTTTTTGATAAACTATATTTACCTTTTAGAGAGCTGTTTTTAGCAAGACAAAATTGTTAAACCTAATTCATGTTCATTACTAATAGATCAGATTCTTCTTTTGCTACTGCCTCTTTTACATGTCTAAATTTCTACAGGTGAGGAGGAAAGAAAGAGAAAAACAATGGGATTTCAACTGATTGGCATAGATAATCTGCTCAGATTATTTAGGATGAAGCCATGTAGTTCAGTGCAACTGTGAAAATATTATCCATACTGATCTGATTAATATTCTATTATCTTTTATTAGGTAAGTCTTATCATGCACAATGTTTTATCTTATTTTCAGAAAATACCATGTTAAGGCTGATTAAATGTTTAAGATAGTTATTCTACTTTAATCATTTTATCTGAATTAAAAATATTTAATTGATCTCAGTATATGCTGCATTACTGGGTGTTTATGGATACAGCAACAAGCTGAGTAATTATGAATAAGTGGTAGTATAAGAATTGGAAGCCCCAATTATCACAGTCCTCTCAACTGGGTCAAATGACTGTGGAATAAATAAACTAGCAAAACTCTGAAATTTCAGTAAATCACATTTTGTTGCCCTTTTCTCAAGAAATTAAAATTCTATGCAATTGCAATACATTTTTGAAATACACATTATGTGTAGTTAATTAGATTTTAAAAATTACCAAAGAACTTTGGGAGATATAAGGGAATTTAAATAAAAATAACCATGTTTATAGAAATGAAATGACTGTAAAAGGAAGAGAAGGTCTCTGGAAATATATACATTTAAACTAGATGTTTTAACTGCCATCATTCATCAATTCTACAAACCAGTTGGTCTATTGCTTAAGGCACCAGGCTATAAATCAGGAGCTTGTGAGTTCTAGTCCTGCCTTAGGTATAAGCTGACTAGGTGACTTTGGGCCAGTCATTCTCTCTTAGCCCATGCTGTCAGCAACAAACCAGTCAGTCAATTCTTGTTGCAACCAATGGATTGCGGTTGTTTAAAAAAAAAAAACTTGGTTGGAAAAAAAAGCACATGCAGGAAAAATGCAAGGAAGAAAAAGAAAATCCACCAATTCTATGAAGTGAAAAGAGTAAGATGTTTAAGTACCAAGACTATTAGGAAAAACATTAGAGAAATCCAAGCACTTTCTTAACTGCGATAAAGCAAAGACTGAAAGAAACAGAAGACTATTTAACAAAAAGTGGAAGCATTTTTGAATACTCAGTTTATGTGGATCATTTCTGATAAGAGAATAAGACATAAGATAAGAGGATAAAAGAGAAGACCTCACCTCCCTGCTGTCTGTTTTCTTGGTTTTTACTCTCTCTTATTACTTTTAACTGTTTTTATATTTATCTTTTTAATCAGTTTCTAAGTTGACAAGAGTTGTTTCAATAGTGAGATGAGTGGCATATAAATTTTAAAAAGAATTGAAATGTCTACATTATCTTGTGAAACTCACCCTATACCAAGTGCATGGAAGGAATGGCTAGGCCTAGCGGCCATCTTTTTCCAAAGAAGTAAAAAGGAACAGGAAACATCAGCTATTCCATTTCTGTCACACAGAGATGAGCATATCGAGTAGCCAAGGGCGAATAGGCAGCAATAATAAATAAATATTTGCCCATAAGGATGATGCCCCATCATGTTTTGTGATGCTGAACATATCTGGCAAGTTTTGTTTTTCAGGAGTTTTAATGGTGAGACAGGCTTGGTTGGTTCATATTTGCAAATACTAAAGATGTTTATTTTGGTATTTTTGGGGAGAAATGTACAACTGGCATTGACCAAACTGCCAGTTGTTACCTGCACTGCAGCAAAATAGGAAAGGTTGGAAGCCATCTTAATAACTCTACCTTCTTCACACAGTTGTTTCCAGGATAATGAGCAGGAAAGCATCTAAGCCATGGAAAGCAGCAGATGCTTCTACTTCTTCCTTTTCCTTGCCCACCTTCCATTAGCATCACAACAATGTCTAGAGAGAAAGTGCAGCTATTTCTGTTTGTTTACTCATCCTCACTCCCCCCCCCCCTTTGGATACTATAGTCACAGAGGGAACAGCAATTGCCTTTGGGGGTTTTACTCTTGTTAATGAAAGGTCCTTTCTGATAGAGAAGTGGGATAGGAAAATCTGAATAGTATATTTTCTTGAATAATTATGTTCATTACAGATAAAACTAATCTGTAAGTCCTCTTTTGCCCTACAGATCTATATAGTCTGAGATGATGGCTGTTTTAATATCTGACTACTCTCACAGTGCCAATTTTGTTATTTTAGTCCATCTCTTGAGGATAGACAACTTTCTTTCTCTGAATGCTTCCTTCAGTTATTCTACATTCTGTAAATAATGATATTGTCCTCTGATTTTGGAAAGACCCAGAGGAAAGCACTAGATGGTGCAGACAGCAAATATTGTCAGCATTTCCTTGAATATCAGCAGTGAGGAAAAATATTGTTTTATTTCACTTGCTCTTGTAAGGATTTCAAGGACAAGTATATGATGATATTTAAACAGAATAAAGAATTGTATATGATTTTCAAGATTAAGTTCATTTATTAATGGTATAGATTTTGGACAAAGCTAATATTATAATTTACTTCTTTTTTTAGCCTCAACTCAAGTTCAAAATAAAATTCAATTGTCTTCAACATGGAAGGGCAATGTGGATCCTCACTTTTTGTTTTAATGAATTCACCAGAAATACCCTTTGACTGTGCTAATTTTAGCTGCATTATTGCCAAAAATCAGTAATCAGATTTCCTGCTCTTTTAAGACAAGAACCGGATTGTGTGATCTATAATGTAAGCTGAACACTATAAAAGCAAAGTATACACATAATATAAACCCTTCTTTCTGGAAACTGTTGTTTGCCTGCTTTGACTTTGAATACTGCATACCTCTGGGACAGCAGTTACTGAAGTACTCTGAATATTAAGAAGCTGTATAAAATTGCATGCAGATTGCCCCAATTATTCACAGTTGCATTACTTGCAATTTAACATATCCACAGACCAATATTTTGTCTTTTGAAAATATCTCTTTTAATGCACATTTTTGTTTGGAGAACTTTTGAAGGGTGTGTGTGTGTGTGTATTTCAGTTAGTTTTGCCTCACAGCAATTTTTTAAAATTTTAATCTAATTTAATTTTTAATTGATTAAATTTGTAAGGCTGCCAAGGAAAAAAATACTCCAAGTGACAGAAACCACAGAAACTATTGACAAAAACAATGATTCAAAGAAATCATTACATACTGTTGACCTCTTCTGGGCCTTGGTTAATCCAAGGTCCAGAAGAAAAACTGGGTTTAAAAGGCCATTTTAAAATAAGATTAAGGTACCCCATCAGATGATATTTTTTAATCTATGGGATCTGGAGAACACAGCCGTCCTTCCAGTACCTAGCACTTCTGCCATGAAAGTTACTCTAGACAACAACCAGACCTGGAATTGCACCCAAAGGCTACTAGTAACTAATGCAGCTCTTGAACTAGAGACATGAGCATATCAAGATGTGCCTGTAACTGCCCAAGCTGCCACCTTCTGCAACTTCTGAGCAATCTTCCAAGAGCAGCCTCACACAGGACTGCACTACAATAATCCACACCTGAGATGAAAGGAATGATGTTCTGAAGCAGTGGTTGCCAACCAGTGGGCTGGGGACCACTGATGGTCGGCAAGAAAATTTGGGTGGTCCAGAGAAATGTCACCCTCAAAGCACTTAATCCAGGCTGTGCAGGAACACAAGGCTGTGCTGCCCACGGGAACACAAGACTTGCATCACTTGCATTGCGAACAACATGAGGCAGTGAGGGGAGGGGGGGAAAGGGCAAGAGGGGGCTTGCCCCACTCACCTTGCCTGGCCACCGGGCTGCTTCTTTCCGCTTCTGCTTTTGGCTGCAATCAAGGAAAGCAGCAAGTCTTTCTTTCTCTCCTCCAAACTCCACCAGAAATGAGTCTTTGGGACCTTGCAAGGCATCCTGATCCAAGAGGCTGCGCTGCCTCGACAAGTCTCACAAAGACTCATTTCTGGAGGAGTTTGGGGGAGAGAAATAAAGACTTCTACTTCTGCTGCTTTTCTTGCATGAAGGCAAAAGTCTCTCTGTCTCTCTCCTCCCCCCCCCCTTCAGAACAGAGCTGGAGGTGGTATCCTCCAATCCCAAGTAAAGAATGATAGTCCTGTAGGAAAAACGGGATGGGGAATTTTATTTTCCTGCAGACATTTTTGGGGATTTTCCCAGGATCTCTTGTCTGCGGGATTTCAAATTTAAGAGTTTGGTAGTCCCTGGGATCCAAAAGGATCCCTGTTCTGGAATCTCCCATTCAGAAAAGAGTGAAATGGGCATAGCAAGGTGGAGCTCTTCTTGGCCACAGCTACTACCTCTCCTCAATGCCTTGTTTTCCGCAGTTTAACTGGCTGGAATGGAACGAGGCCACCTACCTGATTCCTACCGCTGTTAGTCATTGTGTTAATAGCATCGGTATGAAACCATTAGAGTGTTAATTTAAAATGGACAGGGCTACTTCCTTCCGGCACCCAAAAGGGCTTGGCTTCCCTCGCCCCCGTGGGCTACGATACAGATCAGCCGGTGCCCTTTGCACTGGCCTAATGTTTTCCACCCTGACAGAATACTATTATTTGTAAAAGGCAAGGCGGTGACTAGCGGATGAACTGCGGAGCCGGCGCTCCCGGGATGCCGAGGAGTCCGATGAATTGGGAGGCAGCTTCACCTCGGATCCCCACCGCCGAACCGGGGACATGCGTGTCCAAGCTGGAAGAGACTCGGAGTTCTTTTTCTCCCCTTTCCTGCTTGGGTTTCGGGACGCCTTCGTGGAAACCCCGCCCCTGACTATGGGCTTCGACCAGGAAGAGGCTGGAGGCAAGAGGAAGCGCAGGCGGTGCTCGGCAGCCCGGATTCTGCTTCGCCGCCAGTTCAGGAGCTCCTCGCCTTCTCCTGGCTTGGAAGTCCAGCAGGAAGGGAAGGGGAGGCGGCGGCTGGCCTGAAAACGGAGCCAGAGCCGCGCCGCCGCCTTCCTCCTCCCCCCCACCCACCCAGCGCCGCCGCGGCCCAGTAGGAGGTAGCCTAAAAGCAGAGTTGCCGGTCAGGCTCCCTCCCGAGCGCCGCCAAAGCCCACCATGGCCACTAAGGTGAGGAGACCACCCCGGCTGGCCCCTGCGCGCCATTCCCTCGCCCGCCCCGGGTTTGGGGAACCGCCGGCTTGGCCGCCCTCGCGTGTTTTGTTTGCTCTTTGAAACAAGTCGGGCGTTATACGGGCAAGAGGAGAGAGGCTGGTGGGGATGGGCGTCTGTCGCGTTGGGAGAGCGGCGGTTTGGCTGGGGTCGCATCTCCCGCTCTTGGGGGTGGGCGCCGTCGAGGACGCTGCCGTGAGGGATACTTGTCAGAAAGGCGTGTTTGAGGAACAGACCCTCAGCTGAACTGATGTGTGTGTGTGTGTGGAGGGAGGGTGCGTAGCCCAAGCTGTGCCTTTTATCTTGGCGCCTTTCGTGTACTCTGCCCCTTTGGCTATTTGCACGCGCAGACAGAACCCCCCCCCCCCTCCGCGTGGGCCTTGGACCTGTTTTCCGGTTGGGGCCAGCCAACCGAAGGCAGAACGCAAACTTTGAAATAGCGCTAGAAAGGGGGGTGGGAAAATAATAAGTTCATTTCATTTCATTTAGTTCATAACTAATAAGTTCATTTCAGCTGGTAAATAGTGAAGTGAGTACTTTTGGACTGGGGAGGTAAATTTTGTTTCCCAGTTCAAAGACTTCTGTGCCCCGTTCTTATAAACGTAGTTATTTTCCTACCTAAGACATTTTTTTCTCTCCAAGTTCAGTATTTTTTTTTATGCAGACCTATGACACTATCAAAAGAGCTTAGGCTGGCTTTTGCCCTTTTGTAGGCGTGTTCACATTCTGCACACACCCCTCCATAGGGTATTTCTTTCCAGATGTAAAAATAAAAGTGTGTCTGCTCTATGCTGCAGTTGTGTCCATGATGCAAGTGCAAATATTACAGGGTTGGGTTTTTTAAAATCTAAAATTGTAGGTGTTTATGTGAGGCTATCATTGGGTCTTGCTTGGCTAGTGCTTTTAGAGCTGCAAATTACAATTACAATTGCAAATTGATTACAGGAAAACATTTTGACAATACAGTATTGCTGGAGGTAAAGCATTAACAAATCTCAACAATTCTGATATGTTATTGTGGGAACTAGGAAATAAAAGCAAGATATGTTTAAATTTGGCAGTTAAAACCATTTTTGCTATATTTAATTCTTGAATACTGCTGTAAAACTTGTGGCTATTAGTGGAAGAGACCCTTGTTCTCTTGGTCTATAGGCCTAAAATTAATAGAATTACCAGTACGTGTTTACAATAATTAAGATTTCCAAACCATGTGTGAAATAAAATATGTTCTTTAATTACATGGATCTATTGTTTAGAATTGTAGTTAGTGATGCTTTTACAGCCTCTACTATGTTGCTTACTATTCTCCACTGAGATTGAGAAAATGGTTGAAGTGAATAAACTTCAGTTAACATACTGATATTAACAAAACTGAAGTATTACAACAAATATACATATAGACATATACATACATCAGCCTCAGTTTGGTGTAGTGAAAGCATACTGGATATTGAAAGTATTTATTGTCACTTGACTGCAGTTAATATTGACTATTTATTGCACATGAACAAACAAAGTTATGTAAAATGGAAACAAATGTTTCTAATTTCTCTCAGCTATGCTGAAGGAAAGACAAGGGCACAAGATTTGCTTGTATGTTTTTCTATTGTTGATTGTGGACAAAATTCCTATTCCGATTTCATTTCAAAACAGTTCACGCACGCCAGATTGTATTCTCTGAGTTCATTTGATCTTTTTCCAATAATTGGTTATTTTAATCAGTTTCTTCAGAACTGGATCAAGTTCTTTGAAGTATGTCATTTATTTTTCAGTGCTCAGCATTCTAGCAGGAAAGGAAAAAATGACTTAAGACTACATTTTTTTCTAAATTAATCACAAGGCATTGATGTTGACTAATGCTGTTACTTCATCTATTGCTGTACAGCTCTCCCCTGCTGAAGTAGTTTTATATATAAATAAGAAAATTTGAAATTCTTTCAGTGAGAATTTTCAGAGCAGTAGTGAGATTGAATTTCCTTTTGTTTTGTTTTTTCCTTTCATTTTTGAGACTTGTTATTATTTACAGAAGAAACAGTTTGGAATACTCAGTTATTCTATCTTGTAACTAAGTTGACTTCTGTTTTGCAGCTAAATTTTTTTACCCTGTTGATTGGACTCTTGCTTTTTTTTCTACCTTCAGTCAAATGTCCAAACATCCAAATGTGTAATATTTTAAAAAGAGAAAAGAAACCAATAACAAAAATTTAAAGTATTTATTATTCAGTAGTTGTGTGTGGCTTAATATGAAATATCCTTATGTATACATAAGGAAGGGGAAAATGCCTTTAAGGAGGAAATTATTTTTCATTTTTACCAGCATTTATTGAAAATTCATAGTAACACTATGTTTTGCATCTATCATGTCTATTAAATAAAACTTTTTCTATTGTACATGCCTGTGAGGAAGGAATTTGTGGTTATTATTATATGCAGCAGTTCATTAGACAAACAGTTCAAACTGAGCATGAGAGTGAAGGTGGAAGAAACTAGTGCTGAAATCTTTAGTGTTGAACTCTGTATACATATATAGAGATGTATATATGCATCAAAGATATATATCTACATCTATATATCTATATCTAATCTATACCTATCTATCTACCTATCTATATTTCTGTGCACTCATTTATCACTTTGTGGGAATGCAATTAGAATTGACTTGGAACAGAAGCCAAAGTTGAGATGCATTTTATGCCCTTGTGCATTCTTGTTTCAGTCCTATTGAGGCATTTTATGCCCTTGTGCATTCTTGTTTCAGTCCTATTGAGCTGAAAACTATTTTGTTATAAACAATGAGTTGCTTAAATTTTTAAACAAAGCTTTAAAAAATACTCATTTTTTTTTAAAAATATTAAACATAACAAATTATCTTAATCATAAAAATGTAATACTTAAATTGTGCAATACTTAAAGAAATATTTTTATTTCCCAAAGACATGACTTTTTATTAAAAAAAAAAGATTTGAAGTGTATTGCTATTTTTGATGCTTTACAAGATTCAGTTCTGGTATCACTTTGAACTATATTTCTACTGTGGTGCAATGTGAATTTCCTTTGCCAGCTGTTGAAAGCTAAAGCTATTGAAGATTTTCCATTGAAACAATAGTCCAATTAGTGCTGATTTCCGTATCTGGAATAGGCAACTACACAGTGTTCAAAGGAAGTGAAGAGTCATTGTCTCTGTGCCAATGCAATGCAATTTCATTCTGTAAACAGAGACTTGTGGCATCTTTTATAATTAGTTTTCTGGAGGGAAATGATAGGCTGATTTATTCTTTATTCATATAACATTTAACTGTAAATGATTGACTAAAAATATTCTGAAATTCTGAGGCAAGAGTTTTTAAAAACTGGAGTTTTGTTTTTATTTTTTCAATTACTAGGTTTGCATCTTAATTGATCATGGAATGATGGCTCAGAAGTTCATACATTTATTCCTAAAAATCCACTGCTAGGTTTCAGAATTTGGTTTTCTAAGCTGTTTAGGTAATGTAGTAGATGAATGATGTAAAAAGGGTGAGAATGAAGAATGCATTTTTGAATATGAAGGAATGTTGCTACTGAGTTGCCATTTTATGGTTTTATATGAAAATATGTATTTATATATTCATATTCATCTGAGGATATGCTGCAGCTCTGGGTACACAGGTGTTGTAATATCTATTTTATTGCTAATCCTTCCAAAATGGAAGATGTGACAAAAGTAAACATGACAAAAGACAGTTCTGCTGTTGCTTTGGCAGTGCTTGTAGGATTGATTTCGGATTGACTTTGTCCAACTCTTCAAAAGCAAGAGCTATGATGGTGAATGCGTTGTGCAAGTAAAGACACAGAAGAGAGAGCCAATTTGGTATAGTGGTTGAAGACCCAGCTAGAAAGAGGAGGCCGTGAATTCTAGACCTGTCTTAGACAAAATTTCTGCTGGTGATTTTGGGCCAGTCACGCTCTGAGCCCTGAGAAGGAGACAATGTCAAACCATTTCTGAAAACCTTTCGAGTAAAATGGCAGGGATTCGTCCAGGCAATCACCAGGCATCAACACTGATTCAACAATATAGAATAGAATAGAATAGAATAGAATAGAATAGAATAGAATAGAATAGAATAGAATAGAATAGAATAGAATGGAATAGAATACCTTTATTGTCATTGCATTCTACAAATGCAATGAAATTTGAAAGCTACTCCAGCAGTGCCCCAAACACCACATCACAATCACACTACAGAGTATTTAATAATAATAATAATAATAATAATAATAATAATAATAATAATAATAATAATAATAAACCTAGTCTAAAACCTATCTAAAACATATAGTAAGTTAGATAGTTTAAAAATGCCACTATATACATAGGGCTAAATCACATATGCATTGTTTGTTTCAAGACAATTATTGCCTTGGAAAAGAAACTGTTTCTCAGTCTATTAGTCCTCATTTTAAGACACCTATAGCGTCTCCCTGATGGTAACAGTTCAAAATATGAGGATGAGAACTTTCTGTGGAGATTTGGAAATATGAGGATGAGAACTGTCTATGGAGATTTTTAGTGCTCTAGAGAGGAGTCTGGTCTTTCCAATCTCTTCCAAAGAAGAAAGAGAGCAACCAATGATTTTTTGTGCTGTGTTTATAACTCTGGAGCATCTTCTTATCCACTACAGAGCATCCAGCATACCACACCATTACACTATGGCAATAGTATCCTCTGAGGATCTATTATTCCGATAGGCAAACTGATATGGGTCAAGGTTTGATGGGAGGCAATCCTGTATATATTTTAAGACCAGTCTTTCAAAACACTTCATAATTATGGATGTGAGAGCTACTGGTCTATAGTCATTTAAAGTATCAGGAGAGGGCTTTTTTGGAACTGGAATAATAATGGAAGTTTTGAGACAAAATGGAACAATGACTTGTGTAAGAGAAAGGTTAAAAATATTTGTAAACGCACATGCTTTGTAAACGCACATGCTTTGAGTACCTTCCCAGGTACCCCATCAAGGCCAGCGGCCTTTTTCACATTCACTGCTCTAGAGCACCTGCTTCACATCATACTCTTGTACTGTGAACAGTTGAGTACCGGTGATTTGTAGAGGCAATATGTTTGAAGACCTATTTAGTTCGAATCGGGCAAAGAAGTAGTTCAATTCTTCTGCCAGCAATGTGTCCTTATTGAGTGATATGGGGTTGCTGCCCCTGTAATTAGTGATGTGTTTAATTCCCTGCCAAGCCCATTGTGGATCATTATTTGTGAAGTAGTCCTCAATCTTCCTTTTATAGTCCTTTTTTGCCTCCTTGATGCCCCGCCTCAGTTCTGCTCTTGCCTTGTTATACCAAACCCTGTCCTCAGACCTGAATGCCATATCATGTGTCTTGAGAAGTAATTGCATGTCCTTGTTCATCCAGGGCTTCTGGTTTGGAAAAATCCAGATGTGCTTATTCACAGTAACCATGTCCACACAGGTCAAGATGTAAAACAGTTCAGTTTTTGTATATTCCTCCAAATGCTCTTGTTTAAATAAATTCCAATTAGTATTTGAGAAACAATCCTGCAGCTGATCAAGTGCTGATCACTCCCTCCCCCCAAAAAAGGTGAATAATAAAACAGATTACACTAAGTGCAGGGATTTTGTCCAAGCTCAGATCCTCAGTGTCTCATTTCTGAACTTATGGTACAGTGTGAAATATGCGGGGATGAATCCAGTCCTCCCAAGTTTGGTTTTCATTTGGCAATTAATTTTTTAATTCAGTGCTTCAGATCAAATATCTCCATTTAGTACTTAAAATAATAATTTCCACTTTATGAGAAAGAAAAAAGGGAAGAAGACAATGAAAGTTTGGGCAACTACTTTTTGTTCTATTAGGTGCACTTCGGTATGCGTTTGCCTACATTTTAAGTGCCATGAGTGGCTGAAGAAATTGATTTCAGTAAGTCCATGCAATGGAATTTTAAAAATAAAAATCCTATCAAACGTAGGTAGGAAAATAATTCTCATTGTCATTGTATATTCAAGTCTATTTTTTATAGTAACAAGCTATTTCTCCCAAATGATTTATTACTACATTAACACTTTCAACAACAGTTCCTGCATAGTTTGTAGCATGAAACACATGGTGCCCACAGATATCTCCCTTGGTATCAGCTAGTCTTCTTGTCAGCTGGGAACTCCTTCCCCATACCCATATGTATAGACAGATACATCAATGTTAATTAAATAGGTAGCTGACATGTTCGATAGTAAAGCACAGCCTCTAATATTTTTATTTGCAAGAATGCCTCTGGAATCTTATAGTTTCAAATATTTTTCAATAATAAAAATAAGGGTCCCACTGTTTTGTTTAGAAGTGTACCCACATTCATAAAAAAAAATAAAGCAAAAATGACAAAGTTTACCAGTTTACCAAAGTTAAAAGTTTACCAAAGTTTACCAGCTTCTGGTAAATGAATAATTTGTGACTAGCCATACCCACTATGACTAGCTATTTTGTCAATGCTCAAACTTAAGTTAAAAAAGTGTAAGAGTTTGTGACATTTTTTTCAAATAAAAAAAGTGGCCACATACCTAAAATTTGTTTATCATTTATAAATGCTTAGTTTACAAATGTAAATATTATGCAGTAGTACCTGGAGACAATAGAAGAGAAAGAACTTGAGAAAAGTGCAAAATACAAAGACCTGTAAATAGAAGTAGAACAACTGTGACAAGAGAAAGTAAACATAGTAACAACCGTAATAGGCACCTTAGGTGAAGTCCTCAAAAATCTGGGACAGTACTTGAACACTATCAGCATTTACAAAAATCACCATTGATCAGTTGTAAAAGACAGTTTACATCCTGTAATGATACCTTTAACAAAATAAAACAACTGCCTATCTCAGGTTTTGGGAGGAACTCAGTAGGTACACAAAATAAGGTTTAGATCCAAGTTTAGATCTGGCTGATTGGGTGACCATCCATAATAATATAAGATTAGCAATTCTTAAAGATGTATTATAAATAATATAGGTAAAATTGCATTTTCAAAATGCTTTGCAGTTAATAGTTTATTGAAGAGTTATGTCTGCTTAGCAGTACTAGTAATTATTTACTGGAGTGGCTTTTGTGTGTATCCCTGAAACTCTCAAAACAAATCTCTAGACAATAATTAGACAAGTTTTATATGCTAATTTCTTACCATGGTATGCTTGTATATTAATAAATATGTACTGTCTATAGAACACTTAAGTTTTTAATGAGATTTGTGTAGCATTTAAGCAAGAAATGTTGACTATCAGTTAAGAAAAATTTAGGCTGAATTACAATGTCTGATACTATCCTGCACTAAATACAGTATAAATAATATATAAAGAATCCTACTTTGTTTATTGTAGCAAGATACCAATTTCAAAATGTGAAAACCTAAAATCCTCTAAATACAGATATAATAGATTTAAATTTGAGATAGAATCAAAAGAAAAAAGCTTAATTTATATTAATGCTGAATCAAATATCTCAGTAAAAGGGAAAACATTTTTATTACTTTGTTCTAGCATTTTCCTTTATGATGTGCTAGTGGCAATAATTTCACATTTGGAGCGTTAATTCTAGCAATACAGTATACTCATTAAGAAACATATATTACAAAGCTTCAGCAATTCCACCAGTAGAGCTTTAAAATATTTATCCATTAAAAAAAAGGACACTATAATAGGATCAAACTAATAAAAGTTTTCATGGTCAATAGAAAGAAGAGACAAGGAAGAAAGAAGAGTGACTAGAAATGCTAGGCATTAAGAGGGACTGTGCTCAGCTGTAAGAAGTATAAAAGTTATCTAATGAATAGCTGCTGATTGCAAGGGGTATGTTTTGAAATCTACTGGTTGCCTGTCTTGGGTGATTTACTGCTTCCTATTGAGTAAGCCCTTCTATTAAACATCTCTGAGTTTCAAGGAGCAACCTCAGTGAACTGGTAAATTGGGAAAGCTGTCAGAATTTTGCCTGTGGAAGTAGAGATTTAAGAGAGGATCCCTAACATAGTTTACCTCTAAGTCAAGGGTTGTCCTTAGCAAACTGGAAATCCTGAAAGTTAAACAAGAGAAAATGGTATGTGTAATTTGGGAGACATGTTTGTCTTCCTGCCTAACCACAACCTGGGATGCCTCTCATCAAATGATTCAAGTGGTCACTTGTTCAGTTGATAGAGAAGATGAAGATTTAGCTATTCAAAGAAATGCAGCGCTGAAAAATACAAAACAAAAGGCAGAGTTTCATAGCCTTCCTAGAAAAAAAAAAGAAACTGTAGAATAGCTGGATAAAACTGTTAAAATTGGAGAAGATTCAATGGTTCCCTAAAAGAAGCAAAGAAAAGAATTATAGAAGTTACAGCTACAGGGGATCAAAACATGACAAGTTTGTTGAGGAGGATTTTAAACAATCCTGTGGAAGTTGGAAATGAAAATCCTGAAGTAAGGTTGTCCAGCTAAGGTTTACGAACTAGAGATAATATTGCGGTAATAAGATCTTTCAAAGCATGTAATGAGAAATTGAAGAACTTTGGACTTTATCTATACATGGGGAATAAAGAGAAAAACAAATATAATTTAAGAAGGTGGGATGAGCCACATGCCTGGAATACAAGCTACAATTTGTTCTAAACCCTAGAAAGAAAGGATTTGTGCTCCATGTCAACAATTCTTATTCAGTAAACCAAATGAATGATATACTGCTTCAGAGTGCTTTACAGCACTCTCTAAATGGTTTACAGAGTCAGCATATTGCCCCCACAATCTGGGTCCTCGTTTTACCCACTCTGTAACGATGGAAGGCTGAGACAACATGATCAAGATCAAACTGGCAGTGGGCAGAGACAGCCTGTAATACTTCATTTCAACCAATGCGCCACCACGGCTCCTTAAAGTAAGTGAAAGAACAATAAAATAATAACATTGATAGTGCTATAATTGCTTAGCAAATTAAGGAGAAGATGTAGCTGATGCCCCTCTCCAAAGCACATGTTCAAAGAAATAGAGTCACAAGCCAGTTTAATTTAATGGTTAAGGAACCAGACTATAAAATGGGAGACTGATTTGAAGTCCCACTTTAGTCATGAAAGCTGGCTTGGTGATTTTGGGCCAGTTACTCTCTCAGCCCAACCTACCTCAAGGGTTGTGGGAAAAATAGCAGAACCAAGGTGTGTTGGATATGTTTGTAGTTATTTGTAAAAATAAATAAAAATGACGGAAAGCTATAATAGTCCTAATATCTTTTGACAGGCAAATTAACAAATATTTTCTGATCTTTTCAGAAAATTCCTAATGTATCTGGTTGGCAACTTTGTTTTCCAGAAACTCAAGACACATAAGAAAATGAGTTCCTGTCTTATTGCTAACCACTACTAGCAAAGACTTAATTGAAGTCTTTTAATTAAGAGTTTTTGAACATGTTTTTATTGATATTTGACTTAGAAGATCTCTTGTATGGAATTGAAACATTAGCAGACAAAATAATTTGGTGCACCAGCAGATTTTAAGAGTAAGAAGCAGAAGATGATGTTAGCAAAAGTATAAAAATGGAAAATCAAGAGAACTTATGAAGAAAATTGGTTTTAAGATTGAGAAAAAAACTGATATATTTGTATTTCAAAATAACTATTAAAACATGGAATGAAGTTAAAATACATGTTAAGATAAGAAAAACTACATCTGTCATTGCTGATGAGGATTTCTGTGATAAAAATGAATGATCTTACCTGGAATGATGTTTTTATATTGGACAATACCTATTTTGACACTGATGGGTCATTTAAACAATGACAGAAGGAAATACCTAAAGCTCCTCTAAAAGAATAAACTAAATGCATATTAAGACAAAAAAAGTCAAGTGAATGGAAAAGCAATAGAAGGATCCAAGGTGTTTATTTCTTATTTTTGTTTCTATCTTTTTAAAATGATTTTTATTTGTGAACTACTTAGAATTATTGAGATTTGTGTAATACACATTTAACAGTAAATACAAGTAATCCTCGATTTAGGACCACAATTGAGCCCAAAATGTTTGTTGCTAAATGAAATGTTTGTGAAGTAAATTTTGTCCCATTTTACGATCTTTTGTGCCACAGTTGTTAAATTAATCATTGCAGTTGTTAAGTTAGCAACATAGCTGTTAAGTGGATTTCTAATTGACTTTGCTTGTCAGAAGGTTGTAAAAGGTGATCGTATGACTCTAGGCCACTGTAACCATTATAAATATGAGTCAGTTGCCAAGCATCTGAATTTTGATCATGTAACTATGGATATTGCAAAGAGTGTGAAAAATGGTCATAAGTCACTTTTTTCAATGCCGTTGTAACTTTAAACAGTCACAAAATGAACAGTTGTCACTTGAGGACTATCTGTATAAATAAATCGAAGACATGTAAACAAAAGAAAAATCTCATGAGATGAAAAGAGGTCTGGGTCACTAAAGAAATGTCCATGAAGATAGAACAATAAAGTGTTGAAAAAGCTAACACAGAATGAGATAGGATTGGTGACAAAAAGGTAGAGGTATTTAAATTTATCCAAATTAGAAGGAGGGAGAAATAATGTGTCTTCTAAAGCAGTGGCCCCCAACCTGTGGTGGTCTCCCATGGAAAGAATGAGACACAGACTGGTGTACTCGGGATGGGAGTCCAGAGCAAATTCTAGTGCTCCTTTTTATTGAAAATTTTGTACATAGTAAGCATTCACATTGTGGATTAAAATAATTACACAGAATTGTTTACAGTCGTCTGAGCTGCTTAAATGTTTCTGGTGTTTGCTTTTAATTTCCTTGCTTTATCTCAGTGACCCTTAGGCAGACATGTATGTATAAGGTCTTAGACTAATCATTACCCAATACTGAAGTTAAAGTTTATTCCCACATCTCCCCTGTTTTAGTTTTTTGATAATCGCGGATGCCTCGGTAGCTTTTTGTCATCTGCAACAATAGTTCTCCTTCCGTAGGCTTCACCCGACACATTCCTAAAAGTCCAGGGAGACATTGGATACAACAGCATACACAAAGAGAAAGTATAAAAAGCAATATCACTCCAACAGTTAGGTGACAAATCCATGAACCATCTGGCAACCAGGACCAAAGTGCAGACCACACGTCCAGTCCCTCGTCCTCCGATTGTAATGGATTCTCATTCAGGGTTTGTTCCATATGCTGTATAGTAGCTGTAATGTTTGGAGAATAATCAGAGAGATACATGCAACAATGTGTATGAATCACAGCGCAAACTCCCCCTTGCGCAGCCAAAATAGTGTCCACCGCATATCTGGTTTGCATGACAAAGTCAAGGATTTTTCCTTGCTCTTCTTCAAGCAGCTTTAGAGTTTTAATGGTGTCTTTAAACATAGTAACTGTCCAATTGTTTAAACGATGCAAATCTCTATAGTTCATCATGACACCTAAAGGAGGAATAACTCCCCTTGATATCTATGTCCAGTAGTCATGATTCAAAACAGAGTTTACTTCCGTTGCGGAACGCGCATTGTGGATATGAGCAGTCCCCAAAGATTTTAAAATGACAGGAGATGGGATTACTTTCCCAAAGGTGCAGACTCCTTTCCATCGTGCTGGCATGCGATCATAGGCCATCCGTCCACACAGCAACTATAGATTTGCTCCCAGGAGATGACCAACCTAATTTGGTTCAGCATAGATTAATTGTGTAAAGGATTCCATTAACATAGCCAAATAAGTAGGCGGTGGTGCGTATTTCCCATTTGCACATTTGGGCAGCTGGTTTTCTTTCATGGTGGGACAACATGTGGCAGGGATAAATGGACACCCATTTTCATTGATCAAAGATATGATATCAAATTTAGAAATATGTACAAAGTAAGTGAGATTTTTAGTTTTCATGTCATCCGGATAAACCCGACTTCCATTGCCAATAATAATTGTTTTGTTACAAAATGGATATGTTCCCAAGTAAGTCATATTCTCTACTGTCTCATTGTGGGTCCAGCAGATACCCGCCACCTCTTGGATTCGGCTTCCAAAATGCAATGTATTTATGTTACTTGTAGTCCAACTGTTAGACCACATCCCTGAACAACCACAGCATTGTCCCTTATACCAGTCACCTTCGGCCAGAGGTACTGCAACCATTGGAAGCCCTGATGTTTTGTGAGTTGGCATGTGCATACATATCCAACAATCAGTTTTATTATGAAGGTTTGCTAGCTTCCCCATGTCCTGGATCAACGTGTTTCTTTTCCATTCCCCCAAATCCATCCCCTTGCCCCTTTGGCTGATAATAAGGACGCACACAGCGAGCAGGAACCCAAACAACTGTCCCCTCATCTTCAACAGCAGCGTATCCTCGGCCTCAAGTTATCAGCGGGACAGGTCCTTTCCACATTGGATCTCGTAGTCTCTTATACCGAACTTTCGGTCTTGGCGTACCTGCAGAAGGGGAGGAAGCAAAATGCTTACTGGCTGCCATAGCAGCGGGAGATCCTGTCATGTTTAAAAAATTTAAAGTGTATAAAGTAATATTAAGAATGTTTTGTATGTAAGGCAAGCCATATTGTAATGCTCCCATTGGTTGAAGGATGGAGTTGACAGCTCTCAAATCATGTGTCTTAATTGTAGCTGCTCAGCTACCAATTGATGTAAAGCTGTAAGCTTTTCTTTTGGAAGTGGCCATTGGTCAATCCAAACTGGCTGAGAGGTTAACAACTGTAATTTTTCCATTATCCAATCATAATTTTTGTGCGAAATTGTGACAGCAAATCTCTACCCCACAAGTTTATATGCAGGGGCAACACAAGAGGTTGAATCCTTGCAGTCTCACCAGTTTCTTTATGCAATGCCTTCAACCAACATACACTACTTCTTGCAAACTGCATACCACCCACTCCACGAACAGCCGGAGAGTCTTCAAGCGCCCATTCATTTGGCCATTCCTTTTGGCATATCACAGAGACATCTGCTCCGGAATCTATAAGGCCAGAAAATGATTTTCCCTGAATTTCAATTGTCATTTTTGGTTGGTCTGTAGTCAAATTTTTTGTCAGCGCTAGCAATTCTGCAGCAACTGGAGAACTTGCCATTTCAGTGGACCCAAAACCACCAGTTCGTGGGATCCCAATTGAAGGATTTATAGGGATGTATGGAAGCAATAATAACTGGGCAATAGAGTCACCGGCCATTAATGATGCAGGAGTATCAGTGTACAATTGTATCTTAATAACCCCTTTATAATCTTGATCAATAACTCCTGGAATAACAAAAAATCCTTTTTCTGATGCAGAAGACATGGGAAGTACTAATCCCACTGTTTTTTCTGGCAGTGGCCCATGCAAATGAGTGTCCTCAATGTACACTTGATTAGGAAAGGTCACATTAATTGAGTTCAACATTTTTAAACCCAAACCTGCACTCCCAGTAATTGCAGGCGATGCTTTTGTGACAGCCTTGGGAGTGGGGCTAGCTGCACGCCCCAAATTTAGTTTCCCGGATTTTGGTTCTGATCAGAGCGACATTGATTTGCCCAGTGAAACCCTTTTTTGCATTTTGGACAGACCAATTTTGGACGGACGTCCTTAATTTTGTTTTTGTTAAATGCCATCCCCCCCCCCAGGGGCACGGCACTGGGTTTTAAAATGGCCAGGCTTTCCACAATTAAAACAATTCCCTGTAGGTTTCATCCCTTTTTGCAATGCCATAGCCAAAGTCTCCATGTTGTAAGCCTGAGAACCCACCACTGCACATGCCTTTAACAGATCAGCCAGAGTATACGCTTGCAGTTAGCGTTTGCATTTTCAACTGCCAATTTCAGCAAAAGTTCTTTTGCAGCTTCCTCATTAGAGATTTGCCTGGTAATAGCCAATTGTAGCCTTTCCACAAAATCATTATAAGACTCAGATGCTGTTTGCTTAATTTGAGAAAAAGATAGTGCTGGGGTTCCCACATCCTGGATGCGGGACAACGCCCCAAGGATTCCCATAACCACTGGAAATACGTGATCAGGCAAATTAGCAGCTTGATCAGCAGTGGATTCAAACAAGCCTGCCCCATAGATTTGGTCTGGCGTATACAGCCCCCCCAAATTCCTTCCCCTAGTGATAGCTTCCCTTTGGTATTCTGAGTCAAAAACCACATACTGAGTAGAGCTCAATATCATTCTCATTAAATCTTTCCAGTCACTAGGAATCATGCGTGAGGTAGCCAAACTTGTCAGGAGCCCCTTTGTAAAAGGACTTCGAATACCATAATCTTTAACTGCTTTTTTAATTTCCCTAAGAACTGCTAAAGGAATCGGAACCCAGTCTGCAGATTGCCTTGAGCATCCACTTGCCTATTGACTGGAAACAAATTCATCTGGGGAATCTCATCAGGCTCTAATTTCCCCTCATTGAAAGCCTGATGCATCATGGCTTGAACTTTTCCCATTTTTGGTTGGATTTTATCATCCACAGGCATAGGCGCTGTTGGAAATGATAAAGCACACTCTAGTTTTGGGGTAGGAGGGTGCAATACAATTCCTTTATAAGGAGGAGGTTCTACTAAAGTTTTTAAAAGAGGTTGTTGCTGGGTCTCTAAAGCAGTCATGACAACCTTCCAATATATCAAAATTTCAGCTGTTGCCCATGGCTCTTCATGAAGGATAGTTCCAATTCTCTTCCATGTGTCTAACCTTAAAGAGCCTTTCTCTGGATACCAGGGACATTGCCGCCAGATCTCTTGCAGCAGCTCTCTCACATTATCTTTTGAAAGAACTATTTGCTGCCCCCCAGAGGGTTAAAGATAAAGAAGTTTGTCCTGACTAACTTCAGCAGCTCACTAACATGCCGTTCCTGTGGCTGAGAGAGTTTTCCCCCCATGTTCCCTGAAAAAATCCTATTGTCCAGCAATAGTTAAGTACGTACTTTACCTATTCCAGGCGAGGAAACACGGATGTCCGGACACATACCACCTGCAGTGGATCATGTTGGGGTCACCACTTGTGGTGGTCTCCCATGGAAAGAATGAGACACAGGCTGGTGTACTCGGGATGGGAGTACAGAGCAAATTCTAGTGCTCCCTTTTATTGAGAATTTTGTACATAGTAAGCATTCACATTGTGGATTAAAATAATTACACAGAATTGTTTACAGTCGTCTGAGCTGCTTAAATGTTTCTGGTGTTTGCTTTTAATTTCCTTGCTTTATCTCAGTGACCCTTAGGCAGACATGTATGTATAAGGTCTTAGACTAATCATTACCCAATACTGAAGTTAAAGTTTATTCCCACATCAACCCTTTTTTTCTTACGGCCCGGTACCGGCATCACAAAATGATCCACGGCCTGGTACCAGCATCAGCACGCATGGCAAGGCGAACTGAGCAACCGGCCAGCCAGCTATCCCCCACTTCTCCTCGCCACCTTCAACTCCTCCTTTGTACCTTTGTCGATGGGCTTCGGGACGGCTTCGGAACGGTCGCTCGGCTTGCCTTGCCTTGGGTGCTGAAAGAATCCTTGTGCCTTAGTTTTGTTTGAAGCTGCCCCCCCCCCCCCCCGATGAAACTAAGGCGCGAGGATTCCTTCAGGACCCAAACACCGCTTTCCAACCGGAAAAGCTCACCGGAAATACTGTCTCATCAAAATAAGATGGCGGCGCCCAGCAAACTGGTGGCCCAGTAGAAAATGTTCCATGGACCGGTACCGGTCCGGGGCCCGGTGGTTAAGGACCCCTGTTCTAAAGAACCTGTTTTCAGGTTTCTGTTTTAATTTTTTGTGTCTAGATTAATTGTGTTAAAAGTATTAAAGGAATAAGGTGATGGTCTTGCTGCAATATTACAAGAAATTGTAGGGAAGAGAAGGGCCATATGACCTGAAGAGGAAGAAGAATGTGTCTATATTTGAAAAGGGGGGAAGGATTTAGGGAGCTAACACACCAATTAGTCTAGTATTAATAGCTGGGAAAATTCTATAGCTGATCATAAAGATATTCATCTGGGAGTGCCATGAAATTCTTCTAATTAGTCAAGCGCAAATCTTATATTTTGATTTCAGGAAAGTATTTCACAGTACCCATAATACTGATTAGCAAATCAGTTCATTGAAAATAGATGGCATGACTTTTTGCTGGCCAGAACCAAGTTGGGAGTGGCAGCTGGAGGCTTCTCCTGTTGGCAAAGAGGTGGTGTTTGCAGGATTGTTGTGGCGCTTTTTACCAGCGTGAAGGGCCTGCAGCAGCTGGCAAAGATGTAGCTGTTGCAGGCATCTCACAACAAGGGCGAGATGCAGGCTGGCAGAGAGCCCAGCGACGATGGGTCAGCCCTAGCTTGCATTCCCCTCTGCCACCAAGCACGGGAAGAAGGTAAGGTTGTGAAACAAAGAGATGGTCATGGGGGAGGAAGCGGGGAGATTGAGAAAGGGCCAGGGTCTCTGAAGGAGGGGAAATAGGGTGACGCATGGTGAAGGACAAGCAGGCGGCATGTGGGAGGAGGCCCCAGGAAGTCCAGAGCTGGGGACTAGCCTGTCCCCTGACCAGAGGTGAAGGGAAAGTGGGCGGCATGCAGGAGGAGGTCCCGGGAAGGCCAAAGCCAGGGACTGGCATGTCCTCCGGCCACGGCTAAGGCGAAAGGTGATTGGGTGGAGGCTCTGGGGCAAGGCCAGAACATGGGAATGGTGCTCCCCCGACCCGGCCTAGCCTAGGCGAAGGGCAAGCAGGCTGCGGCATGCTTACCTTTGGTGAGTGGAGCAGGCGAGGCGCGGAGATTAGCTGGTGGTGCAAAGACAAGATATATAGGGCAGGGTGGGGTGAGCAGGGCCAGCGCTCTCTTAGAACCAATCATGGTGCAGTTAGTCTTGTGAGACTGTGCTTTGCATAGCGCAGCTACCAAAAACCACCCTCAGTGTCAGCTATGGTGAGGTGAGCTCTCTCTTAGCTCAGCTGAGTCCGGCAATCCACTCTGCTGCACAAATCAGCTGAGCTAATAAACAACAGGATATAGGAGAGGTGAGAGTTAAGGCCGGGTGGACAGGGCCAGTCAAAAATTTCCCTACTACAAACTACTCAAAATTTTCCCTAGTTCACCCGAACCTGTCTGAACCCCCTGAATACCATCCTTGACTGTAACTCTTTTAAGTTTTAAGGTGGAAGGTCACTTGGTCAGATACTCTGGTTAAAGATTTCTAAATGTACGTATAGAGCAGCAGAAAAGCTTCATTCAGAAAATGTATGTGTATTAGGCGACTATTAAAGTCCTAAAGCAAGACTGGTGGATGAGTCATTGTCTGGGTCAGAAGAAAAAGGACAGAGCTGGATTTTCTGCTACTGAATCAAGTGATTTAATGAAATATCCATATATAAAAGTAGGATGTAGGATGACCACCAGGTCCACGTGAAAAAGAATGACTTCATGCCCTGCTTGTGCATCTTGGAAAGTAATAGCTGCATTATGTCATGCAGCATTTATTCTTCAAACCTGGAGGCTTGATAGACTTCTGTGTTTGTTTCTACAAATTTAGTTTGTGCCGTGTTTTAATTATGCAAAGGAAAATGTAAAGTTTAATTTGATTTTATTAGATGCAACTAAAAAGTTGGAGATATTGAGATTTGGTTTTTCAGGCTTGCCTGACTTGACTCCATTTGAAATATTTTTGGACTTTCAATTTTATTTGGATTTTAAGAATTCAGGTTTTCAAAATGCTAATCAATGAATAATTTTATTTCCTATTAATGTTTTTTTTTTCCATGAGCTTGAGTTAAATATGTCATTCATGTAGAATTTTTTGCATATTTACAGGCTCGGGTGATGTATGATTTTGCTGCTGAACCAGGAAATAATGAGCTAACTGTTAATGAAGGGGAAATTATTACAATTACTAATCCGGTAAGGCACTTTTAGTAGGTAAAAATATGTACTATGATATGTCCTAAATAATATGTACTAATCATTTTGAAATTTAAATGATGACAATGTTCATTAATTTTACTGAAAAAAACCTGACAGTCTAAAGAAATAGTATTTGCACATTTTTATTTTTCTCATGCAGATTAATAACAATATGGGCTTTACTTGATACAGGTTTACATATGCCACAAACAGGAGCCATAAACTGCACTGAGTTTGCCAGGACAATTTGTTCAACTGTTTCTCAGAGTTACAAATATTTATTGATAAATAGAATTAAGAAATAAAGAGAATTATAACTGAATACCTCTACTTAAGAGTGATTCATAGATATTGATGGGAATTATTACAAACAAATATTAAGATTATAATAAAATTCTGAAGTATTCCATATTTTTCTCTGTTATTTGATTATTAGTGTTACAAAAATAGAGGAAATGGTAGGAAAATGAGGAGTTTGAAAGATGATATTTTGTGAATTTCCTATAAAATTCTGCACGCAATTATATAATAAATAAACTGCAAGAACCATTAGAGGTATTATTGACTATACTTTTTTCTTGTAATACGAATATTTTGGTCAGAATTAACTATGAGAATAATCTGGTTTTATTTTTCTGATAATTCTAAAAAAAAATAAGAAAAATACCATTATGCTTTTCAGGAAGGAAGCAACTAAAATTGGCCATTGAAGTTATAATATGTAAAACACAGAGTATAATTTTATTTCTGAAAACTGAATATATCATTTCTTTTTTTTTTTATAATTTAACGACTCACATCATATTTTAAAAATTATTTTAGGACGTAGGTGGAGGCTGGCTGGAAGGCAAAAACAGTCAAGGAGAAAGAGGACTGGTTCCTACAGATTATGTTGAGGTAACATATTATAATAAAACAACATTTGTCTATATATACAAGAGCTGTATATAGGAGCTGTAATATAATATATGTAGACTTATTGGCAGTGTTATATACAGTATTTTATATGGTACAGAATTCAGTTATTTACACAAAATCAAATCACAAAGTGTTGATCCTTAAATATCAGATCACAAACTGCTTCCTGAAGCAGAGGTTAGAAAGTAATAAACCTTCTATAATTTACGGAACACACATAAACTGGGTGAGTCCTATGTGTTTACTAGAAATTTTTTTTGCATATAAGTCTCAAGCTAGACTTTTGCTTAAAGAATCTGTTTTAAATTTATGCTAAATTGGTTATGTGCGAGTTTCATATAGATATCTTGTCTTTTATTCTTTCCAGCTAAATGGAATGATGAAAAGAAGCCATGTAAAGACAAGTGCAACTGTTCATCCATCAGCATATTTAACCTAAAAAAACTAATCAGAAAAGAAAAACCAAATTTGGTATGGGTAGTAGAAACATTTGAAATTAGGCTGATCAAGTTAGAGAGAGAGAAAAAAAATCATAAAATTTCCCTCCTGCATCCATGTGTCAGAAGCAATTGGGAATTTTGCCAACTCTTCCATGCAACAGAATACCCCTCTATCCTGGTCACATGACCCAGACAGCAGCTATTATTAAAGATATAGAAAAATCCAGAACTATGTTCTGCATGCTTTTCCTGCTTTGCTATTGTTTTATTCAAGCCAACAGTATGTTGGAAAGAGATTAGGTAAAAGGGATCCAGAATCTTTCTATGAGCATATAACTCTCTAAAAATGGAATATAACAGACCAAATTTGGCATAGGGAAAAATTGGCAAAAGAAAGGTGGAGTGTCAAAAATGAGCCAGATCACACTAGAGGTTGTAGGAAAAAAAGTTATAGGAAAAAAAAAATCTTAGCATATGATGAGAGAGGTAGTTGTGCAGTGATTCAGATCACTTTTCCATTCTAAGTCACAAGGCCCACAGTGCAATGTATATAATTCGTACTGGGCTTTTCCAGTGAACATACACAGATGCAACAGAAAAGGAAAGGAGAAACAAATTCTCAAATAGACAGATGCAGCACATTGCTTGGTTACACAGAAGCAAACACAGATGTCTTCTATGGGTTCTGCTGGATTAAAAACCAAACCAAACCAAACCAGAAGCCATGCATATTTTCAAGCTTTGTACTGGTCTGTTCCTTCTTGCTGAATGCTTGTATGTATTCAGATTGCACTCAGAACACATAAAATAAAGCGGTAATCTTTTTTAAAAAAAAAGTTTGATTAAGTTATTATATTAGGCACTTGCTCTAAATGGAGAAGATATAGTCCTGAATTTTTGTGTTCAATGAAGTTCAAAATTAGATTTTCAATAGAAATTGTTGTCTTTGATTTTAGAAATGTTTTTTCAGCAATCTTTTGTTTTTCAGATTATACAAGAAAGCACCAGAGATGGAATTTTGGTCGCTGATCAAGCTTTTTTTGACAGCTTTTCAAATGCTTCACAGACGAATTTGCAAGCCATGAAAAACAATAGCCAAGTATGATTTTAATAGTATTCTTAACTGCTAGAAGTGCTATGTATATATTTGATCTGTACTATTAATTCACCTTTTGTGAACAGTATCAAATCATGAAAAGAATGGATATTTTTGTCTTTCCTTTTTAACTTTATTTCACTTTTTTGTATGCAAATAGGGACATAACAATTGGGAAGCACACTAATTTATTTTATTATTTTTGGTTCCAGTGCATGTGATTGTAACTGGATGAACCTATAACTGTAGAACTATGTGTTTCTTTGAACACATTTTTGCAGTCTCCCTAGCATTTAATTAGCGTGCTGAAATAGAATAAAAGTTTTGTCATAATTTAGTAGGAAATAATTGAAGTCCTAGAATAGTCTTAAAACAGTTTTTGCAATGAATTAAAAATGCAACCTCACAAGATCATTATAAAATTGAATTTTAATCTCATAGAACAGAAAAAAATATAACATGCATGATAAAAAATTATGTGTGCCTTCCCATAATATGAAGCATCTGCCTGTGTCTGATTTGTACAAATAAGATAATTTTTCATGCCTCTAAACATTAAATCAAAGTTTTTTACTAATTCAGTTGCTAATACAAAGCTAATGTATTTTATTATTGTGCTGGCTGAAGTTTCTGTGTCTTCTTTAAAAGCCAATCTCAGAATGATTCAATCAGTAACAATTGTTTGGTTGTTTATTGGTGGATTTAATTACAATTTCCTCAGTAGAAGCTTAAAAGTGGCTTGTTAGGTTTTTTAAAGGGTCTTATCACTAAAAAGAAATACTGACTTATCTAATTGTGATATAGGTATGCTATATCTAAATTATTTTTATTTTTGTCAGTTTTAATAGCCTTTCAAAAGTTTCCAGATTTCTGTTCTTGCCTAGAAATTTTTCATTTTAGGGACCAACAGAAACTCAGACATTTCTGAAGGTTCACCCAGTAGCAGTCAGAAAATATTTAGGGCATTTGACCTGTCATTATAAAGCCAATGTTATCAGCTTTCCCATTTCCCTTTACTGCATATTGTAATGTAGTTTTGGATCTGTACTGGCTTTATTTCACAATATTTAAATCTCTGTAGTCCATAGGTCAGGAGCTGAATGATTATTTTTCTTTTCAAGGATTGATGTTCAAATGTCTTAACATTGAAAAGAAATACTGAGTTATGTACATATGGTGGATTTCATTAATAATTGAAAAGTGTTTTTGAAACTTCCAAATTTCAGTGCAATGAAAATAATCCATTTCCTTTTTTGTTTTTGTTTCGCATTTGTAAATACAAATCTATTTGCTCTTGCAAATAGCAAAAATAGTGATTAAATACAGCAAGCAGTATAATAATACAGAATAATGAAATCATTTGATAGCTCAAATTGCTTTGGTTTTTTGATTTTATAGCAAGCAAAAACTTAATCAGCAACCATTTATTAATAAGTACAGGTGGGGGAAAAGATTTGTTCAAATCACTGTACAGCCATGAAATTTTCCTTGCAATTTCCCATTATATAGTAAATAGGCTAGGCTTAGTTGAAGATTAGTGAGAAAGGGATGAAAAATTATACCTTGTATTTTTTAAAAAATCTTATAAATGTAGTGAAGAGAAGTTTCCTCTTATATTTAAAGTTAAAGCTACTTAAAGCTACTTGAGATGGAAGGTATGGTTTTTTATGTTATAATGCAAATCATTTTTGATAGTGTAATAGGACAAGTTATGAAAAGCAACAAGTGAATGAAAAATCTCTTTGGGTTTGTAGAAGTAATTCATAATGATTTTCATTGTTGGGTGAATTTTTTAAAATCATATTACTAATGTTACTAATCCCAGGAAAGTCTGATTGCAATTTAGCAGTAAAATTTACTATTATAGATGTATGATCCTCTTTAATTATATGCATATGCATGGTAATTATAGTATTAGTCAGGCAATCCTTGAATATTTTGTCTTCCAGGTTATCTAACACATTTTCATTCCACAATACATTCTGATTCTTTGTCAGTTCAACCAAGGAAGCTAATGCCTGAGATGCAAACCTAGCTGGATAATCTTTGACCAATCCCTCTCTCTCAATCCTAGGAAGGAAATAATAGCAAACCATGTCTGAAAATCTTTCCAGGAAAACTGCAGGGAATAGTCCAGACACTCAGCAGAAGTCAATAATGACTCAAAGGCACCCCCCTCCCCCAAAAGCATGTTTGTCAGAAAAATCGAAGGCAGATGGAAAAGTCATACTTAATATACATTGGAATGCTTAATTACTTGATGCTCCTGGATTTATTAATTATGACTTATTTGTGAGTTTAAAATACTTCATAAATTGATTGTTTTTACTATTCTTTTGATACTAACCTTTACTTAAAATGGGCGTTGGTTCTTACCTGATACGCCTCTTCTCGTGGAACTGCGTAGAGCATCCAGAGAGTGGGAGGTGCTTCAGTCTTCACTTCTCACAGGCTGAGCTGAAATTGAGGAACGCCCTCCTCCTCCACGTGACTCCTCCATGCGTTCCCCCCAGTTTTATTGAAGACGAGAGGACAAAAACAACCCTCTACTCTTAAGTATTAAACAACATGAACTACAACATTAGAAATCATTGGCTGAAACAGGTTTTCCCCCTTTACAGACGGACCAACAGGGTGGGGCTGGATGCTCTACGCAGTTCCACGAGAAGAGGCGTATCAGGTAAGAACCAACGCCCATTCTCCGTAGAACTGCTGCGAGCATCCAGAGAGTGGGACATACCAAAGCCAGTGTGTCCTACGGGTGGGAGTCCGTCTGGATTGGAACTTCCACAGGATCTCTAACGACTTGCTGCAAAACTCGCCTGCCAAAAGATGCTTCAGCTGAGGCGTAAACATCAATCTTATAATGTCTTATAAAGGGTGATGGGGAAGTCCAGGTGGCCGCCCGGCAAATATCAAGAATAGACGCCTGAGTAGCCCAGGCTGCCGAGGTAGCTGCACTTCTGGTGGAGTGAGCGGTAACCCCACTGGGAACTGGAATATCTTGAACTAAATAGGCCTTGGATATGGTAGCCCTAATCCATCTGCCTACCGTGGACGGAGAAACCTTACAGCCTAGTGTCTTTGGCTGAAATGACAAAAATAGAGACTCTGCCTTCCTGATGGACTGCATACGAGAAATGTAAACACGCAAAGCCCTTCGAACATCAAGGGTGTGCCACTGCCTCTCTTGCTCGCGCAGAGGCTTCGGACAAAAATTAGGCAGGACCAACTCCTGCGCCCTGTGGAACGGTGAATTAATCTTCGGCATAAATGCTGGGTCTGGTCTCAGAACCACCCGATCTGAATGAAAAATGCACAGATCTTTTCTCACGGATAGAGCTGCAATTTCAGATATACTTCTAGCCGAAGTAATAGCCACCAGAAAAACTGTTTTAAATGTAAGAAATTGAAGTGACGCCTCCCTGAGAGGCTCAAAGGGAGATCTAGTCAAGGCCAGGAGAACTTTATTAAGGTCCCATGTCGGGTACCTATGCACTACTGACGGGCGCAAATTAGAAGCCCCTTTAAGAAAAGCCTTGATTTGAGGATGGTGGGAAAGGGGACCGAAAGGACCACCAGCAACCACCGTTGAGAGCGCCGCTACCTGCCTCCTTAAGGTGTTAGGTGATAAACCTCCATCTAGGCCATCTTGTAAAAAGGCCAGGATCTGAGCAACTGAAGGAGAGCGTGGGTCGATGAATGATTTGTGGCACCAGTTACAGAAACTTTTCCAGGTAGCCTCATAAATGCGAGTAGTAGAAGGCCTTCTAGCCGCCAAAATGGTGTCAATGACCTGGGCTGATAAGCCTTCCTCAATCATCCTTTCCCGCTCAACCTCCAAACAGCCAACTGTAGCCACTGTGGCTCTGGATGGAGCAGCGGGCCTTGGGACAGCGAAATCTGATCCAACGGAATCCTCCATGGCAGAGATACTGACAGATTGCGGAGGTCCGCAAACCACGGCCTCCTAGGCCAATAAGGTGCCACCATGAGGATCTCTGCTTTCTCGGCTATCAACTTTCGAATCACCCTGGGAATTAATGGAAGTGGAGGGAAGGCGTACAGTAGCCCGGGAGGCCACGGGCAATGCAAGGCATCGTGATTCTCTGCTCCGCTGGAGGGATAACGGGAGAAGAACCTCGGTGTTTGCGCATTGAGCGGAGATGCAAAAAGGTCTACTAGGGGCTGACCAAACCTGGCTGCTGCTTCTCTGAACAGATGTGGGTGCAGGCGCCACTCTGCCTGATCCAGTGTCGCCCTGCTGAGCCAGTCCGCTTGGACGTTGGAGGCCCCGGAGATGTGCTCTGCTCTGATGGATAAGAGGTGCGCTTCTGCCCATCGACACAGTCGCTCGGCCTCTCTCATGAGAAGGAGGGAATGGGTGCCCCCTTGCCGATTGATGTGGGCCTTGGTTGTAGTATTGTCCATTAGGACCAGGACATGGCGCCCCCTTACCCGATGAAGGAATGTTTGCAGAGCCAGGTACACTGCACGAAGCTCCAACCAGTTGATGCTCCGACTTCGCTCCGAACGGGTCCAAACTCCCTGTGCTGAGAGAGATGGTAGATGGGCCCCCCATCCGGAAAGACTTGCGTCTGTTGTGAGAACAACCCTTTGAGGTTCCTGGAATAGCTGACCTCTGTTGACAGATGGTCGCGTCCACCACAGGAGGGAGGCGAGAACTTTCGGCGGGACCTTCACTATAAACCTTGACGTGCTCCTTCCTGAACGCTGATACGGCAGGAGGAACCATTGCAAAGATCTGGAATGCAAGCAAGCCCATGGAATAATGGAAATACAGGAAACTAGCTTCCCTAGCAGTTTGGATAAATTGAGCAACGATGCTTTCCCGGTCCGCCGGATATCCCTGATAGTGGTGCGGATACTAATAAGTCTCTCCTGAGAGAGAAAGACCCTTCCTTCAACAGAGTCAATCACAGCCCCTAGATGGGATATACAAGTGGAGGGGGTAAGCTGACTCTTCTCCCAGTTCACTAAGAACCCGTGGGACTGAAGTACCGAGAGGGTAGCGCTAGTAGCGCTCTCGGCTTGATGTCGGGAAGGGGATACAACCAGGATATCGTCAAGGTAACAGTGGATCCGGATGGGAATTTGTCTAAGGTGAGCTGCAATAGCCGCCAACACCTTAGTGAAAGATCTCGGAGCTGAGGCTAGACCAAAGGGGAGGGCTACATACTGGAAATGCTGATTATTATAACAAAATCTGAGATATTTAGAATACGAGGAATGAATGGGAATATGGAGATAAGCCTCGGAAAGGTCAATTGACGTAAGCCAGTCTCCTTCTCTGATGCCCTGTAAAATCAACTGCAGAGTCTGCATTTTGAATTTATGGCGTACAAAAAAACGATTTAACCTCTTAAGATCTAAAATGGGTCTCCATCCCCCGGAATGTTTAGGCACCAAGAATAAAAGTGAATAGAAACCCCTTCCCTGTTGGGAGGGGGGTACAGGCTGAATAGCCCTAATATCAGAGAGATGTTTGATGGCAGAAGTCATAAGAGCCCGTTTAGTAGGATTCCTAGAAATGGGTGAAACCCTGAAATGTTCGGGGGGAGGAGAGAGAAACTGCAGGGTCAAGCCAAAGCGCACTGAATTTGTAACCCAAGTATCAGAGGTGGATTCCTCTCACTTGTCGGCAAAATGCCTGAGGCGGCCGCCTATGGTAAGAAAACCTGCAACGCTACCTGGGCCGGCGGGCCGCTCTACTCCCGGAACCCCTGAAGGGCCTTCTGTAGCTGCCCCCTCTCTTGCCTCTGTCTCCCGAGTCGCCCCGGTCCTGGTAGGACGGCCGGAATGAGGGAGAGCCCTGAAATCTAGGAGAGAATGATGACTGGAAGGAGGGACGAAAGGAGCCCCTCCGAAAGGACTGGGAACTCTTGGCTTCCTGCCGATGAAAAAGTGAAGGCAGAAACTTTTTCTTATTTCGGGTCTCCAGGAGTAATGGCTCCAGAGCGGGCCCGAATAATTTCCCTTTTACTATGGGGGCTGAAGCCAACTTAGACTTATTTTTAATATCAGCCTGCCAGTGTCGAAGCCAAAGCAGTCGTCTGGCAGAAACATGGGAAGAAATAGCTCGGGATGAGAACTTAACCGAATGAAAGGTAGCGTCGGCTGCAAATTCCGCCGCTGCCGTGATCTTTGCAATATCTTGATGGGCTCTGGTATCAGCTGGGGAAATGTGTTGCTTCAGCTGTCTGAGCCACCTGATGGAGGATCGGGTGAAAAAGGAAGCGGCCGTAGCCGACCGGATAGCCCAGGCATCAGCGGCGTGAGCCTGCTGGAGCGCCATCTTCGCTCGCTTATCATCCGGCTTCAGTGCCTCTAGTGCATCGGTAGGATTGGAAGAGGAAGCAAGCCTTATAATCGGATCATCTACTTCCGGGGTGTCTAACATAGCTGAGAAATCCGAATCCAGGGTAAACAACCTCTTGTCCTGACTAGAAGGGGCCGGAGAAGGACCCACCGAGGCCAACTGCTTTGCTATCAGATCTGAGAAGATTGGGGGGGCCAGAATAATGTCTGCTGCCACTGTCGGCTGTCTAAACATAAGGTCATCAGGACCTTCTGGACTCGATGGAGGGGGTTCAGAAGGAGGCTGAGAGGCCAGACCTGAAATGTTCTTTGCCTTAAATAGCAAGGACTTAAATAAATGGGGGTTAAAAAGACCCACAACAGCAGGTTGTTCAGGAGAAAGACCCTCATCTTCCGACATTTCTCCCTCCATTAGGTCCCCCTCCAGAAAGGGTTCCGAATACTGTAAGGAACCTCTGTCAGAACCTTTGTACTCTCCGAACAGTTCAAGGCCCACTCCCTCTTCTTCTTGGGTATCCTCCCCCTCTGGGAATGGAACATCCATGTGAGGAGGTACCTGACCATGCTGTGACGCTGGTGCAGAAGGAGATCTCCGGGATAAAGACTCAGCCTCGGGAGTCCTCCCTCGGGAATCCGGTCTAGCGAGCTGCTGCATTCCTTCAGCTATACCTTGACGGATGGCAGACTGCATCCATTCCCTGATGTTCTCAGGTACAATAATTGGAACAGGATCCTCAGAGCGTAGGCCTGCAGCGGTTGGCGTAAATGTCGCCTCTGGTACATGGGAGGGCTGGCGGCCTCGGGTGGAAGTACCGCCCCTAGAGGAAGATGGTTGGCTTGGTGGGGGGGTGTAGAAGGAAAGGCAGATGTTATAGAGTGAGACTCTTTAGCCCGCTTGCTAAATTCCCTTTCTAGGGCCTTATGACATCGTAAGGCATCTCTTTGAGAAGCACTGGAAGAATCCTTGTCCCTTCTGCGAAGGTAGTGCGTCTTAGACTTGGCCTTCAGAGAAGAGCCAGTAGGATTAGCCTCTGCCATGGTATTGAAAGAAAATGGCGGTTGGCACGCCTAGGAGTTCGGCCTACAAACGTAAACCGGTTTTCCTAAAATTGGGTCACGTCCCCCTTTTTGAAAGAAATTTTATTCTAGAACTAGCTATTATCTATTCAAAAAAATCTCCTTTCTCTCTTTTTTTTTTTTGAACCTTATGCAATAAAAAAACAGAAAAAAATTCTAGCAGCTAAATTAAAAACCTGAATATATACACTGGCAATTAAATACAAAAAAAGGGGGGGGGGTCAGGTTCAAGTAAGGAAAACCAAATAGCCCCAAAAAGGTACAGCAAAATAATAATAATAATAATAACTTAATTCCAAATAGACCAAATGAACACTGAGGCCAAGCAATTGTGAAAGGCAAGACAAGAAAAAAGAGATAGGCCTCTATAGGCAGCCCCCCAACAACATGGAGAGTACGTGCCTGCGCTTCTGAACTAGCTGCGGGCCAAGGAAGAAAGCCAACAATATTAACTCTAAGAGAGACAGCAGGGCACGGGACCACAGTGCTCTCTCAGTAAAAACAAAGGCTCTACGCGGCCTGACGGTCCCGCTAAGGGCCTACAAAAAAACCTCGCAGCTCACTCTCAATCCAAAAAGAAGGCCTTACTTGTTCAGAAAACAAAATGGCGCCGGCCACGAGGCGTGCCCAAAATGGCCGCCCGGCTCAGAGCGCACAGCTCAGAAGCGCACCAGCCCACCGCAACTTCAAACGAGCGAAGGAAAGAGCTGGGAGAGGAAGCGCTGCCTCCTCTGAGGTGTTCTAGGGGGGAAGACGCAATTGCGCTTTTAAAATATAGCGCAGGGCCAAGCGGCTGAGCCCAACACGCTTGGAACGGCAGAGGATAGATTAGAAGGGGTGGGGGGGACAAAGGGCTCCAACCCCTTACTTCCCTCCTGGGAGCGAAATCGCTCCACCAACTAAATTTGGGATCGCACTAGCCTTGCAGGGAGAGGAAAAAATGAATCAAACCTGATCCAACTTTCAACGATCACCTGAAACGGCCAAGGAACGAGAAAAAAGCTGCCTGCTTCTCGAAGGCTGAGCTAAAACTGGGGGGAACGCATGGAGGAGTCACGTGGAGGAGGAAGGCGTTCCTAAATTTCAGCTCAGCCTGTGAGAAGTGAAGACTGAAGCACCTCCCACTCTCTGGATGCTCGCAGCAGTTCTACGGAGAATTAAGCTGATTACAAATAAAACTGAAAGAGAGCATTCTTGCTAGGCGCTTCCTTTACATATAGAAAGCCTGATTTACAGTTCTGATTCTAGGTAGGTTTTTGATAGCGGTCAAATGTTACATTATATATAGTTCTACTTTTTTCTGATTAATTTTTTTATGGTCCCTTACACATCATTGTTTGTTTCAAGTTTCTCAAGCTGAAACAGGCTACAGTCTAGCAAATAATATATAAATGGTGAAGTTCTTGTTTTGGTTGGGAATACAGAATTTGCCTCCTTGCTGGTTCAATAAATGGTTTTTAAAATGTTTTAAATTGGTATTCACTTTGTGTGCTAAAAACCTTTGAAGTCCATGACATTTGTAGGTAATTCCCACAAGCATAGAAATTTAATAAGGGTCAGCCAAATTCCGATTTCTCACTTTCACTCTCTTATTGCTCATAATTTGCAAGATGCTGAAAGCGAGAAGAATTAGATCAAGAAAGATACTTACAGAGCATCTATTTCTTCTTTGCATCCTATCAATTGTTCCTACAGACATAGGGGGATTATAAAATATACTTAATACTTATTGCATTAAGTATTAAATAGATAATGTTAAGTACCGTAGATTTTCCCAAAATCCACTCTTGTCATTATCAAAAAAACAGTCTGTTCCCCATTCAGAAATTCTCATCATCTTTGTATCTCACTAATTATCTCATAAAGACATTTTAAAAATCTATATTTATTTCTTGACCATGAGTGTGTGTGTACTCTCTCCCTCTCTCCTCCCCCCTCTTATACTTAAACTATGTATTTAAAGCAGATCTTTTTCTGAGCAGATAGTTTCCATTCTCATTAATTGCTGGGTTTCCAATTGGCTCAATCATTTTCTATGCTCTCGTTTCTTAATACCTCCCTATTTTTGTTACCTGCAAATATCTGAGTCTTCCCTTTTACCATGCACTGGAGTTTCCAAATGCTGAACAGGTTAACTAAGCTATTTTCAAAACCATGATCTGAATAGGATTTGTTTCACAGATTATTACACTAATCTAAAATAGTAATGAAAACTTAGCTTATTCTCATAATACAAAGCCGTGGTTCAAAATTATTTCCATTTGAGATCTTTGTATAAATATTATATTGCTAATTATTTCATTATATTCCATCTACAGTTAAGCTTTTCCTTGTAAACTCCTACTGCTATGGTATAGAACTTGGACCACACTTCATGAACTTTGCCAGTCAACTTTCTTTTCAGTTGGCCTACAGGGCCAGGACTGGATTAATAATTTTAGTTTATGACTGAGAATCCAGTGGTGTAGTCAAAATGATGAAAGCAATGTTGTGTTATTACATTACACATTCTGCCATGTTTGAATGTGATTTGTCATTTGACATCCCATCTCCAGTCCCTTTATGAATGTTTCTGCTCTTATATTTGTTGACAATTTTATATCTATTTGGAAATCTGAGATCAAAGAGAAAATGTATGTACAACTTCTCCCTATCAAAGGAATCTAACTATGTGCAAATTAAGTTTGTAGTAAAGCTGCCACTGGTGGATGCTAACAACCAGAGTTTGGTACCCACCAATACTGAAGCAGGCATTAATGTTTCTTGGCAGATTGGGAAGCATTGTGACTTTGTTATAATGGAAGATTGTGCTTGGCTTTTGAAAGCTGTGTCTTTGCCTGCATGGATTTATTTCAGTTAAGTTTATACAAGTTTTGATTTTATACTTTTTAACTTCAAGGATCTGAACATTGTAGCATAGTAAAATTTGTGCTAAGGGCAAAAGCTTTTGCTTGTGTTGCTTCTGATTATGTGAGTCATATGATATGTATACATTTAGCCATCCATCTTCTTTGCCAGAATTTGCCTATACCAGTTTTCCTATTGCTTCTTATTTTCTTGTCCTCCTTTCCTGAAAACTTATTTTTCAGAGTGGATTTTCTAGCATCTCTCACTAATCATTTTGGAATCTCTTGTACAATCTTCACTTTCAACTTTTCTGACTATTTGTTTACTTTATTGTCATTGCACCTCATACAACGAAATCAAACACCATCTTCAGTGCACATCATGACATGACTATGAAAATAAACACAAACACACATCCTTCACCCTTCACACATTGAATCGGAAACCCCTGACACCACACCAACACTGCACTATACAGCAGAATTCAAGAGCTACTGCCCTAGGATAGAAGCTGTTTTTCAGCCTATTTGTCCTTGTTTTTATTATTCTATACCGTCTGCCAGATGGTAATAGTTCAAAAAAAGGGTTCCCAGGATGAGATGGATCTTTGAGAATGTTTTGAACTTTCTTAAGGCAGTGGGAGCTATAAAGCTCTTCCAAAGAGGGGAGAGGGCAACCAATGATCTTCTGGGCAATGACATTAACCCTCTCGAGTGCTTTCCTATCTGCCGTTGTGCAATTGGCAAACCATACAGAGGTGCAGTATGTTAAAATGCTCTCTATGGTGCAGTGGTAGAAAGTCACCAGCAGTGTCTCATTCAGTTTTTGTTTTCTGAGAAGCCTCAGGTAGTATAATCTCTGCTGGGCCTTTTTGACCAGAGCTGCAGTGTGGGCACCCCAGGTCAGGTCCTTTTTTAGGGTAACACCCAGAAACTTAAAACTGGCCACTTGCTCCATTTGGTCTCCATTGATAAGCAAGGGCTGGATGTCTGATCTGTTCCTTCTATAATCCACTATAAGCTCCTTGGTCTTATTGGTGTTAAGGACCAAGTTGTTGTCTCCACACCACAAAAGCAACTGGTTCACTTCATCTCAGTAGGCAGATTCATCCCCCCGGGAGATAAGTCCCATCACTGTTGTATCATCTGCAAATTTAGCAATAATATTATTAACATGAGTGGGAATGCAGTCATGCACATAAAAAGTATAGAGTAAGGGACTCAACATGCAACACTGTGGTGTACCAGTGTTAAGAATATGGGCTGAAGAGGTATGATTACCTAATCTGACCCTCTGTGAGCGGCCAGACAGGAAATCAATAATCCAAAAACAGATTGAATTAGAAATCCAGAAATTTAGATATTACTGTATGTGGAAGAATTGTGTTAAATGCAGAACTAAATCCACAAAAAGCATCCTCACATAGCCCTCCCGCTGTTCGAGATAAGTCAGAGGAGTGTGAAGAGTGATGGCTATAGCGTCCTCTGTGGATCTATTTTTTCTGTATGCAAACTGATGTTTATCAAATGTATGCGGAAGACCAGAAATGATGTGCCGGCAGACTAATTTCTCAAAGCACTTCATGATGATAGGAGTGAGTGCCACTGGTCTGTAATCGTTGAGTTTTTTCCCCCATGTAGCAGTGGTTCATTCTATTTTTATTCCACTGCACTTGTTTTAATGGTAAGAGATACTGTTACATATCTATAAGCAAGAATATATTTAACAAAATCTCTGTAATTTTTGGATTGCTTGTAATATTTCAGTTTAAGTTTTTACCAAACTGGAGAAACTCCAAAAAGCAATAAAGCTCCAGTACAACCATGTAATTTTTATTTTACATACATATACTACCCACGTAACAATTTTATTGGGACCGAAGTTTCTGTTGCTAAGCGAAGCAGTTATTAGGCGAAATATCACATGACTGCACTGTTTACAAATGGCAGTTCCAGTAGTACTAGTTGCAGATGGTCAGCTTTGTAATTGGTAGGCAAGGTCCTCACACTTGTCCTGCCCTGCCTTACTTGCCTCCTGTTCAACTATCTCCCACTCACCTCTGCCTTTTTGGTTGCCCTGCACTCCACCATCAGTTCCTGACCCTGCCGCCCCTCCCCTCAGCTGACATTTGCTATATTACTCTTGTTTTGGACTGGATTATGGGGAATGAGCCTCTCTTCTTGCTGAATCTCTCAATTGCCTTTAATACCATGGACTAAGATACCTTTTTGGGTAAACCAAGGATTAGGCAGCTCCAGAGAATATGCTGCCCCTAAGTCACATTGACACCATCTCTCGATGTTAAGAATGTTAAACATTTTTAGAATTATTTGGAAGAAGGGATAGCATTCACATTCTCTAATTTTTGGTACCTTATGCCAGTGCCTACTCAGTCTTAGCCTAAAACCAACCCTAGGCGTAATGGTTTTCCTCCTTTCTTAGAGACCAGTTTCAGTTGACAATTTGGGGAAGAGTTTGCATTCTTGGGACCTTTATTCTAGAGTATCATAAGGCTTGACCATTCTCTCCTCTCCCTCACATTTATTACCTAGATTAAGCCACTGGGAGAAATTATCTGTTAGTGGTATATTATCGATCAGTAGGGATACTTAATTATTTCCACCACACATTGGGCAGAAAGTCTGTTTCTGGAGGCTGTTGGATTCTGGATGACGGAAAAATAGACAATGCATCTGAGTACAGCCTAAAAGGAATTTTGGGCAGATCAAAACAATCCAACAAAGAAATTACAATAAAATCAATAAAAGATGGCAACTGGAACAAACCAGATGGAATGAAGCAAGCTTTAACTCTCATTTCCCAAAGGCTGGGTAAAGAGACAGATCTTCACAGCTCTTCTAAACAAAAAAAGGGGAGTGAGAGGGGATCTGTATCTTATCTTGCAATTGTAGCAACTGTTTGTAATTGCAAATCTGAATTTATTAAGCCAAATATGTGCCACTAACTTTCCAGTGCAACATTCTTGCCTTTCTCTACTCTAATTGAATCCGGAAACATCTAATCGTCAGTTTCTTCTGAAGTTCTCATTTTCAAGTTTGGAATAAAATAGGATCTTGCACCATGTTTTGAAGTTTGTTTAGGAAACTCTTTAACTAAGCACTTTTTGATTTAACTACAATATATCTGTGTTGCAGAGGAGAATAAAGATATTCTGTATACCAGGGGTGACAAACTCGCATCATCACATGACGTATCGGGACTTTTTCCCCCTTTGCTAAACTGGGTGGGGTCGTGGCCAACATGTGCTGCATCTGGTCTGTGTGCCATGGGTTTGACAGCCCTGCTGTATGCAGTCAAAATGCTTGTGCATGTTTCAACTTAGTAAACTAATTTTCCAAACCTGCTATCTTTCTCCTTTTTAATAATCAGGAAAATTCTAATTTCTATTGTTAAATTTATGATGTTTTAAAAAATATTGAACACCAGCATTGTTGGAGTTTGGTTGCATCTTGAGAGAAATATTATAAACATAATATGGGCAATCATTTTCAGAGTTTTTTAAAATTAATTTTATACTGGCAAGTAAAATTGGCATGATATAACCAATTACATACATTTCTGTTATTACTAGAAGTTTGCTTTTTTCCAAACAAATATACTTGATTGAAATGCTAAGAGAGGAAGCAAAATTTCCAAATCTGATATTCATTGTTATGTTTGTTTCCTTCTAGAATATAATTTTGACTGCTCTTTCAGGAAAAATGAACTTTAAAAAATTATGTAGTTTAAAAAATGGGTTCCAAATACTTTCACTTTATCTTTTATTAATGCTATTTCTTAGGATTAATGGCTCCTTTAACTCCTTCTTCATAGGTTAGCAGTAATGCAAATGATCCCTGGTCAAGTTGGGACAATACAACAGCTAGTGATGCCTGGTCAACAAAACCTGAAGCTAGGGCGAAAAATAATGCATCAAACAATTGGGAGGCAGCAGCATTTGGCCATCCTCAAGCTTATCAAGGTCCAGGTCAGTAGAGACTGACTGTCATTGATAAGAATTTTTCAGAATGGTCATTGGACTCTAACTTTGACTTTTGATGAAATACATAATTTGAAGTTTTCTAAGACTGTTAGGGCAGAATGTATTTATGGTAATATTTCACATTATATGCTATTACTTAAAGTCAGTGATCCAATAAATGGGCATATGAGGGAAAATTGAACTTTCTGGGAAAACAAAAATAATCTGAAGTTTATGTTTTAATGTATTTATTTTACTGAAAAGGATTGTTCCATCTGATTAAATACAGAATCAAATACGAGATAGGCCACCATGTTGTTCCCCTCATCTTCAAAATTATTTATTGTAAATGGTAGAGCCTGAAGACCTGGCTCTGCCGATTGGCCTGGGGACCAAAAAATTATTTCATTCCTTTACTATTGGTATTTTTAAATTTTCTATCTTTTTACCATATTGTATTGTTGTAAGGCTTACAACAATAAAATATGGTAAAAAGATAGAAAATTTAAAAATTGAAAGATTTGACAGATTAGCCCCATAGAGAGATGGGCAGCAAATAAATTTAACAAATACATAAAAAATAATCTTTGTTATACATCTAAATTCTTTTAAAACTACAGATTCTTAATCGCCATTTCATTAAATTACAGATACAATAGTAGCTTATTTGTTTATTTGACAGTTGAGCAGTCCTTTCAGTTTTCCACTATGCTCTACATGACTGTTAGACTGTTGGAAGTTAAGCTGGAAAACCTTAGTTATGTACACTCTTTTTGATAATTAGCTCCTCATACGGTTCTTTGCTCTTTAGCAGCAGCTGATGATGATGAATGGGATGAAGAGTGGGATGAGCCAAAATCAGCAGCTACCCCTTATCCTGGTTATAAAGAGGCAGAGCCCTCTGATCCAGCCGGGCTTCAACGTGGAAACAGCCGTGGAACTGCTATGAAATTGCCACTGAACAAGTAGGACTCGTAGCAGGGCACTGTAATCAGAATAGAAATTAAAGAGATATGTATAAATTCCTCTCTTACTATTTTGAATACTGTAATCACAATAACTGATGCATCCTACAGATCTTAAAAAGAAAAAACAACACACACTTGTATAATACTCAATTGAAAGCCTAGCTAAGTGGTATAACAGCATCTAGCCGATTACAAAAATCCAAGCAGTAGAAGACTTAATTGGTATTTGGATAGGAAATCATCATGAAATTCCTGGACTCTAAGCTAGACTAGAAAGTTTTTTAAAATATACAGAAGGTACTGGCAGTCTAGTCTGTTAATTAACAAACTGGTCCAATAAGGTAACAGGAATAAAATTCGACTTTAAAGGAGATTTTATCTATCTTAGCTTTGAAGGGTTTAGAATTCTGCAATAAAAATGTAGAGAGATCTCATTTTATATTAAAAACTTATTGTGCCTGAACAATTATTCAGATGGAATTCTGGCTAGCTGATTGTATCATTTAGTCTTCTAATTTTCTGTTGATAATGCAATTAACTGTTTTAACAGGATAAGCCTAATCTCCATTTAATGAATTATATCACTAGTTGAGTCTAGCTGCTCTAAGGTTTTAATATTTATCAATTTATATTCTGCTTGAAATGTTGAAATAACCCTAGGAGGCTTTATATCCGGACTGTCAATAGCTTTCTCTATCTAGTTACCAAACACTGTGCTAAGAACTGCTTTTTCATCACTAGAGATCAATATTCAATGGATTCATGTGTGGCCAAATGTATATGTGGTCTAATTAGAAAGTAAGATAAAAATCCTGCTATACACAAATCTTTTTTCATGTGTTGGGAGTAGAGATGGGAACTGGATTGGAACAGAGTTTGATCTATATGAAAATATAGCTGGTTTCCCAAGTGACAAAAGAGAATTTAAGAGCCCAATGAATGGTATTTTGGTGGCAGTTGGTACTAACTGCTGCTATCCACTGTTTGTTCTAATTGGAAGAATTCAGCCAATCACAGCTGGCTTCATAGTATATGTAGAGATAGACACTTCAGATACAGTTGTTAATTACATTGAGACTAGATCATTTTTGGCTCAAGTATTTTATTAGGAAGGCCATTTATCACATTCAGAAGCCAAGTGCCTATAAATCATGGCTGGCATTTCTGAATACAGCAAAAATCCTATGAAAGAAGACTTGAGTCATTTTATTTCTCTGATTAGATTTCCTGGATTTGCAAAACCTGGAGTGGAACAGTATCTGCTGGCAAAGCAGCTAGTGAAACCCAAAGAGAAAATTCCTATAATTGTAAGTTAATACCAATCTATCTAAAAAATTTAACCATTGCATGAATCATTAAATACTTTAAAATATAAACCACAATTAAACCAAAGTAGTAAATAGTTAGGGCAACATATAGTACACTGAAACCTCAATTCTTTATTTCTGAAAACATGGACACCTATAATTCATTAATTCAATATTGAATATTACGGACTAAAGTTCTTCATTAATGTCTTATACCATAATTGAAGCCCCCTAACTTAATTTTAAGTTTAAATTTTAGGGGATTTTTTTTTCTTGAAATCAACTCTCATGCTGCCCAGTTGAAAGCATATTGCATACAGTACTTTGATTACTTTGAGTTCTAAGTAATGATTAAGAAATCTTTGGGAAATATTTATTCATGTTGCATTGTCTACCTGCTCCAAATCAGTAATGATTGTTATACATAATAGTATACCCTACTAAGTTACAGAAAAGTTATTGGACTTTTATATTTACAATAGCTAATTGCTTTTAAATAAAATTTGTAAATTTTAATAGATGTGGGTGGCTATATATAAAAGGTATGATACCATATACATATAGCATTCTTAGAATTGATATATAACTTTGTTATCCTATAGATTGGAGATTATGGTCCAATGTGGGTTTATCCTACTTCTACATTTGACTGTATTGTGGCTGATCCAAAAAAAGGCTCTAAAATGTACGGTCTGAAGAGCTACATCGAATATCAGCTTACATGTACAGTAAGTGCGTACCAGGAATCTTATCATAGGATATCTCAATGTTCCAGTTTATAATAATATTCAACCCTAAACTTTAATAATATTGATGATGTAATCTTTGTAATTATTACAGCTTTGCAGAATTCATACATAGAAGGTTTTTGTCTGTTTTACAGAACACCAATCGATCGGTCAACCACAGATATAAACATTTTGACTGGTTATATGAGCGCCTCTTAATTAAGTTTGGATCAGCCATTCCAATTCCATCTCTTCCAGATAAACAAGTTACAGGTAATTTTATCAAAATCACATGTTTGGCTAATGGTTTGTAATTTATTTTTCAAAAATAAGAGAAACAGTGACCATTTATTGAGAGAGCTTTCAAATTATATCACATTAAAATCCAGAAAAAGAGAAAAAATGCATAAAATGGTGTGTATAAGCTAGTAAAATTATTATAAGTATTTTGCCCAGTTTTATGTTTTCTGTAAAAAATGTAGTTATTTTGTTTTTTGCAGCATTCGGACAATGTCTTTTCATGGAATTTTTAATATGCTAGATTGGACTATTAATGCTATAGTCAAATAATTTTATAACTTGATCTGCTGTTATAAAAATACAAGGAAAACAAATTAAGTCAATAATTATAAAACCATTTCAACCATTTATTGGAATTATAACGTTTCTAGGATGGTTTCAGGAGGGCTACAACTTTTGCTCTAATTAACTGGCATTTTTCTCCAATTGTCTTTTCTTCCTTTATCATGATAATCTTTTAAACAGACATAGCCAATAACAGAGCCAATGCGGTAGCTCCTTGTACTGTTCAAATTGTAAAAAGAAAACTAAGCGTGGACACATATTTCCATAATGCTAAGGAAACTGAAAACACAAAAAAATGTATTTGTCTAAAGGTAACTTTGGCTACCTGTTCTGCCATTTAAAAGGGATATAGTTATATTCCTAAAGGAGATTTATTTTCAAAAATCTGCTGATTAGAGACTATTAAAGAAAGGCAACATTTTTTAAAGGAAACCAAAAGGGAGCTGAGATGGTGAGACAGCTTAGAACTTGGATGGGCTGATTCTGTGACCCATATTTGCCTATAGTTCACATAAATCTTTTACTTTTTACCACTTCAACATTCTTAAGGAAAAACTAAATATTCTATGTCAGCTGAAAATACCCGCCATAAAAAATTAAAACATTATACAAAATATATAAATTGAGTATTTTCAACTTGAGGAAAAAAAGAATTATTAGGTGAATTCATAAAATGTGTGTATTTTCTCAAGCTAGTCAACATATTTAGTGATTGATTTCAAAAAATAGTATCAAAACAAGGATGATAGTAAGAGTCCTGTTTTGTCTTTAGGACGTTTTGAAGAAGAATTCATCAAAATGCGGATGGAGAGATTACAAGGTTGGTTGACCAGGATGTGTCGTCACCCAGTTGTTTCAGAAAGTGACGTTTTTCAGCAATTCCTTAGTTTCCGTGATGAAAAGGTAACATGTTTTCTTAAAGTTTTTGTGAATAAATTGGTGGATAAATCTTAATAGAAAAAATGTAATAGGGAATATTTCTTGTGCTAAATGTTTACCATGAACTCTAATAACTTCTAAGCTGTGCTTTATTTTAGATTATAGTTTAGGAAAATAGTAAAATAGTGAAACTTAATAGCAAGTCATAATCCACAAATTCTTTCAAATGTATCTGCAGAGATTTCAGAGCTATTGTTTTCAAATAGCTGCCTCCTAAGCAGTGGTGGGATTTTACCAGTTTCGGTGATAATGCACTTAGCGTGTGCGTGCATTCACACATCAATGCTCACACGCACCTTTCCAAACACCAGCTGAGGCTCTGCCACAACAATCAGCTGAGAGGATAAAGAACAGAAAAGCGCAGGGGTGGGTGGGAGGACCGATCCTGCGCTTTTCTTTCTCCTCTCAGCTGATTGTTGGAGCATTTTTTACTACCTGTTCTGCCTAGTCCTAACTGGTACCCAAACTGGACCAAACCGGTAGCATTTCACCACCGCTCCTAAGCTTCATTGAACCATTTTCTGTAGCTCTTTTGTATACAGTAGATTGGATGGCTCTTGTGATAATGGAGTTAGGTGTGCTTAATCCGCATATCAGCTGTAAAACTTTCCAATTTCCTTCCCTCATAAAGACCATGGGGAATACTAGAATATTCATTCCTCATACAAACATTCTTATATTTAGGAATGGAAAACAGGTAAAAGGAAGGCAGAAAAAGATGAGATTGTTGGTGTCATGGTATTTTCTACTATGGAACCGGAAGCTCCTGATTTGGATATGATAGAAATGTAAGTTACTGGATTTCCCATCTCTATTACAATAGAAAAAAAGTGATGAAAAAAGTACCTAAATAAAACAAGTGTATCTTTAATCTTACTAGAATAAGTATTTTCACTGTAGCCAAAACCTTTTGCTATTCCTCATTTAAACAGGTTGTACACTAGCAAGTAATGCTTTCCAGGCTTAACCAAGTGTCATATTATTGATCTTTGTTATTTTCCATACTGACAGCAAGTTTTGGACTATTGCCAAAGGCATAAGTAGATCTCTATGGCCACAAGGCAATTCCATCAGTTGGGGTCCCCAGGGATGAAAGACCTCAGGCCCAGTTGGCAGCAATGAGGCACAGATGTGAGAAAAGAAAAAGGAGAGTTTCAATTGCTTTTTCCCTTTAGCAGTTGCAGGCCTGAGAACTGAATGCATGTTTTCCCACTTCCTCAGTCACTCAAACTATCAACTTCCCTCTTGTTTGACCCACTCCTTATCTTGGGCAGCCTGAAAGCCTTTTTTTCTTAGATTTAACATAACTAGTTTGTGGGAAAAATATTTGGCCTTCAACATAAATAAATATTATAATAACCAGTCATCATAAATGTTTTTGGTTAACATGCTCGTTATTCCTAGTCTCCTTTATGGTGAACTCACTCTCTGCCTTTATCCATAATTAAATATTTTCTAGCGTTAATTTTAAAAATGGATAATGGTAACTAGATTATGTAGAATTTTCAGCTTGCACCAGTAAACCTGGCATGAAGATGTTTTGCACAACTATAAAGCAAGCAAAGAGAATTTGTCATGGTAAAAAAATGGAATAGTGAAGAGAGCATGCATTTTTCTTACCCATGCTGAATAATAGCAGCATTGTGACTTGCACTGGGCCAAAGATGCTAAAGAATGTTCTTTCTGAGCATGTTTTTTTCCTCTAAGAACAAATTTTTTAATGATTTTAATTATTTGAAATGGATTCTTAATGCCAGTAAACTAATTTATTTATATATAATAGCTTCATTATATATAATTAAAATTCACCCAGAATCTAAAACTATTTTCAGTAGACAATAACTTGGGAAAAGAAGGGAGTGAGTGTAGATATATAGCCTGTTAGGCAACAGAGAAATTGAAAGTTCTCCCCTGCCTGATTTCAGTTGTTGTTGTTGTTGTTATTATTATTATTCACACAAAAACAGTACACAGCAAACAAGATAACCATGCTGGGTTTCATATCACAAATCACTAGTCAAACACTTCACAAGTGTGCGTGATTTATCAGCGGATTATGTGAGCAGATCCCAGTAAGGTGACCAATGGTGATTTTGCCAGCACCAATTGTTTTCAAGTGCTTGCTTTGGTCTTTAGGCACAGCACCCAGTGTGCCGAGTACCACTGGAACTACCTGCACTGGTTTATGCCATATTATTATTATTATTATTATTATTATTATTATTATTATTATTATTATTATTATTTATTAAATCTTTGGTGAAATTCACAGCCTTTGGGGCTGGTTGATAACTCAATAGCTCAAGTCCTAACCAAGGGCCTAGGAACTGTTTAGGTAGCTTTGGATGATGATTACTACTACTACTACTACTATTATTTTATTAATACTATTACTATTATTATTATTACATAGTGAACAGAAGTGTGATGCAGTTGGCAGGTTCACTAAATCCATGGATGATGGAGTTAAGGAGTTGCTAACAGTAGGCCATGAACACTGGAAACGTTGTACAGGACGTAAGTATTTAATATATATTTTCTTTAATGATTTAATTTTCATTAAATGAAAATGTATGCTTCACATGTAAACCTTAGAACTATCAGTGTATGATCATACATCAAATACAATGGCTTTGCAAAATGTATTCACATAAATATTTGGCATATTAACACTTAAAACTCTAATTTTAGTAAACTTTTGGGGAAAAGCTGATACTTTTGCTTTTTTATTGAAACTACCATATATTATCTGGAATTCAAAAGATACAGTTAGAGTATATTTTGATGCACATTATACTTTTCGGTCTTGGGTAATACTGCTAACCAAAATTAAGCATTACAAACTTGGTACCAAGAAATACAGAGGAAGTAAAACAAGATATGGGAAATGAAATAATAAGGTAGAAGGGAGTGAATGCAGCAAGATTTAAGATCATTTATCTTTGCCCTAATAGGATGTCCAGACAGTGTCTTGTGTCTAGTTATTTACTGAAGCCGTTTGCCGTTATTCAAATACATTGTAAGATATGTTTTTCTTCCAGCATTACCCAAGGAATATCAGAAAATAGGAAAAGCTTTACAGGGTTTGGCACTGGTTTTCAGTACTAGCGGTTATCAAGGTACTTTTCGGTTATATTTTATGTTTTTTTCAAAACAGCATTGACCTGTTTCCATTTGAGACGTCACAAAAATTAGTTTGTGTCATCTTTTTGCAATTAAATTTACATGATTCTATTTGTAGGAATCAGATATCAGGTTGAGAATTGTGTTTTAAGCTAATTATTGCTACCAATATATTCTAGTTCAATAATTTAGATATTTCAGGTTATGTTAGTGATTTCTATTTATCACAATAAAAGCTATAATAATAAATAAAATGAATCAGATCACAGCAAAAAAAAAATAATTCAGTAATTTCCACAGCAAAAAAAAAAAAAAATTCAGTAATTTGGTGCTAATACATTTGTCCAATAATAAAGGATTGTGGTACTTGCAATCTTTAAGAGGCTATTTGTTGCTTATTCCTGAATTACATGTGCTATAAGAGATGTGGCTGTTTTATCTCTATATTTAATGGGTCCAATGAGAAAAAAAATGAACACTATATTCTGGTGTCACCTTATTTCTGATTAATTCTGCTAAGCTTACGATTACAGAAATTATTGAAAGCAAATATTTTCCCATTGCCTGCATGTTCTATATCTTGACATTTCAACCAACTTATAAGTAGAAGTTTCTATTAAATATTGATATAAGTTAATGAATATTCATTCACATAACTTATTGAGCATGGTAATAGAAAATTATCCATGAGCAAATATATCTTAAACTCTGTTTTTAAAATTAAATACTGTTATTCAAGATAACAGTTGTAGACTATATTTAAAAAAAAAAAAACTTGCTAAAATATGTCATTACTGTTTTTAGGGGAGTCTGACCTCAATGAAGCAATAACTGAAGCAGGAAAAACGTATGAAGAAATAGCTAGTCTTGTGGCAGAGCAGGTATATTCTGTATTATGATGGGAAAACTTTCTCTGTAGACATAGGGTGGTATGTGTGCATACGCATGTCTTCAATTCCCCCCCCCTTTCTTTTTTACTCTTGTCAATTGCCTATACTAGTCCCTGCAGTTTTCTGTTTGCCATTGCTCCTTCCCAGGCTGAAAAAGTGTTACCCAGCTGGTTTTGTGCCTAAGGCAGGACTAGAACTCATGGTCTCCCACTTTCTAGTCTGATGCCATAACCCCGTACACCAAACTAGCTCTTGCCTAGATTAGCATTTTGTAAATAGTTTATTGCTGTCTTTTCTGTTTATATTTTCATTACTCTGTTGATTACCTTACTTTTTTCAAGTGACATAATAGGCAACGATTATCACATTAGCAAAACAGTTTTAAAATATAACATAGGAATATTTTAACTTTAAAAGAAAAACAAGCTTCATGTTATTGTTTTTATAAATAGTTATTTATGTGGTATTTCCAGATAAAGTAGATTTAAATTCCTAGAGTTAAGAGGGGTTGATTTAAATATCTGGAGAAAATACATTTGAGAAAGATTGAAAATTATTTTTAAAAGAATATCATATGGAATTCTTCAATACTTTACACAATTATTTATGTTTACTTGCACCTGGTTTCTCCTTAAAAGTATTTTTCTCTGTGTTCTGTCATTTTATTTTAACTATGAACTTATTGTGGATGGGATTATAGAATTACTTACCAACTATTCCTTTCTTTGTTAGCCAAAGAAGGATCTTCATTTTCTGATGGAGACCAATCATGAATACAAAGGATTTCTTGGTTGCTTTCCAGATATAATAGGTGCTCATAAGGTGAGAGACTTTGTAATATGGATTTTCTAAAGAGTGAATGTGAGTTATTTTAGTATCAGTAGAAGTTTTAAAGACACTCAGTTTAAAACTATTCAGTTCAAAATCAGTTTATCTAAGTATTTTATTAGAATTTGTCATCACTACTGAAAATGGTATATTCTTTTCTTTTACAAGAAATGGAAACTGATTATATTAAACCTGTTCAAAAATCTTGATCAAATGTCAGTATAGAGGGAGCTCAAATTATAGTATAGGCTGCTTTAGTTAATTTTTATGATATGTAATCCATTTTTAACTGCACTGTAATCGCCTAGGATAACTGTCGTGTTCTTTCTTAGGATGGATCCATACATTTCAGAATGATAAAAAGTAACAAAATCATATTATGGCTTTTCATTAGGTATAAGCTGATAATGAAATAAATACCTAGTTGGTCATTTACCAATACCTGAAAAGTCTGTTTAGGCTTTTTTTTCTTTTTTAGAAAGAAACATTAGGTCTGTTGACCAAATTGATATCGTTTTTATTCTTTGCTAAGAAAGAACCAAAGCAGTTGATATAAAACCTAGCTGGAAACATTGAGATAGGTCGGTTTGATAATAGATGCGACATGTGTCACACATGCATAGATATGTGTAGTTAGTATGTTTGATTTTATCTATGGTTGCCTGCCCCATGACATTTGACAATATTCAGTGTCATTAGTGGTCACGCTTAATAAACCAGGTTTTGCTGGTTTTTGAAACTACTCAGGAACTGAATGATATTATTGTAGCATTTGAAATATTTTTTTCAATGATGACTTATGGTATATTTTTCTTAACAGGGAGCAATAGAAAAAGTGAAGGAAAGTGATAAACTGATTGCTACCAGCAAAATTACCCTCCAAGATAAACAAAACATGCTGACACGTGCAAGCACCATGTCTTATGCATTACAAGGTAAAGTTTCAGCCCAGCTAGCAGCATCACAGCAAAACTTGTGACTCTTAAGAGTCTGAACAATTAAAAATAAAGCACAGTAAAGGTCATGCCCCCCCCCCAAAACGGGAATACTCGGCCATGTAAAATATCTTATGATTAAATGCCTAAATAAGGAACAAAAATTTAAAAATCAGGATTTAAAAATGTAACCTGGCTTTCATTGACAGCGGAGATGAATCACTTCCACAGTAATCGAATTTATGATTACAATACTGTGATGCGTCTATATCTGGAACAGCAAGCACAATTCTATGAAACGGTAAGCTGCACTGCGTACAATGCTTTTTTATGTCTTTCAGCTATACAATTATTTGTTCTTCTAAACAGAGCTGAACTCTTTGTGCTCAAATTTTATTTTGCATGCTTGAAATATTTAAATAGAAAGTTAAGTGAATATTTATGGTTTTATCTATTGTTTCATAAATCAGTTGTGAAAAATCTTCACTTTAAAAATGTAGATTTGTAATGATTTCCCTTAGAAAATACTACTTGGCACTGATAATCCTTCCTGTATTGCACATTTTGCATGAGACTTTTGCAGCTGGCACTTCTTTTTGGCTGGGATACACATTGAATTAAACTTGGCAACTCATTAGCAATTCTTTCATTCGTTTCAGAGAAAGGGGAATGATTAAGAAACATGGAGTTATTCTACTTAATTCTCAGTAATTTCACTACCATCTCTGCCAGTTACCTTGGAAAATGAAGATACTATTTTTACATTAATCTAACATTCCCATATTTCCCCCTGAACCTCATACCAAGGAGACAGAAATGTACTTTAAATTGCATTTAACTCCTGTTCAGAAGCTACTGCCCATTTTAGATTAATATATTAATATACAATATATATATAAATAGACTGAATAATATTGGTAGCTGGAGATTAATATTTCCATGTATACATTGTTATCAGTTTTTTAATCACCTGTTTACAATGAATTGCCATTTTAGCCAGCTCTATGATGTCCTTTTTCATCTTTGAAATAAATTAGACAAATTTTGTTTACAAGCTGGTTTTGAAGAACATAGTGAAATTTACCCATGTTTTAATTTTTGTTGTTGTAAAACAAAGCACATGTCATGGATTTTTACTATCATGGTCATTAAATGTGCTAAAGTATGCTTCTGAACAATTACATTATTTGAATTATTGTTTGGACTTATTTGTTTCTCATGTCTATTTCAGGCCACAGGAACAAATAGTTTAACATTCTTCCTTCCATGATCTTTGAAAGCAGGTTGATATTGGGGGAATTCTGAGAGCATTCCAGGATCTAAGTTTTATACTCTATGTGTTTCAGATTGCACAGAAACTGAGGCAGGCTCTCAGTCGCTTTCCTATGATGTAGCCGAAGACAGATAAAGAACAACAACTCCAAAGTGCTTTTTTGATTATTGATGGGGGAAGTGCAAATAAAGTGGAAGACTTTGCCATCCAAAAAGCTTTTTAAAAAAAGTTTACTTAATTTATAGAAAAGAATCTTCTTTAAAAAAAAAGAAGAAAAAATCTTTACATGTTTACTTTGTTAGCCTTAATGCCCTGGATATTTATGAATATTTTTTACCTTACATGCTTTTCTTTCCTAGCTGTTATTGAAATGAAGCTGGAAAGTACTGTATTCAATTAGACTAAATTGCCAAATGGTTTGTTTGCCAGATACCAAAAAAAAAAAGATATATCCAGGAGTGGATAAACATGGATATCTGATAGGTTGTTGTTGTTTAGTTTATCTACCCTACCCATGTTAGGTAAGAGTTTTGCATCCTAAACTTAAAAGGATAAGAAAGTCAGTGTAGAATCTATAGATACATAATTGTTAAACTGCTTCCTAGCTTTCAGATAAGTTCTATGGAAAGAAAATTTTCGTCCCATTTCTACTATAGCCATAACATCAATTTTCTGTAACATATATAAATATATATTTATATGGATTACTTCTTCTTAAGGGCTGTTCTTGTACCTCAGATGCCTTCTAAGGCTGCATTATTTTCCTTTCTGAGTTTATATAGAGTAGATACAGACATTCTGAACATACAGAAAAACTGTTCCATCCGGTGGTCCAAGCCATACACACTTAACAAATTATCACTTTATGTATTCGGGTTTCCCCTTTTTATATCCCTATATTTAGTGGCACATACCCAATCACAACCAACGTGATAGGAAATTTTCTAAGCTCATTGCTGTATGTTGGGTCTTTCTGTCATAAGATGATGATATACTGTTTCATTGGAAAAACTGAATCAGATTTAATATGTAAGTTAGGATTAACAAACAACAGCTACTTAAGAATGGACTCTGTTTGCAATGTTAGGTTCAATTCATACGTATCAATTTATATATAAGTCATAGGTCACACAGTCTTGAACTGTAGAAAACTGATTGAAAAGATATATTCATAAACAGCCATTGAGCTAAATGCAGTTTTCTATTTAATTTTGTTTGGGAAGTTAGGAACTTTGCTTTCTTATTATCCAGCAAGTGCTACATGCATTCTGAAAGTTTAATTGACTTAATATGGCATTGTCATTCTATTTCAATAATTATGAGATCAATAAAGTCTTTGAGCCTGCCAAGGTAATAGGCCTATCAAACCAAACCACATCAAATTAGAATGTAATCTTGACTCAAATGCTGTTCTTTGTTATGTTTTCAGTGACATTTTCCCACAACTTGTTTTATTTTTAATTTAGTTGCCTTTTGAAATTCTATAAAATGTTATATATTAGCCACTGAAATAAATGTACAAATTGTAAAGAATGTGTATAAATGTTTTACACCAAATGTAATAAGATCTCATCTTGCATATAGAAGCAATTTATAAGTTAACTGCAAAGCATATAGTAAATCTAAGGCACTTTTTTCACTGCACCATTTTTTCAGTATTTGTATCAAACTTTGTAACTGGTTCTCTGGTGATTATTTTTTATGAATCTGGGTTAATCCTGATGACAGAGGTTACAGATTTAACATTTTTAACAGGCAAACTGAGCACAAAAGAGCACAAACAATTCTTTCATTGTACAAACTATTTGGAATTGGCAGGTCTGTAAACTTTCTAGCAAATGAAGTCTTGAAATTCATAATAAATATTTATACAGATTAGATGCTTTGCTTTTTTCCCCTGTAATTTACCGGTACCTTACCACTCAGTATAAAATCTATTATCTGCAAAAAGTTTTGTCTATATTCAGAATTTATTCATTGTTCATATTAAGGAATGTTCCTTCCGGAAAAATACAGAATAACAGTATGTATGATATGCTATATTTTTTGCAAGTAACTAGCAGAAGATTTAGTATTTTCACCTCAAAATAAAAAGCTAAATATAACTTACATGTCATTTATAGCAAGTATAATAAATGTATTCTATTAAATATGAAATTCCTTTATAGAAGTTATATAGACTCCAGGAAGAAGGGGACACAAAATTGAGAAATTTCCCAAGATAACTCAGGTAATGGCATATAGTATCAACCACAGTAGATATAGTTCTCTTTTATTTTCTTTTTCAAATTTGACTTAGAACAATAATTATTCGTTTCTGAATTTCTCTAATTATTCCACCAGAACACCTAGATTCTCCTGAAATACCAAATATATTTTTCCCCCAGAAAAAAATTAGGTGTATTGGATTCTCTTGTGATGCATTAAAATTATAATAATCCAATTGACAATTTTCACTGCTATTATATCTACTTGCACTCTACAAGGTTGGCAGGAAAGGCATGCTGTGGGTCCTGCCTGTAAAATATTTCCTTCTGACAGGACCTAAGAGATGGACCTTTTCTGCCATGGCACCCACCCATCATCCTTTCTGAAGTGAGGTTAGCCCCAACCCTTATGGAAAAAAGCTGTCCAAAATATGTTTTTTTCAATAAGCCTAGGGATCCCTGGTTATAAGGAGCCTATCCATTGATTACATTGTATATAAACATATTTTTTGTTTTATCCTTGTTTTTGGTTTTAATGGGTTTGCAAAATATTTAATTCTTGGTTTTATTGTATGTCATGCAAACTCACTTTAGGTGAGATATAAATTTGACAAATAAATAGAAATTTAAAAAATCATCGAAAAATGCATGGTAATAATATTTATTACTGAGTAGCCTATAGTTACATTTTACTGACTGGCAACCCCATGAAAAAAAATATTTATGCATTTCTAACCACTACTAAAATGCTGTGGATTTACGTCCTGCCAGCCACTTACATGTCCTTAGCACTATCCAATACTCATGTGATGACCCAGGGCACAAAGGTAACACAGTCAGATAAGCAATAAGAGTCCCTTTATTATCTCTAACTTTGCCCCAATGTCCAGGTTACTTTCTGGCTGGAGAAAAACTCTTCCAGGAACAGCCTTTGACTGCAGAAAATTAAGTCCAAAACATAAGCAACACAAACTATAACTTAAAGTCCAAACAAGCCAAACTGAAGTAACTAGTTTGGCAAGGCAGGAACAAGAATTTCAGACTTGAAGGTACGGCAAAACTCGCACTGTTGGGAAGATGGCAGAAACACAAATAAGCCACAACAACACAGGATAAAGTCAAGTTCGCTCCCAACATCATGTTGTATGCAGTGCCGTACCCTTCTTATCAACACTCTTCCTAGTTGCGGTTAATGAAGGGAATCGGAGCCCTTTCCTTCCCCTTAAGCCATGCAACCCACATTGCTCTCTTCTCCGTTCCTGCATGCCTAGGATGAAGAGGGGATGGGCCTGGGTCTTCCTCTGAATTCCTTGTCCCTTCTACCTTTTCCCTACTCTGCCCAGCCAGATTTTGCCCTTCCCCAGCCTCCTCCCATAGCCAATGGAGCCACACTCCCACTCCCTGTCAGCTGTTCAGCTTCTTCCTCAGTCAGATTCAGACTCCAATGGGCATGACAACTCCGCTCTCTCTCTCCGCTCTCTCTCTCTCTCCAGACAAAACAAGATTGTAGGGCAGAGCATCTTCCTAAAAAGACTATGACACAGAAGCCCAAGTTTTGTTCCTTATGTGGTATCCACGATCCATAAACTAGCCCGCCTCCATGTTCTTGGGGAAACATTACTTAACCTGTCCGTCCTCTATTCCCCATGCATACAGTGGGTTTGGAAAAAGTCTCACATTTGTTCTCTTCTTCCCCAGATTGTTCTGAATATCACTATGATATATATAGTAGCAGTTGAGAAACACAAATAAATGCTATACTTGTACTCTGCCTTTAGATAGAAAACACTCTCATGTTCTGGTTGTAATGAGTTATTAATTTAAACTGATTGTATGAATATGTTTGAATCATTGTCATGATGCTCACTTTTTAGTTTGTAAACATGAGGTTCTCTCTGGTTTTGCAATAACATGATGGTGAAGAATCAGTATATGGTTAATGCAAAGCCCACAGGGATTCTCCATGGAAGAATATTTCCCTCTCTCTTCTCCCTAAACCCATGGTATAATAGTGCCACTTACATCAGCTTTTGGTTATCATGATGTTGTAGTACATTCCTTTTGTTATCATACTGCATTATTAAGCTGCCTATCTTTTTTTCTCAACTCTGAGCTTTCAGATTTGAAAACAGCAATTAGGGGAACAAAGACAAAGAAATCCTGAATAGCTTATAGACTATTTACTGGACATTTATTTAATGGAAGGATAACAGATAAAAGCACTAAAAGCCTATTAAGATCTTATCTCCGGCAAAGATAGGACACAAAGATACTCTATTAAGAAAAGACAGCAAAAATCTGCAGACACATAGTTTCTCAATATATTACTGATTGAAATCTATGGACCTTTCTCTGCATTATTTTACATAAGCACCCATTTGAAAAAGGGGGCGTAGCCTCAGTAGTCTGCTAGTAGAGTCAGAATAATCAGGAACAAAATCCAGTATGTTTCTATTATATATCAATAGCTGAAGTTTGTGGAGAAGTCCTATTGAGTTCAATGACCTCTGTTCTTAACTATACAATTTTTACATTGCTTACTACAACTGTTTATACAATTGCCTATGAAATTTAATTCTGTGCAATATACAAATTGTGATCCTGAAAAAGATATAATACGAATAGATTTGTATATTCTAACATGGAATTTGTGTTTTTATAGAAAACTTCATATACGGAGTTACAGATATTGATAACATTCTGCAAAACCTTTCCGTCAGTGCAGTATGTACAGTAGAAAGGACATGCCTTGCCATTTATTACAAAACCTGGAATCTGGAAGATCATAAACAAGCAAAGTTTGGTTGACTTGGTAATTTTTGCTGCCTAAATAAATACGATATAATTTATTCATCCATGCAGTGAAAGTATCTAAACTCTAAAACAGCTGTTGCTAAAAGTAATATTTTATAATACAAAAATTCACATCTGCCCTGGTTAGTCTGTTTTTGTTAAATGATTCTTCACGTATGGTGTGAAGGAATGGGCAACACTTTTCAGTTCTTTAGGTTATATAAAAGACTTATATAAATAATTTGAGACAGTTGCTTAAGAAGTGAAGACTAACACTTAGATAACTTGACCATTCTTAACATCATGCCTGTGCTTAAAATTATAGGCTTTCAATGCTGTTTTCCAATTGAAAAATATATTGGTGAAAAGTAATTGCTCAAATTTTCCAAATCTATTAAGTTAAGCTCTGTCTTCTCAATTTCATGATCACTCTTTCAAATCTCAGGAAGTTCTTTTCTCCATAGTTTTACTGCCTAAAGTTGCAACATTCAAAAACTACCCCTGAGTCACAACAGTGCCATGCTTGAAATAAATTTCTAAGAGAAGACCCCAACTCCCATGTCTAACCAGGGAGTTGATATGAAGAATCAACATGACACCAAAACTACCTTCCCCAAGGGTGAGTTTCCCCTTATCTCCCAACATATTTATCTCTCTCCATCACTGCACTATTGTTTCAATTTGTCATTCTCCTTTTTGAAGTGATGTCCAAACCAGACACACAGTAAGAGAACTTGGGAAAGATTCCATGGATGAAAATCCTAAAGGGGAAAACAACTCAAGAATCTTGGGAAACTCTAAAAAGTATGGTAATAGAAGCCCAGACCAGCACAATACCACTGAGAGAAAAACAAGAAATCCAAGAAGAAACCAACATGGCTGCACAAAGATCTCTCTGGCAAATTGAAAGAAAAAAAGGACAAGTACAAAAAAATGGAAAGAAGGACATACAACTAAGGCAGAATATCAGCAGATAGCCAGAAAAAAAGGACAAGTACAAAAAAATGGAAAGAAGGACATACAACTAAGGCAGAATATCAGCAGATAGCCAGAAAAAAAGGACAAGTACAAAAAAATGGAAAGAAGGACATACAACTAAGGCAGAATATCAGCAGATAGCCAGAATCTGCAAAGACGAAGTCAGGATAGCAAAGGCTCAGAACGAACAAAGACTTGCAACAAAAGTCAAAGATAATAAAAAAAAGTTTCTTCCAACATATAAATAACAAGAAAAAAATCAAGGAAACAGTTGGTCCACGAAAGAGAGAGGATGGCAAGGAAATAACAGGCAACAGAGAGAAAGCAGAACTTCTTAACTCATTCTTTGCATCTGTCTTCATGCAAAAAGAAACTATAGCTCAACCCACCAAAAACATAACTAAAAGACAGTCCAGAAATAAAAGTTGAAATAAGCAAAAAATTAGTAAGAGAACACCTGCTTGATCTTGATGAAAACAAATCACCAGGGCCTGGATTATATCCCAGAGTTTTAAAGGAGCTGGCAGAGGTCATCTCAGAATCACTGCACCATATCTTTCAAAAATCCTGGAGCACCAGGGAACTACCAGAGGACTGGAAAAGAGCTGATGTGGTTCCCATCTTCAAAAAAGGAAAAAAAAACAGACCCAGGAAACTGTAGACCAATTAGCCTAACATCAATACCCAGGAAGGTACTGGGAAAGAATAAAAAACCAGATCTGCCAACATCTAGAAACAAGTGAAGTAATAACTAGCAGTCAGCACGAGTTTGTTAAAAACAGATCATGCCAAACCAATCTTATTTCATTCTTCAACACAGTGACTAAATTTGTAGACCAACAAAATACTGTGGACATAATATATTTAGATTTCAGCAAGGCATTTGATAGACCACAACCTACTTCTTAGTAAGCTAGAAAAAAGTGGAATAGACAGCACCACCTCTAGATGAATTTGCAACTGGCTGGCAAACCGTACTCAACGAGTAGTCCTTAATGGGTCTAAGTCTACATGGAGGGAAGTAAGCAGTGGGATGCCACAAGATTCTGTCTAAGGCCCAGTACTCTTCAATATCTTCATTAACGACTTAGATGAGGGAATAGAAGGGGAACTTACCAAAATTTGCAGATGATACTAAGCAGACAGGAATAGCTAACACCCAAGAAAATAAGCTCAAGATTCAGATGGAACTTGACAGAATAGAACACTGGGCCATATCTAATAAAATGAAATTCAATATAGAGAAAAGCAAAGTCATACACTTAGGCAAGAAAAACCAAAAGTACACATATAGAATGGGTGAAACCAGTCTCAATAGCAGTAACTGTGAGGAATCTTGGAGTCTTAGTGGACAACCAGCGAAATATGAGCCAGCAGTGTGCAGTAGCCGCCAAAAAAGCTAATGCAATCCTAAACTGTATTAACAGAGGGATACAATCAAGATCAAGTGAGGTACTAATACCACTCGATAAAGCCTTAGTAAGACCACACCTAGAGAACTGCATCCAGTTTTGGTCACCACATTATAAAAAAGATGTTGAGGCTCTAGAAAATACAGAGAGCAACCAGGATGATTGGGGACTGGAGGCTAAAACATACAATGAACTGTTGCAGGAACTGGGCTTGGCTAGTCTAGTAAAGAGAAGGACCAGAGGAGACATGATAGTGGTCTTCCAATATTTGAGGGGCTGCCACAGGGAGGAAGGGGTCAAACTATTTTCTAAAGCTCCTGTACGCCAGACAAGGAACAGTGGATGGAAACTGAACAAGGAGAGATTTAACCTGGAAATAAGGAGAAACTTTCTAACAGTGAGAAAAATCAACCAATGGAACAGCTTGCCCTCAGAAGTTGTGGGAGCACCATCAGTTGAGACTTTCAAGAAGAGATTGGACTGCCATTTGTCAGAAATGGTATAGGGTCTCCCGCTTGGGCGGGGGGTTGGACTAGATGACCTACAAGGTCCCTTCCAAATCTGATTATCTGTATATCAGTTCAAGTGGCAGGGCAAAATAGAATGGAATAATTAATTTGTATATATATAATTAATTTGTATATATATAATTAATAATTAATTTGACAGTGAAATATTCTTCATTTTGATTTGTTAGTACACACCTGTGGGGTGCTCAGTCAGGAGGACTCTGGTACAATTAAAGCATAACACTATGATTATTACCCGAAAAATCGATGCTGCCAGTTTCCAAGCTTTAGAGTTAATCCTGTTAAGAGTTAGTGGATCCTTAGGCATGCATTAAAAAAAGGAATGCTACAAACAGCTGATCCTGCCTTATACTGATCAGTTCTAATTCAGCTTGTTTTTCAAGATCACAGAATGAAAGCTAAGTGCTGCCCCTTAACAGAGTATTATTTTAAGTGGGTGTGCACCTGTGTACTCTCAAATCAAAGTTGATTCCTGGCAACTGCTTGAACTTGTCCCAGCACTTTTCTTGGCAAGGGTTTTCAGAAGTAGTTTGCCCCTTGTCCTAAGGCTGGAGAGAAAGAGTGACTTGTCCAAGGTCTCCCAGTTGGCTTTGTGCCTAGAACTCACATCTTCTGACTTCTAGCCTGGTGTCTTAACCTGTCTCCAAATTTAAATGATCAACTTCTTTATTTCCTCCTTCCATTCTCTTTCCACAGAACTCTTTGATCTCTACTTCATTTCCTCAATTAAAACACCCACTAAGGAATACAAATCTCAATATTATTCCTCACCTAAGTAACATCAATCAATCAATTTCAACCATTAGGATCCAAGCAGACTGTCATCCAACAACTGCAAAAGCATGGTGTGAAATGACCTTAACTGAAGGCATTTTTTTATCCTGCATCAGAGCAACGTTAGCTTGTGCACTTTGCTGTATCCCTACGATAAGATGCAAACGTCAAAACTGCAAAAAAACAAAAATCCAATTTAGATTGTAAATTTGAACACTACACCCAATGATTTGGAAATGTCTCCTTCATGCACAAGTGTGCACGGAGAAGCATCCTCCTTTCTAATAATGTGTAGTTATTTCTAATAACTATTATCCTCCTTTCTAATAACTATTCCAAACGGACTTTTTGCACCTAGTGGTAAAACAAAATTATTCCTCCTGTTCAATCTTGTTAACATTTGAAACATGCCACGTGTTTCCGGGGAAAGGCTGCAATTTCTGTGCAGCCTTTTCCCATCCTACTCTACAATCTTTCTAGTCGACACCACAGAAGGAACTTTTCCACCAGCATCACCAACATATAAAACAGCCATTACCCTGCCTAAATCCAACAATTACTTGCAAAAAAGGCTTTTGGAAACGCCGCAAGGGGAGGGGAAAAAAAAGTAAACATTCCGGCTGAGGCCAATCCCAGCTGTTGCCTCCCTTCTTTTCTTCCTTTTCCCCACAACTCTGCTGGCCGGCCTTTCTGCCTCGAGTGTCCCACGAGAAGCACTGCCCTCCCCCCTTTTCTTGGGGGTGGGGACGGGCAGCTTAACCTCACTGCCTTGAGGAAGGGCGCTCACCTGTCCCCCGAGGAGGCGAAAAGAGGCGGTGACCACATCTCGAAGTCTTCCAGAAAGTTTCTACCGTAACGGGGGGGAGGGAAAAGCAAACCCAGGTCCCCGCCCTGGCCAGTCGCGCCAGAGAGCGCGCAGTTTTCCTATAAGGAACCAGAAAGTCCGGAAATTGTGCAAGAACTTGTGGGAAAGGGAAAGGTCTTTCCAAGCCCCCTCCCGCCGGAGGAACCTCCATTCCTTTCCTTCTCCGGCCGAGCTTTGAGGACGAAGAGAGACAGACAGGCGAAGGCAGCGATCAGCTGGAATCTGGCCTCGCAAAAGGCGACGGTGTGGCCACGAAGGGCTCTCGCCAGCCCCCACGAAAAGCGGAGCAGAAGAGGAGACCGTCGGCGAGCCTTCCTTTTGTTCGGGGTTGTTCCCCGTCTCTTCTCCTTCCTAACTTTTGTTTTTGGATCAAGTTGAAAAGCATCCGGCCCTTCCCTCCCCACCCCTCCCTTCGCAACCCACTTCTAGCAGCTGAGGCGGCGGTGGGGAGGTCGCGCAGTGTGTCCCTGGAACCGGCTCTTTGAGGAAACTTTATTTTTTTGTCAGGGGTGCGTGTTTTTTTGTGTGTGGTTTTTTTTTTTTTTTTTTTTGAGCGGGAGAGAAAACCTCGAAGCGGGGGCAGCTGCTCCGGAGCAATCTGCAACCCGGCTGCTTTGGTTTCCCCGCTTCCACCTGATGGGCAAACGCCTCCATGGCTCTGAGCAAAGGGTTGAGGCTGCTGTGGAAGAAGGAGCCCACTCCCAGCACCCTACTGGAGGCGCGCGGCCGCCAGGCCTGCCTGCTGCTGGAAGTCGGCACGACAGCAACCCTCAGTAAGTGTTTCGTACCAAGGGTGGGGGTGGGTGGGTGTGCCCGCGTGAAATTCTGGAGGCAACCACCCTACAGTTGCTTTCCCTGGAAGGCCAACTTTGAAGGAAGGAGGCAAGGTCTTTCAGATCAATGGTCCACCCTGTCAGCCTTCCGGTTGCCAAGACAGCCAACCGTGACAGGAGGATTTGGTTGATTGATCGGTGTCTGCTCTTAGCGACCCAACTGGATCGGCTTCTTCCTGCTCTACTCAACCTGGCCTTTTCCATCTCTTGAGTGGCGCTTGCCTTGATGTTTCTTCTTCCTTCCATTTTCCCCAGCGTCATGGACTTCTCAAGGGAGCTTTGAGGCCTTTGCACACTTGTCTGCAAACATAAGTTTGAGCTTGGTCAGTTGTGCCTTGTGTGAGAAAACTGGTTTGATTTATTCCGTGGTGGGTTTCTTGGATGTCCATGGTAGTCTACAAATCCTCTCCAATACCAAGTTTCAAAACTTGTTTCAAAAGTAGCAGTAGTCTATCTTCTGTCCAGTTGCAGAAGTCCAATTTTCATATCCACCAACTGTTGCACTGCCTGCATGATCTAATGTAGGTATAGATGTGCATTTGACTTATTTATGTAAGGCCTTTGTTTCTGTGCAAGGCCTTTGTTTCTCTACCAATTAGCTCATCTGTTGCAGATTTCTTTGTGTAAATTGTGGCATATTTCTTGGCTTCTGGTTCCTGAACTTTTAACAATCAATTCTAAAAGGCAAAATTTATCCACTCCAATCAGTGTCTTCACTGTTAATTTTCCTGTGTTCATTAGTTTGATCTTTGTATTTAATCATAGTCCCATTTTTTCATTGCTTTCATTACAGTAGGATATGAAAGTATAATTTCCATTGTCTATGCCAGTTCTCCGTCATCCAGGTCATAGTTGTACCAAGGGCACTTTTTTCAAGAGGCAACTAGACTTCCTTTTTTTTCTTTGAAGTTGTTTTGTTTCTCATCCAAGAAGCTTCTTCAGTTGTGACTGGATGGCAGGGAATGGAAGGATTTCATTATACTCCATGTCTGCAAGGAGTATAAATCCTTCCATTTCCCACCATCCTGTCAGAGCTGAAGAAGCTTCTTGGATGAGAAGCAAAACGACTTCAAAGAAAAACAAGTCAAGTTGCCTCTTGATAAAGCATCTTTAGGATATAATTTCCATTATTACCAAAATCTTAATTGATTCTTGATTCAGTTGTCACTGATTTGGGAGGTTCTGTCAGGTAAATTTTTGGACAGTAGTTGGTGGCCAATAGTTGTGGCCATGTAAGCCATGAGTACAATCATCTCTTATTACAGGGGGAAGGCTCAAGACCTTTCAAGAATGAACAGGAACATATTTCTTCTTCCAGTTTCAGTAATGGTACATAGATAAATTTGCACCAGTTCAGGAAATCTTACTTGTATTCTTTCATGGAATAAACAATCAACATTAGAAAATTAACCAGTGCTTCAGGACAGTTTCAGTAGCTTGAGGCATCTACATTTCTTAATGAATAGCATGAGTACTACCTTGCTGTCATACATTTTATTAATTGCAGACATTTTGCAATTGATAAAACAATAAGGTTAGATAAGTGTGAATTTAACAAGTGGCAGCTTGTCTTCAGAAATTCATTTGCATTATCCTCCCTACAACCAACATGAGAGATTCCGTAGATGCTTTTGCTCAATACCTTATTGTTTTACATTTAAATGTAAATGAACTATGGGATCTTACACAATACACAAATTACAAAGATTGCTGAAATCAAAATGTCATATAAGGATCTTGGCATGCATAACTTTTACTCTGATAATGCATAAATAAGACATTGATTATTTTATCAGCAAAGCATATATTATTTATATTTTAAAAACTGATAAGAGATTGAGAACATAAGAAAAGCCATGTTAGATTGAAAGCCTATTTATTCCACTCCAGCATCCACAATAACCATCTACCTAGATGCCCCTTACTGAATGCTTTAGTGCAGGGGTCTCCAACCTTGGCTCCTGGAAGCCTGGCGGACTTCAACTCCCAGAGTTCCACAGCCAGCAAAGCTGGCTGTGGAATTCTGGGAGTTGAAGTCCACCAGGCTTCCAGGGGCCAAGGTTGGAGACCCCTGCTTTAGTATCTCTTGCATGTGTTCTCCAGCAAACTGGGACTCAAGATACCTCTTAAAATACTTTTTTTTCTTTGTCCTTCTCTTTCCTTTCCTGCTTCACTCTGGAGTCCCTGAAGAATTACACTACCATCTTGATTTGCAGCATCATGGGGTGTGTTTTGAGTGTGTGTGTGGTGTGTGTGTGTGTGTATAAGAAGGGGTGCTTATCAAAAAAGTAATGATGGCAGCAAGTTCAAAACCTCACTCCCTTTGTACACACAAAGGGGTAGGGCAGGCACCACTCCCTGATATGGTGAGGTAGACTTCAATCTTGTTGCTATGACCACTATTTTGACTCTATCCCACATCCTGTGGACACCATTGATTTGCTTCATTATTATTGCCTTCCTGATCTACCGGAGTTTATTTAGAAACATTAAATCTTAAAAAGCATCTCTCAATATTTAGACACTCATGCAGTTTGCTACATCTTGGAAATTTTAAAATGATTTAAACTTCAATCATATAGTAGTTCTATGCATATCTATTCAGAAATAAGCCAATGCAGAGAGTTGAATTCTAATTTATCCTAGCCTTCCTTTACCAACATGAAGTAACAATTACAGTCCTGTATCATACCCCTGTAACGAGGTGTAATTTGTCATCAGTAACCAACAGTCAGAGAAGGAAATTCCAACTCTCCTTGGGCAGGACTTTTAACTATAGCATGTGTTATCCTAACATATTAAGAAAACAAAAACTATGGGAAAAGATTATTATAGAATTAACTTAGAGCACAAAAATATTTTTTGACTGACTAGATAAACAGGAACTTCCACCTTGAATGGTGCTTTGCTCCAAGGTATGAAGATATTAGGACAAATACATACTTTAAAAAAAACCTTATGCTGTCTCTTATCTCTACTTGTTATTTATTTCCTAATATGAACTGATGCCTGAAGCCAAGGTCCATCATTTCCATAAAATGTATATTGGGAGGGGGGGGAATAAATTGCAACATTTTTTCCAGAGATTCAGGCTCTAGCTGATTGCTTCTCTCTTCTCATGGATAATTAATTGACATTTAGAAAAGATTAAAAATTGTTTCACCTTGTGCAAGATTTGCCTTTAAGCCACATGCAAACGGAAACCTCTCTCTTCAGGGAAGCCTGGTTCAGACCTAGAGTTGTGCATTCCTTGCCAGGGAAGTAGAAGTTCTTGAGATTGCCAGGTAGCCTTATGTAAGAAATTTCTTCTGAACTCTAACCCTTTTCCCTTACTACTGATAGTAATTTATCACCTCTGAAACTGTTATTTTAACCAGTCAGTGCATTCGTGAGCAAGCTTTTTGTTCATTAACTATAATCATATGAATTTTGCTTTGTTCCATTATTTAAATCTTGGTGGTTTGTCTTGTTGTAGCATTTACTTTTCTTTCTGCAACCAGTGTCACGTTTTAAATATATTTTTGTTTGCCCATGCAGATTAGGAGAATGAACTTTGACTCTCAATCTCTTTTCTTCATGAATGATGAAATGGCAAAGTTAGAAAATTACTTACATTCTTAAACTTTGTTTATATTTCTGAATGTCACATTATTCACTTTATTTGTATAGTTCTACTGTGGCCTGTGGCTACAGTAATTCTTTTGTCTAATAAAGAACTGAATATCTTCATTGTGTGATATCATGTCTGTTGAGTGCACTTTGACAAATATGAAACCTTTCGCAGAATTAAACAATTTATTCTATTTGCTGCATATTATCTAGAAAATTCTAGTTTACAGAAAATTCTCTGCTTCTCAATATGTTTTGAAGAATTTTTAAAAACCAGGGTAAATTCATTACAGTGAAGATTCAATTTACTGGACCATGATACAATAAACTTTGGATGTAATAGAACAAATTTCCACCACAATTTATATCATTTATGTAAAAATGTAATTAAGAAACTGTGATGTTATCTACATTATGCTACATCATGCTAATGATATCATTTGTGTCATTCCAAAAATGACTTTAAGTCACTATATTCTACTTTTATATATAGTGGACTTTTGTGAATAACACTCTCTTTCTCCCCTCACTTCCAAATAGGGGTTCACTAGCATTAACTTTTTATTAAATCTGTAGTTAATATATCTTCCCAGTGACCCTGGTTAACACTTAAAATAACTAAGCAATTGGCAGAAATTAACAAAATAACTGAATATCAGAGTTGAAAGGGACCTTGGAGGTCTTCCAGTCGAACCTCTTGCTCAAGCAGGAGACCCTATACCCGTGATGGCGAACCTATGGCATGCATGCCACAGGTGGCACGCAGAGCCATTTATGCCGGCACATAAGCTGCAGGCAAACTTACCTCACTGGGCATGCGTGCGCCTCACAGCTGATTTTCGGCCTCTCAAAGGTTTGAGGAAGGCTTCTGCAGGCTTTGCAGGCCAAAAACTAGCCCCATTTCATCACTTCCTGTTTTTCTGAAAATACTGGAAGTGACAAAATAGGGCTAGTTTTCGGCCTGCAAAGCTTGCAGAAGCCTTCCTCAAGCCTTTAGGAAGCCAAAAAAGGCCTCAAGCCAGCCAAAAATCAGCTGTGAGGCATAGTGCAGATAAGGGGGTGGCAGGGATTACGTGCATATGCCTAGGGGATGTGGGGGGGGTGCACATTGCCTTCTGGGTGCTGGCACGCGAGTGCGAGCATGCAGGCGCACACAATTTTTGGCACAGGAGCCCAAAAAGATTAGCCACCAGTGCCCTATACCATTCCCCAAGTGACTGTCCACACTCTTCTTAAAGGCCTTCAGTGATGGACCACTCACAACTTCTGAAGGCAAGCTGTTCCACTGGTTAATTGTTCTCAATGTAAGGAGAACAATAATCTTAACTGATCTCTTAACAAATAAAAAGAGTTCATCTGCTTGGTACTTTGGGAGGCTCGGGAAATCCAACTGCCATAAAAATACTCTAGGACAGGGGTCTCCAAACTTGACAGCTTTAAGACTTGTGGACTTCAACTCTCAGAATTTCTCCTCCAGTCATGTTAGCTCAGGAATTCTGGGAGTTGAAGTCCACAAGCCTTAAACTTGCCAAATTTGAAGAGCCTTTCTCTAGGAAATTAGAAAAATATCCCCCCAAAAACCTTTGACAATGCATTTTATTGTCCACATCGTCTCCCGGAATTGAGTTTAAGTCAAGGAAGTTAATCTTTAAACATTTTATACCCTTTAATGCAATTATTGCCTCTCTAGCATGACTCCCTGGTTTTATTATTTACCACTAACAGTCAGCAATTCAACCAGTGGAATTTCACACCTGGAAATGTTGATTAGTTAATGTTCAACAAAATTAATCATTCTAATTATGACTCTGTTCTCTGTTAAGGTCACTTACGGTTCTCAATATTTCTGTACACTTTTCATTCTCCAACTAAATTTCATTCTCTTATCTCTGTCCACAATTACTCTGCACTCTTTGAATTCCCAAATTTTAGCTATACTACAAAAATAACTTCATGTGGTGGCTACCTTAATACTGAATTTAGACATTGTACTAAGGCTATGTGCTAATGGTATATTTGATGCAGCTTAGTCAGCAAATGGCTTATTCACCAAGTTATGGTTAATACATTTTGGCTGATATTACATATTAAGGAAAGTTAATTGCTGTGTGTTTTTCATCTTTTTCTTGTTCTTTTTATTTTATTTCTATATAATTTATAAGATGCTTAGAGTCTTTGGGGAATTGGGTGACATATAAGTATCAGTAATAAATAAGTAAGAACCACTGATGAAAAAGTTAAAAACAACCAGGCTAGAAATCAGGAAACTATGATTTTTCCTAGTCCATCTTTAAGGCCTGGAACCAGTTGGATGAATTTGGGACAGTCATTCTGTCTCAGTGTTAGGGAGAAAACAATGGCAAACCACTTCTGAAAACGTTGCCAAGAAAAATACAGACAATCCCAAGAGTCAGAATTGACTCACAAGTTCACAGGCAAGGCCAGCCAGCCAACAGATAAATAAATAACCAACCAACCAACCATAGGGTTCATTTGGAAGAGTTTTTGTTGTTTTAATATCACAAGCTATATGCCACTCCTTGAAGTGGTGAAAGCTAAGCATGACCAGTTTTTCCCCAGTCCTCTGAACTGGTATGTGCAAATCCAGAACCGTCAGCAAAGCAAAGAGCATTTCATTTAGCATTTCATTGACCTAATGTCACAGTCCAAGCATCCCTTCTATTCATTTGCAGAGCCCTAAGAAACAGATTGGTTTCAGTTGGTTTATTACATTGCCATAGAGTGGAGCAAGAATTGATGGCTTTTACTGTGTGATTTCCCCAGCATTTGAAGAAAAAGAAGAAATTAAAGGGCAATATGAGAAGCTTATGGATGCTTATGGATGCTTAGGCGAACTGCAGTTAAAATCTGGTACGTAATCACTTAATACTGTGCAATAATCAGATTAAAAAAGAACTGTCAATGCTGTCATTGATTCATTATTACTAATGAAAATGTCAATGTTCATTGTTAGGTTAAAGAGAAATGATTACAGGTAGTCCTCGACTTACAACCATTCATTTAGTGACCATTCACTTAGCAGTGAAAACGGTGACTTATGACTGTTTTTCACACTTACAATTGCAGCATCTCCATGATCACGTGATCTAAATTTGCACTTGGCAACAGGCATGTATTTAAGACAGTTGCACGGGGAACCCAAATTTGCTAAATGACCTCCTTTAACAACTGCAGTGATTTGCTTAACAACTGTGGCAAAAATGGTCATAAAATGGGACAAATCTCACTTAACAACTGCCATGCTTAGCAATAGAAATTTGGGGGCTCAATTGTGGTCATTAGTCTAGATCTACCAGTACAGTATGGAATCATTATTCCAGTTTTTTAAACATTCATCTTACCTTGTGTTGTAATATAAATTTGAAAATAAGATTTGTTTCACCAAAATTACTACAGCTTTTATTTTTGGAACCTACTGCTATAGTGGCAATAAAATGGGGGGAGATCACCACATTGATGGTCTCACTGCTGTAATATAGCTATTAGCTTCTAGACTTCTCTTATACTTTGACAAACTCTCAAATGTGCATATTTTGTTTCTGTTAGTGAGATGACAGAAAATAAATGAAAACTTAGCAAGCAGTAAAGGAACACTCTTTGATCAGAAATTATGAAACACACAGCTTTATAGTCAGATGTTCCATACCTTAAAAAAGGCAACCCTTTTTCTCAGCATTTTAATGCAATGTTGAAGAAATCTGTATTTTTTCCATGTTAGTTCACCATGTTTCTGTGAAAAGCATAGGACCTCTGCATATAAAATAATGCTCAAGAACCTCCCTTCTTTGCCAAGAGCCAGCTGCTAAGAAGCATTCTTTTTATGTGACAGGTTTTATTAATTATGGCTCATAGTTAATGAAGATTACAGCTCTCATTTCAGAATGTGCGGCAAAGAAGCCATTGGCAGCCTCAAGAATAATGACGTAATGTCTGCTTTATTTGCCACTGTTTTAAGCAATATAAGCATGTATCTGGCAACCCTGCATAGCACATTCTTTGTCCTGATTTTGTCCTCTTATAAGCTAACAGACATTTACTTAAGTACTGCAGCAAAAAAAGATTGTAAAACTGGGTTCCATGATGACCTGATTAACAACTGGTACAAATTATGATTGTAATTCTGGCTTCAATTACTTCGATAATTTGAGGATTACCTATATACCTTTATATAGGACAGTGTGTGAAAGCACCCTTCTAGCAAGTAGGGATCTCTGCAGCTTACCGATTGGAAATCGTAATCATTTTGGGGCAAACCTTCCACTCCTTCCATTTGATAAAACATATTTCAAATTGCGTTTCAGACAAAGAGGAATGTTTACCTGATTATATCTTTTCATTTCCTCTTGCACCTTGATCTTTGCAGCCTATTTTAATTTGCTTTTAAATCCCAGAAGGAAGAATATGTGAAGGGAGGACTTGATTTATTTTCCACAATAGTATCCCTATCTTGGGGCTTCAGAATTATTCTCAGGGTATCAAATAAAATGAGAAATATGGCTATTAAACATTGACATTTTCAGTGAGAATTACTTGGTTGGAAAATAGTTCCATTAGAGAGGCTTGCACAAAACTGTTTTCTCTAATAGATTTTTTAGTTCTCCAAAATTCTGGTTTTATTTTGGCTTCAATAGCTGTCTTGAAAAGATATTTAAGTTACATTTTATTATGATACTATATCATGAAGATTCTGGTTTGGCTTTATTTTCAATCCTCCTAGAAATGTCCAGCTATTGGTATAGACAAGATCTACTGTGTCTATGCTTACAGATAAATGTCCTACTTACAAAGATTTATAAATTTAATTATGCTTTTGTATAATTCTCTCATACCTGCAGAAACTTCCTGACAGATAAATATCTTACGTTTAGCCTCTGATTACTATCCTAACAAAGTCTCATTGTGTTTTTCTGATAAATGTAATGAAAGAATGCCTTTGTAGATAAAACCTAGAGCAGCAAAAGCAATAATATACATATATAACCATATTATATATGTGATTTTGCAGGCAACTCCACTCTGCGTTTCCTAGTTCTTGTGACAGGCTGTACATCAGTGGGAAAAATCCTTGATACCGAAGTTTACAAGATCACAGCAACTGAATTTTGTGCTCTCCAAGAAGAAACTAAGGAAGAAGATCGTGTTTCTGCCTTGAAGAAACTTCTGAATTCTGGGGTCTTCTATTTTTCTTGGCCAAATTCAGGATCAAACTTTGATCTCACTATCCGAGCCCAGAAGAAAGATGATGATCGCTATCAAACTGGAAATTCATTTTTCTGGTTAGTACCAAACTTGGAAGTTTTGACCAAGCCTCAATTTAAGATGTTTGGATGGGTCTCTTTGAAATGGGTTGATGCAGCAGGATGTTATATTGTCCCTCAGATAATTGTTGTTTGTATATAATGTTCTTTTTAATCGTGAAGCTGCCCAGAGATGCTAGGCAAGATGAAATTTTATTCTTATCCATGCAGGATCTTCTTAGATCCTTACAATTTCACATTATGAGTAGCAGGTTTAAATGTATTTTGAACATGCTTAATAAAGGCAATTTTCCTTGACTTGGTTACCACAAGTATATTGCACCCCAAGCGGAGTCCCATTGATTTAAACTGGAGAGATTGAAATATGTGGTTATATTGTCTCTACAGCAGTGGTGGGGTTCAAATTTTTTTACTATTGGTTCTGTGGACGTGGCTTGGTGGGCGTGGCTTAGTGGGCGTGGCAGGGGAAGGATACTGCAAATGCCCCATTCCCTCTCCACCCCACTAACCTGCTTTCCTGCTCCGTTCTCCTATGTAGGGCAACAAAAGAAGACCCAGCCAATCGGCTGGGACTTGGGAGGCAAAGAATAGATGGGGGTGGGGCTAGTCAGAGGTGGGATTTGCTGGTAGTCGAACTACTCAAAATTTCCGCTACCTGTTCTCCAGAACTGATCAGAACCTGAATGCCACCTCTGCTCTACAGACTGTATTAAGAGAAAACAATAGGACTCATTAGGACAGAGAAGGGGTCTTCAAACTTGACAGCTCTAAGACTTGTGGACTTCAACTCCCAGAATTCCTCTTCCAGTCATGTTAGCTCAGGAATTCTGGGAGTTGAAGTCCACAAGTCTTAAACTTGCCAAGTTTCAAGACCCTTTTGACAGAGGTTAGGGGAATCTCCTTTCTGAGAATGCTGTGCCCTTCTTCCTATATAAAATTAATGAATAAATTAATTCCGCTGAATGATCAATAGTTTTCAATAAAACATATAAATATATATTCATAGGGAACCAATATATAGGTTTAAACATATATGCATGACTGTTAAATCCATTACATTATTTCACCATACTTTTTGCTTTAAATGCTGATGTGCACAGTTGTAGAATTAATTAATTAATTATGGCAAACTGAATACATACCAGCAGTTAACTATTGATCAGAAGCACCCAAATATACTTGTGTTAGGTTTCCTACTGTTTGTGATGCAGGAACACTGAGTAGGTCCTAAATTCAGCTTTATGGGTAATGTTACACAGATTTACTGCACAGTAGTTTTTGTTGCATTCATGAGATAATACGATATAGTTTAATGGTTCTAGCTTAACAGTGGTGAGAATCACTTTCCAGTTTCCTCTCAGCCTTGGAAATTCTCTCTTTTATAGCTCAGCTTATCTGAAAGAGTTATTATGGGGAAGATTTTAAAGAGAATAACTATAGCTCCTAGGGTGGGGTGGGGAGAAGTAAACCATAACTAATAAGTAAATAAAAGATTTTATTCTTAGTTTTTATTACAGAAAAACAATGAACAACAAACACTTGTAAAAGTTCAGGTCATAACCAAAACTTTAAAATCATGCGGTTAAACTTATTTCCTTTTGTGACTAGAACAGAAGAATTCTATTCTATTTCTAGTTATCTCTGTTTACCTGCTGTGTTGGGGTTTTTTTTTTTTTTTTTTTGCCTGGTTAGGAAATAATTTCTTACCTTATGTACTGGGGCTTTAAAAATGTGTAAACTGCACAGGGGAAAACATACGAAAACTAAGCTTTGCTAAAGTGATAGATCTAGATTTGAATATAGACAGTTCTAGATATAAAATGTATACATATGTATGTCGTACATCCATGATCTTTCTTTTTGTCCTGCTTATAGGAACCAGCTATTGCATGTCCCTTTTAAACACTATCAGGTGAACTGTTCAGACTGGCTGCTAAAAGTGATTTGTGGTGCGGTGGACATTCGTACTCTTTACGCCTCTCACAAGAAGGCGAAAGCCTGCCTCATCTCCCGGATTAGTTGTGAGCGAGCTGGTGCCCGGTTTCACATACGAGGAGTTAATGATGATGGTCATGTTTCTAACTTTGTTGAGACAGAGCAGGTAAGGGGCAGGAGAAGATCCATGTCACTAAATAATTAAGAAGAAGCGTTCAGGTGGACCAACGCTCCTTTTCTAAAGCAGCAAGAGACAGAAGGGAAGCATGGGGTCTTCAGAATTTTTCTGACCTTTTGCTCCTTTCTGATACATAGCACTAGCCAAAACTGTTGGTATCCATTTCCATGATGTGTGTTTCAAAATAGTTTACCACCAGTTCAGTGGTTGTGGCTTTATGGGCACACTTTGTGCACGCGTGCACACTTTGTGCATGTGCACGCACCAAACACACACTTTACCCAGGTGCAGAGGCTTTCCGACTCACCTCCTGCAATCCTGCACTCTCTCTGTCGCTTCAGCAGCTGATGCACAGCAATCTGCTGTGCCGCGCTTCAAAAGCAGGGAATAAAGGTCTGTATGGGAGCCCTGAGGGTGGGTGGGCTCAGTAGCAGCTCCTCAGAGAGAACCGGTTCAGTCTCCGATGATCTTTGGCAATACCGGTATGGCAGAACTGAGCCGAACCGGTAAAATACCACCACTGTTACATTTCCCTCCAAGAATCTCATTTGTAGGCCTTGGGTGAAACCTCTTCAATTATATTTTACTTGGTTGCCTAAGCAGTCACAGATGATAGGAATAGCTTAGACTTCCATAAAATACGTTGGGCATTAGACAAATGGTGCTTATGACTTATTCTAAAAGTTGGGACATATGTGGCGTCCCTGTGGTCATATAATTGCAAATTCCAATATCTCCTACCCAAGCAAAGTCAAAGGGGAAGCTGTCAGTAAGTCACAAGTCATGATCATGTGAGATCTTGACCTGGGTGGTCTTTGGCTTATGACAGCAACCAAGAGTACCAGAACTGCTGTTGCTAAGTAATGCTGTCATGTGGCATTATATTTTACAACCACATTGCTTAGAAATTGCTCAGAAATGAAAATTCCATTCCCAATTGTTGTTGTAACTTGAGTATTTCCTGTATCCTTAATAACAGATTTGAAGTGATACAAAAGCCATGTTAAGCCGTACTTAACATTGGCGTCTCTCACTTCTTTATAATAATACATATACTGTATAAATGGGATAAAACTTAAGAATGGGCTGGACCCAGTTATGTTTGAAACATAAAATATTTGGGCTGGAGAGAGAATGATTTTACTTCGTTAGTTGACTAGTAGAAGCAATAAAGCAATAACTGCACTGCTTCCAATACAGTGGAAAAAATACTTCAGCATGTCATATTGGTTCTACTCATTCGTAAATTAATTATACCCCAGGATTCTAGATATCCTGGCCCCTTTACACTGCATGGTTTCCTCTGGTTTAAAGAAGGAGATAAACAATTAGCTTTATATCCTGGAAGCTCTTCTATGAATAAATGGTCTTCCTTTGTTTCCCACTGAGGTACTCTTCCTTCCCTCCCTCCCTCCTCTCTCTTCTGATGACTCACTGCATAAGCAAAGAAAAACAAAACAATTTGCAAGTCCCTTTGCTTTTTAAACTGAAGTCAGCTGTTGATCTTTTAGCTCATTTGCTACAAAATCAGAATCCAAAGAAGGGCTGGTGCTGATACTTGAACAAAGCAGTGTGTTGAGTGAAAAGTAGGGAGAAGGAATTTTGCAGCAGGAATTAAATTAAAAGTTGCATCCAACCCAGCTTAATTTCTCATTCAAAATGGCCTTTGATCCAGCTGTATTAGAACCAGCAGGAATAATCTGAGTTGTATAAAAATACTGGTAATCATTCTCTTCAAATCATTGTAGTTTGTTTGGCAATCATATGGAAATAACTTGATATTGCCTTCTTCTGGGACATGCTTGACTTGTTTATCTAACCTACAGTCCTGAGATTCTTAATGGTTCCCATCCAGCTACTAACCATTTTTGAATTTAATATAGGCACTCTACTCTTACTGATGGTAATTAAAACCAGGAACTCCATCACTAAGTGATGCAGGCATGACAGCACATAACCACTCTGACTTAGGTCAGCAGTGTCAAGAGTTCCCAATTGTAATTATTAGTCAAATCACACACAATTACTGTGTCCCACCATCAACATATGCCACCTCTTTACAGTTTCTCCATTAACTTCATTGGAAGATAGTGGTGAAGGTGGAAAATAGAGGTCACATTGTGGGGTACCGCAATGTTGTAATTGCAAGCCAGTCACTGAGCACCCAAATCACAATCACAAGATCATGGGCATGTGTAACAGCCACAACTACAAAAACCACTTGTAAATAATCTCATTCAGTGGAGACGTGTTCTAATTTCAAACGGTTGCTAAACCAGCAGATGTTAAATGAGCACTACTTGTAATTAATTGCATTAATCTAAATATATGCTACTTTTTTTTAATCTTTTCAGGCTATCTACTTGGACATGGATGTTTCTTCCTTTGTTCAGATCAGAGGGTCAGTTCCATTATTCTGGGAGCAACCTGGATTGCAGGTAATAAGCATAAATCATGAATGTCTAAAGTAATGTTTACTGTTCAACTGAACATCTTTACATTTGGCATGTCAACATTTCTGGCCTTAAACTTTAAATAGGGCAAGAATTTCCATTCTTTTTGGAGGGACGATAGTAGTGATGCAGTCTTTTACATGGAATGGATTTGTACATATGCATATTTAAGTTTGGATTGATTCAGGAATACATAAATGGGGAGGACGTTAGTTACCTTTATAAGTAGTTATGTTGTAAATGTGATCATAATCATGTATTTATACTTTTGTTAATTAGTATACTAAAAATTTCAAAATGTATTAACGAGGCAAGCAATTTTAATCTTACAAGGAAATTGAAAAACAGAAGGAAGTTTTGGGGCAAATTAATTAATTGCGCATCATTATTTTTTGTCATCCTCATTTTTTAATAACATCTGCCTTCTATGTTCTGTGGCATCATTTGTGGATGCCAAGATGGTTGCTAGGCTATAATAAAGAAACACTTTTCTCTAAATGAAGAAGGGAGACATCTAGTGATTCATGTTGAAAGTATCACTTCCTATTATTATTATCTTCTTAGGTTGGTTCCCATCATTTGAAGCTTACCAGAGGCCTGGAAGCAAACGCTCCTGCTTTTGATAAGTAGGTTTAATAATTGCAATATTGCTGCTAACATGCAGGGTTAGAACTTGATATTATAGCTTTTATTGTAGGATGTTCCAGAATCTTTGCGTGCAACCATGTCTTCTGATTTTCAAATCCATTTCTCTCTTTTGCATTTCTCTCTTTTGCATTTGTCATTTAGGACTGAATCTGAGAAGGAAGAAGTGTTGAAAGATAGGTGTATATTTTTGAACAAAGCTGTTAATGTTCTGAGTGCCTTCAGAAGCCTGGGTATCTTTGGGCAGTTGACCTTTCTTAGCCAAATCTACCTCACTAAGTGATTATTGTGGGAGAAAATGGGAGGAAAGAGCATTATGCATGCTCCATTGAGCTCCTGAATGGCACAGGGGATTCAAAACAAATAAACCAAATACGATAAACATATGGTACTATTATTTTTTAAAAAACAATCTTTTTTCATTCATGTAGCACCAAACTAGCAGGATGGCATTCTGTTACCCATAACAGATGGCAAGGAGTAACTTTTGTTTAGGAAAATGTCATGTTGTTGATACTATTTTTTAATTCACAAGAGAGATTGTAGGAGAGGAAAATTTAGCCAGACAGTACACAGTAGAACAGGGGTGTCAAACTCATGTCGTTATGTGACATGGTACAACTTTTTTCCCCTTCGCTAAACTGGGCATGGGTGTGGCCAACACATGATGCATGTGGCCCACGGGCCGCAATTTTGACACCCCTGCAGTAGGAATCTATAGGTTTTCCATCGGTTGGAGTATTTGAGTAGAGGTACCGAGTAAGGAATCCTGATAGACCCTAGAACTATAGTTTGATGAGACTTCAGTACTAATACTGAGTTGTTTGGATATTGAACTACTCATGTACAACCAAGAACATTATATGATTGTTCTAACATGTGCAGCCAAATCTTAGGACAGGACATAATCTGGATGGGTTTATTTTATCTAGATGGAGGGTAATCTGAAATGGGAGTTTCCATCTCATTGCTCTTGTCAAATGTTCTTGTCTTTTGAAGTTTAGGGGTAGCAATAGCTTTTTTACCTTGCAAATGCGGTGATGGGGAATTTTTGAAAACAGTCCATCCTATTCTGATGACTAATGAAGAGTTGTGTGATTTTCCAGGACTCACACTCCTAGGGTGCTCCTATGGAAACTCTGACAAAGTCATTATTTGGTTTTGTATGATTAAATGCCTTCACCTTTTTAGTAGTCCTTAATTGCTTGAGGAGAAAGCAATTAAAAAAATGAGATGACAGCTGCAAAGCTTACAGGAGGAAGACTCCTGCTGACTCTGATGGAACACAGGTTGATCCTCGTCTCTGGAGTGTTAACAGTGGCAAACAAAAGAATTGTTTTCTAAAATCATTGAATCGGGTTAATTTCATGCAACATCCTTACTGGATTGATTCTTACTGTATTGAGCAATTTGCACTGTTAGATGCCTTAACATTTCATGCAATATTTGAAATAGTCTTGAATACTCAAGTCAAGGAAAGGATCCATTTTCTAGTAAAACTGGAAAACTAGAATAAAATTGTAATGTTATGCCTGAGAGAAGCATTTTTATACTCAAGATGCTCTTAAGGTACCTTGATTTTCCCCCTGAAACAATGCGCTTAATCTATTATAATGAACCAGGTGTCCTGATAAGCTAATCACAATTTGTTTAGTTATAAACAAATTTAGTTATCTCAATTATTTAAACTCCCAACAAGTAACCAATCCAGGTAAATTATTAAAATGGTTGTGTGTACGTAGTAGTGGTTGATTATTAAAATAGAGAACATTTATTCATTTGAAGTAAAATATAAACTGTAGAAAGGAATCAAGTTCTTCAGTCGCTATTCTGAAAAAAAACTCATGTGGTTAGAAGCCATAACTTCTTGACTTTGGTCACTTGTATTTTAAGAAGAATTCTAGGTAGCTTCTATTGGTGAAATCAAAGCAACCTATTCCTGCTTTTATAGGCATATGATGCTTCTGAAGGAACAATACGGCAAACAAGTGATCGTTAATTTGCTGAGAAGCAAAGGGGGAGAAGAAGTTCTCAGTAGAGCTTTCAAGGTAAAAACAAAGATCAAAGCCCTTTTGCTAATTTTGTCTTGGTTCAGAGGTTTCTTTCTTATGAAAGTAAGACATATCTTCATATTAGATAGCCAGCACTCAGCCTGGAAAAATCAGAGATAATATTTTTCCTTTTACAAATATGTTTGAGTATTCCCAAATTGATAAAATGTATATAAATGCTTTTTTGACAGCCTACTGAGAGCAATTGTGTGATAAGTAATTGTGAGTATGACTGAATCGTTTATCTGAAGTTGATCCCTGTTTCTCAGAAAAATAAACCCACTGAAAGCAGAGGATGACAGGTTGTATCCGTGGTTTTTCTTTTCTTAGGAAAAAAAAACCCAGCAATATGCTGTTGCTTTTCCAATAATGCTTATCAGAGAAAAAAGAAATGTAAGATGTATGAATGTACTGGAGTTAAGCTCTGTAAAGGATTTTGTAAAAATTCCTATATGTTGAGACAAGGAACATAATGGGCTGTGAGGAATGGCATGTTGATAAATGTTTAGCAACCGTCTCTGCCACTTCCCCTGCACCGTGCATTAAGTCTTATGTCTCAATTCTATTTTCTCAAGCTGGCTCTGGCATACCTCTGGTTGTAAGTGACTCCTTCATTTACTGTTCACTTCAATTCTGTGTACTACAGAGGGGTGGGTGGGTCATGAAGGCACCCAAGTGAGATTGCTCCATGGTGCAGGGAGACATTTGAAGATGAGACAAAAAGAGGAAGGAACAGTGAATTCTGCTGTGATGGTAATGTCAGGCGCAGGTAACCAGGAACTGGAGCTGAGTTCAAAGTACTAGAAGTTTATTATATTCTACCTATACACAAGAATCTGATCTACTAACGGTCAAGGCAAATTGGTGCTAGATAAGAGTCAACAGAATTCATGGGAATGGGGCGTTGATTACGTTGTCCCTCATCATCTCCTACAAATATCCAGCATGATCAACTAATCAGGTAGTTTGGGGAAGGGGGTTGTTCCATGCAGCCCTGTTTTCAGCTAAGGTGGGCTCTCTTGGTGGATTAAAAATAGGATCCTGCAGCATGTGAAATAGATCCTCTTTCACCTAGCTAAGCTTCTGCTGCTGTGTCTTTTTCAGACATGAGACCTGAAATAGAGGGTGGAATGAAGTGGGATAGAGGGAGATAAATGCTTACCAGATGGGGAGGAGTACGGTACCTTGTTGTGGTTAAGATGTTGGGTTGGAGATTAGCAAAAGCACATGTTCAAGACTGAGCACTGCCATGGAGCGGGTTGAGTTCTCATCCTTCACTCCAGCTCCTACTGGGGAAATTGGGCAATGGAGATGTCACTGGTTAATTGTTTCAACCCAGAAGCCCCTCTGTTCTTCTGACATGAGTGTGATGCAGATGAGATGGGGAATTGATGTCATGTATTCCCATTCCTCCTAGCCCACAAGAGGATTTTCTGTCACTCCAGATTAAATTTGTCATTTTACTGGGCAGGAAACTGCAAAGCATTTGGCTACATCCACATTCTTCCTTTCTTAAACCCCTTTTTATTTATAGAACCTAGAGGCCTTTTAGGAAATTTCAGCAGTGTAAGCAGCATACTGTTTTCCCATTTTTAACATTTTAAATGGTCTTTTACAAAACAAAACTGGGGAGAACAGAAGATCTGGGTAGTACCAAGGCAAGTATCTTTCTCCCCACTGCTTTTCTCACTTGCATCGTTTAGAGGCAATCATTGTGATTCTTCTGTGAAGTTAACAGTTAATACAACCGCAGAAGTAGATAGCATGCTTGGAACAATGACTCATGCTGGGCTGGTAGTGCTGCAATTGTTCCCAAGTAAACTACGAAGAACTGAGGCCTGTAAATAGTCAAAGATATGTAGGCAGTTAGCAAAAGAACAAATCCAGTGGCAAACACAAGCTGCTACTGCTGCTGCTCGCCTCTTCATCTTTTAGAAGCAGCCTTTATGTACACAGTGATTTTCTCTTGAACTTATTTTGGATCTTAGCCCTTGGAAGTTTGCAGTGAGTTGGATCATATTGCTAGTGAGAGGAAATTCCATAGCAATTTAACATTAGCACCCCTGCTGTAAGGGGTAAGCTTAAAGGGCACGGTAGGAATCTTTGAAATAACAGTCCTAAACAAACAAGCATACAGTTTTGTGAATGGGTGGAGAAATTTCCTACTTATGTCACACCTGTTAGTCATAGCCCTATTATGCACTATGGTCCAGCCAAAGCCAAATAAAGGAGACAAGGAGGGAACATAAAAAATGGCCGTTTGGGGAGGGGATAGTTTTCAAACACCATTTTCCCATATGTGAGCACATATGAAGCCAGAGAGGCTACTTTAGTTAGGTTCTACTTGTACTTGTGATCCATTTAATATACTTGTGGCAATACCGCATTGAGTTGTTCTAGTTACACATTCAGGTATGGAGACATAGAAAACAATATTTTTGATTCAGTCTTCCCATCAAAGTCATTTGGGAAGACGATCGTTTCCTCCTGGTCTGAGCTGTTGTAAAACAACTTTGAAAAGCAGAGGTGACAGATGTAGGTTGAAGTAATTACTGATACATATTACAATATAAGACTATTACTTCTCTGCCTATTATCCTGTGCATAATATCTCCTTTTCACTGATTGGTTTTTGAATTAACTCTGCTGATAGAATATTCCATCAGTAATTTTTATGATAGGAGCATATTTTGTATTCTACCAGTCTATTGGGATTTCTGCCAAATTCTGTGGCCATTTGGCTGGTATTTTTTTCAAAGTAGGACTAGATGCCTCAAATATTCTACAATAATAATTTATTACATGAGAAATAGATTTTATTACTTACACTGTCTTAATGCTTCTGGGAACAAAATACAGTTTTATTTTAATTTATTTCTCTGCCTTCCAACCTGCAATGAAGGCGATAAATGTTCAGGCCATGAACAGAATAAACAGACTGCAATGCAGCTGCATCATAAGTATTAACTAGGCTTTCTCAACCTGCCCTTTCCAAAATATTGGGTTATCACCCCCTACAATTATGATTGTTGGACTAATTCATGTGGAGAATGTTTAAGGATAGCTAACTAAATCCCAATGAGATCAGAATATGGTGAATCCATATATATTTTTTATGATGCCATGTTACAGAAACTTAAGTAGAGGCAGTCCCTGACTTAAAACCACAATTGAGACCCAAATTTGTTGCTAAGTGAGACATTTGTTAAGTGAGTTTTGCCCCATTTTATGACCTTTCTTGTCACAGTTATAAGTGAATCATTTCAAGTGTTAAGTTAGTAACACAGTTGTTAAGTGAACCTGGCTTCTTCCTGGAGTTTGCTTGTCCAAAGGTCTCAAAAGGGGATCACATGACCTCAAGCCTTTGCAACTATCATAACTATGAAATCAGTTGCCAAGCTGAATTTTGATCACATGACCATAGGGCTGCTATAACAGTCATAAGTGTGAGAAACAGTGAGAGGTAAGTTACTTTTTTTCAGTGCCGTTGTAACGTTGAGTGGTTGTAAATCAATGACTACCTATGTTCTTTTTTTTTTTTGAAAATTTTGTTTGGATTTTCACAAAAAAAAACATAATACAAGTAAAACATCTTTTTTTGAAAATAGCATGGTCCCGGGTTATCACTTCTTCATACAGACACAAATTCAATTTCATGCTAATTTTTGTGTTCTATTCCATATCTTATTACTGTTTTACATTTTCAACTTTATTTTGATTATCTCATCTCAATTCAAATCATTATATTTATACTTTTGTCTGTCCTGTTTCAATTTCATACTATCTTTTCTTATTAAACAAATTTTCCCCTGTAGTTACTAATTGGAGTATGACACCTTTATATCTTTTAATTTTATCCATTCAACACTTATTTAAGCTTCAATGTATACCTTTAAGATTATAACATTCAATATAATACATAACTTCCAATCAAATTCTGCTTGGTACATTCTTAAAATACACATTATATTCTTAAAAAAAGATTATATATATATATATATATGTAAATAAAGCACGCATTCCATTCCAATTCAGTTCTATCATTAATATTCATAAATCTTTAACATTTCTTTTCAATTAAATATCATACTTCCTTGGGAACACTTATAAACTTTCCATAATTAATTCTTTTTCCCCCCATATTTCTCTTCACTTTAATAATAATTAAAATGTTCCATCCTTTCCTAATTTAATTCTCTCATTCACTTTATTTCATTTATTTATTAACAAACATTCCACTAGATTACGATAAATATTTTATCTATCATTTTAATCATATTTTCTAAAATTATTTCTATTTGTAATATAACAATACTATCTTATGTACCTTTGCAGAATCCCTTTTACAATTAAGTTTTCACCCATTATCTCTAAACAGGCTTATACTTTCAATTCTTATACCTTTTCCCTGTTTCTCTGTATCTTGTTTCTGTCCTTTATAACTTCTTTTCCTTCCCTTCTTCCCCCTCTTCTCCCTTCCCTTTTTACCCCCTTGTCTCTCTAATTCTAATTCTCTCTTCTGTAATCTCCTCTTCTGTTGCTTTCTAATATTATACTTATTTTTCAAACTATTCTTTTTTTGGTTGTTTTTTCAAATCTTAAACTCTTCATTCTCTTCCCCCCCTTTCCTCCCCCCCCCCACATAAAATTACTTGATCATTAAATATGGCTTCTTCTTTATCCCAATCTTCTTGTTCTACAAGCGTTTCTTATTGTTTCTCATAGTTCCAGGTCTCTATTTCTAAGAATTGAAATACGAAGCCAAAAGAACCTCTCCCTTCTTGTGCATCTTCTTTGTACTTTTTAAGTTCCATTTTCAGTTCTTCTTAAAGTGGTGCCATTTTAAACACTTTTAAACAACCACCTGATTTACAATAACCAAAAATCCAAAGATCACCAAGTAATCCAAATAATCCAAAGCTGTTTCTTCTTGCTTCTTTTTTCTACTTTCTCTTCCTGGGGTTCTATTATTTGGTTGCCAAGTTTCAGTTAAAATGTATCTTTTAGGAATCTTGTTGAGGTTTCACTGTAAATTCTTTTTAGTTCCAGGCAGTCTCCTCCATTTTTTCAGATCCTGCCCTTTTATTCTTTTTCTCTCCTTTCCTCTTTTAAAAGCTTTTAAGTATCCAGAAATCTTTATTATCCCTTTGACATTTTATTATCAGCTTAAATGCCTATTGATGTCAAAGTGGATTTTTCCCCGATTTCTTGCTTAAGTCTCTTAGCTGTCAGTATAGGGAAAGGAAGGAAAAAAAAACCTAATGGTTTCCCTTCGCTGCTTCAAAATCTTCTTTGGGAACAATGTTATTTTTTTTATAGTTTAAATTCCAGCGTAGCTTACGTTGTTGCTTTTGCTTTTGGTTAACCCGGTCAACCAAAACTTTCTCTTCTTATCTTCCTCCTGCACATTCTTTTCTGGTTGAGTTCTTCTTTGAGGTGGCCATTTCTGACCACCGCTGCAACTGCCTTCGGGAAAGGGAGTAATGGCCAGCTGAGGAGGAGAGATGCGGCTTTCCTCAGCCCTGCTGGCAATCTGCCCCCTCTTCACCACCTCTATGGGGTGGCTTAGCCCCTAAACCAGCTGGCTCGGGGCACTCTGGCGATGAGCACGGATCGAAACCACGCACGATCGTGGTTTCGGTCTGTTGGTGAAGGAACTCAAACCGGAAGTCCTACCTGTATGTTCTTGAAATTGATAAGACATGGAAAGTAAATATTTAGTTGTTTCACTTCTGATTAACTTTACACAACTGATTGCATTGTTAGATATGCTGTATATAAGCATTCACCAACCATTCAATACATGTTATCAGACTCTTAATGAAGTAACAAAAAAGATTATTTTCTGCTCTTTTCTTTTATAAGAAATTGCTTTGGGCATCATCCCATGCAGTAGACACACCAATGATTAATTTTGATTACCATCATTTTGCAAAAGATGGGAAACTGGAGAACTTGCTGGGGCCTCAGCTAAAGCTACACTGGGAAGAATTGGGCATCTTTACAAAGGGTGAAAATGCAACTTCCCGGTGAGTATTGCACTCCTTCATCTGCACTTGTTTTCCATGCTCCAACTTTACATTTGTGGTTATTTTATGCTATCTTGCTTTTAGACTATTTGATGTTTTTGTGCAAGTGGGATTGTTTAAATTACAACTGATTATTTTGACATATGGAACAGTCTGGAAAGTTGGTGGCTCAGACACTTTTGGACATCTCATATCTGTTGCTGATCTTTCAATCTTAGCCATTTGTAAAGCACATTAGTATGAACCACGACTCCTATAATAGTTAACAGTTAATTGTTCTAATGATGTTGTATTGGAATCAACATGTATAATATGTAGACTTGCCTTTTCAGTTAGAGTTGGGCTACAGTTTTGAGAAGACCATTTTGGGTAAAATTGATCTAGCCAATTCCAGCAATGCAGATGCACATCCTTGCTGAATTGTGGCAAAGGAGACTAGCAATGAATAAACTGAATTGTTATAATTTGTGCCTCTGCTTTTTGTGCTATTGTCCATAGAGTCCTAAATTTTCATGCTAGACTTGCTCAGTAAAATACTCAACTTATAGGGGGAGATACAGTACTAATTCTTTTAGTTCTTTGACTTGTTTTTTGAAGTCAACAGATAGGTACCATTCGAATGAATTGCCTGGATTGTCTAAATCGAACTAATACTGTCCAAACCTTCATAGCACTTGAGGTGAGTGATAGAGCATTCAGTTTCTAAGAGTTTGAGCAAAACTCTTACAAGAGGAATTATCAAGTAAACATTGGATATTATGTGGGTGGGAAATTTGATTCTTGTCCTGTCTCATTCTGCACTGTATTTTTCTTTCTTCAAATCAGATTCTCCAAAGTCAACTAGAAAGCCTGGGATTAAATTCCAAATCTATAGTTGAACGTTTTTTGGAGTCTTACAAAGCAATGTGGGCCTTCAACGGGCATAGTCTAAGCAAGATTTTTACAGGCAGCCGTGCTTTGGAAGGAAAAGCTAAGGTAAATGAAAAACTGAGCCTCAATAATTCTCTGACATTTCTGTAACTGTGAAATTAAATTAAATGGTTGATCCTATTCTTATATAGGTTGGGAAATTCAAAGATGGTGCCCGGTCAGTGTCACTGACCATTCAGTCAAACTTTTTTGACAGCATGAAACAGGAAGCCATTGACTTATTTCTTATGGGTGATTTTTACAACGAAGAGTATGCTGATAAAGAGAGAATGCTGCTGGATCATACCGCATTATTGAGTAAGCAAGATCATTTTTATTTCAGTAACTTTTCAGTCTTACTTGTTCTTGTATATTTATTGGGATTAAACCATTTAAGTAAGCTTGCACAAGATTTCGTATTAGAAAAATTTTCAGCATTATGTCTGGGACTTCCCAGTAGGATATTCAGCCATTCTCTTCATTGAATCCAAAATCAGTGTCTGACAGGTGAAAGGTTCCAACCATTAGTGGGAGATTTGAAAACAACAATAGAATCCTACTGATATAATAAAGGACCTGATGATCTCCACCATTTTTTCTTGAACCTCCAATCCACAATGGCGCTTCAATATTCTCTAGAAAGCTGGGTGACCATTCAGAACACTGAAGGAGGGTGGAATCCGAAAATATAACGTCGATTTTTTAAACTATGGACATATCATGCAAAAATGCTTCTCTCTGTAGAAGAGAAAATTGATCTCTTCTCACACTATCCATGCACCTACTTATGAACTCTCGCTAGTGAGAAATATTATCGCTATAAAGGCTTCAATATAATTTAACATGCTTCTCCTGCATTTAGAGAGTGCTTATAAAGGAAATACTTGGAAGCATGACAGCAAAATAATTATCAAGAGATAATTTGCAATTAGTGCCATGGTTCATAGTTTAGGGGAAAAAATACTTTTCCTTCCTGTCTTTTCTCATCTCCATTAGTGACACCAAGCACTTTGAACATCATGTCAGAGCGTCAATTTGAATTCACGAACTTCAAGAGAATTCGTGTTGCCATGGGGACCTGGAATGTAAATGGAGGCAAGCAGTTTAAGAGTAATATCCTTGGTACCAGCGAATTAACAGATTGGTTACTTGATTCCCCTAAGCTCTGTGGGGTTTCAGAGTTTCAAGGTAATAAAAAGTCCTACAGGTGATATGACAAAAATATGGTTACTGTATATGTATGTATTTGTATGCGTGTGTGAATATATGAGGATGTCACTTGGGACTGCCCAGTTCTATTGTAAGAGTAACAAAGTTTTTTAGATAGGATTTGAATTTTTTAGAATTAGTAGGAACTAATTATGTGCATTTGGGAAGGTAGGCTTAATTATTGTGTTTATCTTCTTTCCTGAAATGGAATGATTAGATTAAGTTCATATGTTTGGTTTTTCCCTCCCCATCACAACAGATGATCATTGTCCCGTTGACATATTTGCTGTAGGATTTGAAGAAATGGTAGAATTAAATGCTGGCAATATTGTGAATGCAAGGTAGGTTGAAACTGAATTTTTGAACTGCTATGTGTCAAGTTCTGTGTGAGAGGCTCATTGAATTTCTTATTTGTGGTAATTTCAGAGCTATCATAAATTTTATTATTTTCAAAAGTAATCTTAATTTCCTGAAATGAATTTGTTCAGTATTTGTTAATTATCTTTCTTTATATAGATATTTTTATACCAGATATTTTTGTAGTCCAAATAGTTACTTGATGCTCTGTCATTAAAATGTATTTTAACACTACATACTATAAACTAGCCAGGGTACAATACTCTTCAGTGGTTTTATATAACTATAATAAATAAAACTATTACAAACCGTGATGGCCCAGTGGTTAGAATTCAGTATTTCAGGCAAACACTGCCCACTGCCAGGAGTTTGATCCTGACCGACTTAACCTTCCATCCTTCCAAGGTCAGTAAAATGAGCACCCAGATTGTTGGGGCAATATGCTGACTCTGGAAACCACTATAAAGCACTATAAAGTGGTATATAAGTCTAAGTACTATTGCTATTGCTAATAGTTGACTGTAGAATCAAATAATGACTTGTGTATCTGCAAGGACCTTCACAATAAACTTGTATCATCTGATACAAACGCAATACATTTCAGTAGAAATAATTTACATGTTCAGCTGAAAGTCACCAGTTGATGTTTACTCATATATGAATGTTGATGTTTATTCATATACTCATATATGAACACATTAGAACTGACAATCTTGTGACCACAAAGAGCACATTGATCGCTTGGTAATGAGCCAATGGCTAGGAGTGTGCTTGTATGCCAACACTCTGCATATCATGCTCGGGTACCCACATATCTCACTTGCAACATGTAGAGCTTTCTTTCAGCTCATGGCCACAGAAAAAGCAATTGTGCTCAACAGGACTGCTGAGAAAGAAAGAGAAACAATCTTTAGTGGCTTTCATCAAGATTGCTGACTATGGGAGAGGGAATTTAGGTTCAATATTAATTTAGCTTCATCATATAAATTCTAAAATGTGATATGTATATGTAATACACATAATTGAACAATGGCCTACTAATTTAGTCCATAGTTAGGACTAAAAAGCATTTTGCTCAAATCCATAGAACATTTCATGGAATTTTGTTAAATTCTTTGATGAAACAGTATATTTAAAAACATACATCTATATATATATATATATTTTTTAGCACAACCAACAGGAAAACATGGGGAGAACAGATACAGAAGGCTCTTTCAAGGACACATCGATATATTCTGTTGACCTCGGCACAGCTTGTGGGTGTTTGCCTCTTCATTTTTGTAAGACCTTTCCATGTTCCCTATATAAGGTAGTTCTTCTTGCTTCTATTTTTACGTGACAACTTTGTGAAGAGATTGTAGATTTTCTTTTATGGAAATAATAATAAAGGAACAACTGTGTTTATTTCTAATTCTGATTTATATGGCCTAGAGCAGGGGGCCTGTGTGGGGCCGTCCTGGAAATAGCAAAGGACTGGCTCAGGGTACCTTGGCCAGCTTGATGTCACTTGTGCTAGCTCAGCGTCACTCACACCCCTCTGAATTCCATTTTTGGCTGCAACAGCCTTCTGCAGTGCTCTGCCAGCAAAAAAGGAGCTTGGGAGGGCCGTTTGCAGTTTTCCCGAGCTCCGTTTCACTGGCAGAGCACTGCAGGAGACTATTTCAAACAAAAACGGAGCCTGGGGAGGGGTGCCCCCGACACAAGTGATGTCACCCACCCCAGCCACACCCATCCAGCCCTCGAGGTCAAACAGAACCTGGATGCGGCCCACAATGAAACCGAGTTGACACCCCTGGCCTAGAGGAAAATTGAAGTTACGTATTTGGTTTTGTTGGTTCTTCTCACCAGGGTGAATTGGGACAATTACTTTGATTTTCAAATTGAATTATCTGTATTCCTGTATTTTTGAGATGAATTATAGTTTGTCCCTCCCTCATTTCTTTATATAGTTAGCACTTCAAATATGAATTGTGTTTGGAAGACAGCCAAATGTTCAGAGTTGAAAACAAGTATTGGCTTTTGATTCTTTCCTACTCTTGCATCTGTTCCTGAGTATGTATGTCTTGCTAGGAGACCAATGCACTGTTTCTCCATAAAAATTAGACCAAACTCATTTCCTATGATAATCGTGATTGTGTTCATGTCATGTGTAAACCACACTTAGGCACAGCCCTTGCAGTATTCCTTATGCATTTTTCCTCTCATCCATCATTCATCAAAGACATAGCAAAAAACAGATGTCAGGTTGAATAGGAAAGAAGCACTTGTACATGCTTAATATTATCATTGCTATTATCTTTATGGTGCTAGGTAATTTTTTTATTCAGAAAAGGATTCAAAGAAGTTATTTCATAAAATATTTTTAAATATTTTGGCTGTTTTATATTCTGCTGGTTGAATTACTTTCATTTTATTCTATGTTATTCAATTTTTAAAAAATGTTTTTATCAGTTTAAGATACACACACACGTGTGCACACACTTTCTAAAATATACAGTTGCTTGGCAATAGAAAGCTGCAATACATGCCAAAAAGAAGGAAGAACATGCATAGGAGCTGTGCTCAATAAATTGCTCTCTTTGAATTGCATTCTGCTTGAATAATTGACATAATAAATCAAGTGGGTTTTGAGATATTTATTGCAATGCACTGCGCCCTCCAATACCAAATTGTATTTCAAAGTAAGTGTAATGACATATTCCTTGAAAATAGCTGCCTGCATAGATTGATATCGGCAGACTAAAGAAAGGCATCCAGTTGTTTCTCTCAAGCTCTGGCTGCATTTATAACCTTCAAAATATTGTTATGCCAAACCAGATGTGTATGATTTTTTTGATCCAAAATAGGAAAAGCCCTTTAGATCTGTCATGAGCAGATTCTCCTTACCTGTTGGTAATTCTTAAAAGAAGTTTTGCCCAGGAAAATAAGGGTTTGAGTTAAGGAAGAAGTACCAGCATTTGACAATCATATGTGGCTTTTCATCATCTCCTTAACATACCCTTAAATGAAGCGTATATTTTCTTGGAGTCTCAAAACTACTGGATGAACTGAGGAACCACCATCAAAACAGAGTGAATGTTCCCTGGTCAGATCTCTGAAGCACCTTCCTACTTAAAATCTGAAGAGTGCATATCTCTGTTCAAAGCATAATCTAAGAGGCTAAACAGAAAATTTTCATTAATTAGGGTCTGTGGCTGACATCTCATATCCACTTTCCTTGAGAAATCTCCACTAGTAAGAATTTTAGCCTTATTGCTAGATAATAAATGAATTACAGGATGTGCCAGCTTTAGTTTGAGGATTGAACTGATGCATTAACAGCCATATTCCAAAAAGTAGGCATGAACAGGAAAAATGCGGCTTGTGTACTTTATTTATGAATTGTTTTCCCACTCTTCTATCAAGTTAATAATTGCTATTTGGTGGTGGGGGAGAATTTTTTCTGACCATATAACACCATTGTTCACAGTTGGGATTTTGGCTCTATATATGTCCACATGAACTGAAACTCTCAAATGTAACAGGGAATGTCTGTTACAGATAACTGTCCTGTATATATGAATGACCAGATGTTTGTTGACATCTCCAGTAGGGTTTTTTGGGGGGCGGAGGGAAGGGGAAGAGGTAATTTAATTGCACAAAGAACAACTGGAGTGATCTTTGATGTTTTCATGCACTCTAGTGATTGGCTTATCTCAGTGGGATATTACTGATCTTTTGCTGGAAGGAGGAGATGATGCTTCCAATATCTATATTTTTTTGTCAACAGCATTGCTATGCTGGGCACAATCAACCTTTGTGGTCCTTTTGGGGGCAATTAGAGAGCTTTAAAGGATGTGGCGCTTGTTTTTACCCTTTTGTTTTGCAGAAAGACAGATCACATTGTTGAATATCAGCATTTTTTTTGGTTGGGCTGCTATAATCAGGGGATGAAACCAGAGGCAAAGAATGGGTTCTGGGAGACAAAATGCAGCCTGCATCTTTGCATCAAAGAAAATTGGAAATAAGAAAAATTCCCTTCTTTCTTCCATCAGGGATCTCCAGTGGATCCTCATTCCACCCATGAATGGGAAACGCTCTCTTTAGAAAGAACCAAGAACTAAAACAAATTACTTGTTCGGAATTTTCAAATTCTTCCTAAAGGTTTAATTTTTTTTTATTTATTTATTTTGCTTTGGGTTTTATCATCTTCTACCCAGGGACATAGCAGTGGACACAGTGAAGACTGGGATGAGAGGAAAAGCTGGAAACAAAGGAGCCGTTGCTATCCGTTTCCAATTTCATAGCTCCAGCTTATGCTTTGTGTGTAGCCATTTGACAGCTGGTCAGTCTCAGATAAAAGAACGGAATGAAGACTATAAAGAGATCACTCAGAAACTGAGCTTCCCAATGGTAAGGCCTGGGGAAAGTTTCATTTGCAGCGGGTGCCGAATTTGCACCTTTTTCAGGATAGAAATTCACATTGGGAAACACCTACATGCATGTGATTTTTATTTTGATCCAGATTTACCTTATTACACTTGGTGTGTTCATGTAATGTGTGTTCTCTGTTACCAATCACTTTTTCACCAGGTCATTTGTCCATCCATCCACTCCAGTTCTTTAAAAATTTAAGTCCTGAACGATTACATTTTAATAGATCAGTTCTTTACCTACCAACCTGAAGCAAAAAAACCAATAGAGGCAGTAGGAAAGATTAGGATTTGGGGAGGGGGAGAGAGAGAAAATGTTCTAGAATGCAGCACTTTATGTATCTATTCTTGCCAGTATGGTTCCAGATGTAATTCAAGGTGCTTGCTATCCCCTTTAAAACGCTGAATAATATTTCTGAACCTTGAGAACTTCCAAGATGTGTAGATTTCAATTCCCAGAATTCTCCAGCCAGCATAAGTTCTGGGAATTGTTCACACATCTCAAAGTTATCAAGGTTGAAAAACACTAGTCTAGACATTTGGGGAACTACTTTTTCCTTTCGTGCTTACCTGTAAAGATTAAAGATGGCTCAACCCAGGCCCCTTCCTCTTAGGGCAAGAGTGTCAAACTCATGTCATCATGTGACATATTGCAACTTTTCCTCCTTCGTTAAATCGGGAGTGCGGGTGGCCAGCATAGGACGCATCCGGCCCGTGGGACACGAATTTGATACCCTTGTCTTAGGGAATTTGGGACTTTGAAACCTTTTCAGCTGCAACCTTTCTTTGCAGTAGCTTGCCTCCTGACATTAAAATGGCGCCTTCCCTCCTGGTTTTTAGAAGACCCATTAAAATGAGACTGTACCATTAAACCACCAGGATTGGAATTATGTTATTAGGAATGATATTTTAATTTTAATCCATTGATTATGGTATTTCTTTTTAAAAATATTTTTGTCTTTTTACCTACTATTTATTTTGTTGCTCCTATTGACATTGCTATCTTTAAATTAATATATGTATTTGTGTATAATTATATATTTTATATTAAGATTTTTGTTTTGCTGTTTTGTTGCATTGCTATGTACAATTTTTGCTACTATTTTGTGTCTTGCGATTGGAATTTTTATTATATTGTAACACTCAAATTTCATCTGAATTTATGAAGATTGGACTTTTGTACCATTCAGAATCAACTGGGAAGGCTTATAATACTTGCAAAATAAGAAATCAGTTAAAATAAGAAATCCCTGGAAGGGATTTATGCACTTGGGCCAAGGTTTATAAGGCAACTTCAGAATTTGTTCCATAGTATTGTAAATACATGCTGTGATATATAAAGAATATAGGCTTTGAAATACAGAGATAGTGATAGCAAAAGAAGTAAAAAAAAACATGGCATTAATACAACAATATGTATTGTCTTGTATATGGTGGCCTTCATTAATATTTTATTACAAGCATCCTGCAGAAAATTAGTTCAGAATATTTGATCTTGCCCTTTGATAGTTTGACTCCAGATCACTTGCTAAATGTTTGGGATACATTCTTGCTGATTATAACCCCAGTATTTAGAAGCTATCAAAACATCAAGAATTGTAGATTTTGGAGGCATAGGGATTAGCTAAAACTAAAGCTAAATTACCACACAGCAGTGGAAGCAGAAATCAGCACCTGATTTGTGAAAAGGGATTGATCTTTTTTCGATAAAGCAGCAAAGAACACTTTCAAACAATACAATAAAGATTTTAGTGCTGGTTTGGTAGAGAAGATAATTTTCCCACTCCCTTAAAAATGTTATGTTTATCAATGTTAATAATTTAATCCTTTAGTGTAACATACCTTTTATTTGTTGATTAACATAAACAACATAAAATTAAAACAGAAGCTGAAATTCTAACCACACACAGCAAATTGCAGAAAATCTTGGATTTCCCTACAAAATTTTGTTTCTTCTCCCCCCCAAAACATTTTGTAGCTTTCAGGAAGAGGCTTCTGATTGTGGCCAGCTGGGTCACAGAAGCAATTTGATAATGTCATTAAGTCAGGTGGTAATGAAAGAAGGAAGCGATGGCTTCAGGGTTACGAAAGGAAGTATATTAAGTCTTGGGTTACTATTTTCCTTCTAATTAAGTACATTCACATGTTTCTGAAGTCCTTCACTTGTTTTACTGATGGAAAGAGTGCACATTTCTTAAATAAATTGCAAAGTACTGCCATTTCTGCTGAACATGCTTTCACCATGCATCCTTATTAATTTTCAGAACTTAGAGCAATGACCAAATCATGTTGTAATCCTTAGATCTTTAACGCAACTCTTTCTAAAATCTGACCATTATCCTATATGTGTTACTGGCAAAGAATAGATTGATTTGCTATAGCGACAAGTGGGATACTTCATTAGATTTTCATATCTGCACTGTTTTTTTCTTCAAACATTCTTTAAAGATTAAAAAGTACCAGTAGCTATTTCTCTGTTTCCAGGATTGAGAGTGTATAATTCTTATAAATGTCCATACGGATCATTGCCTAATTAAGCAGTTTACATTTGCAAAATACTTGGCAAATTCACCTTTATTATTATATAGCTTTATTAATAGCGCCCTCTAGTGATAATTTGATTCAGGACTCATTTGTTTTGTTTATGGTACTTTTCCAACAATATATGCAGTATCTTTTAGATTGTTTAGATCAGGGGCTTTCTATCTGAGATCCCCTGCGGCCCATAGATTGATGCTAAGAGCCTATGAACTTGATTTTTTTAAAAACTAATTTTATTTCAGTTAACCCCTAACTTAAAAATAAATAAATAGCCAGTTTGGAAATCTTGCTCCAGTCACTTTCACCCAGCCTTGGAAGTAAGTAATGGCCAAGCCACCACTGAAAAACCTTGCAGGGACTTATCCAGGCAGTAAGCGGAAGAAAAAACAACCAGTCTTTATATACTGAGTTAATGAAGACTTTTTAAATGCTGTTGTTTAATGTATTTTCCCTTAAACAGGGAAGAAGTATGTTTTCTCATGACTACGTTTTCTGGTGTGGTGATTTCAACTATCGCATCGACTTGACTTATGAAGAAGTATTTTATTTTCTCAAACGACAAGACTGGAAGACTCTCTTGGAATCTGATCAACTGCAGCAACAGAAATCCAGTGGAAAGGTAGAGCTGTCACACTTACGATGGTTGCAACATCTTGCAGTTACCTGATCAAATATTTGCGACCTTCCCTGCTGGTGTCCCACAAGCAAAATTAATGGGGAAGCTGGCAGGGAAGATCACAAGTTGTTCAGATAAGTCTCCCTAACCTGCAAATCCTCCCTCAGGCCCTTTGCACTTGAGTCCTGCCTCACCAGCCACAATCACTCCCTTGTGTACTTTTCCCAACCTTTCTGCACTCACCCTATATCTCCTCTGTCAATTGCATATCCCCCAGAGCAGTGGCCCCCAACCTTTTTGGAACCAGGGACCAGTTTCACAATTATTTATTCTTCCACGGACCGGTACCTGAGCAACGCGAGACTCCACCGCCATCGGGACGGCTCTTTGTTCAAAGCCGCCCCCCCCTTCGACGAAACTAAGGCACGAGCACCCAAATGCCGCTTTCCAACTGAAAACCCGGAAGCACTTTCCAACCAAAAACCCAGAAGCAACCAAAAACCTGGAAGCGCCGTTGAAACAAGATGGCAGCGCCCAAGCTTTGCGGCCCGGTAAAAAATGATCCACGGCCCGGTACCGGTCCGGGGACTGGTGGTTGGGGACCCTTGCCCCAGAGCATTGCTGCACCTGCCTCTCATACACCTTCACACATTTCCCTGAACCTCGCTATGCTTGTGCCATACCTCCCCTGTTATCACCTGTGCACCCTCCCATACTTAGCAGCGGTCACCCCACACCCCAATACACTCACAACCTGTTTACTCATTCTATACCTCCCCAACCACTCACACTCCTTCCCCATCCAACAGCAGCCACTCTAACCCCTACCAATGGGCCGCCATGTTCATGTGATGGCTCCCTGGCTCCCTGATGGTCACTGCTAAGCGATACAACTGTATCGCTTAGCAGTATAAATTTCAGTTCCCATTGCTGTCATTACTTGAGGACTACCTGAAATGAGGCCAATGAAAATTGCAGCATTATGGAAATGGAAATTTGATCAATATCCATGCTACTGTTTTTCACCAGTTTCTCTTCCCTGTTATTAAAAATGAAATTATTTCAGAGGATCTTTATAAAGTTTGAAATGATGCCTCTAATTTATTACCGTATTTTTCCAAGTGGGTGGAAATGTCTGTGCGTCTTACAGAACGAATATTGCAGTGGGGGAGGTGGGGGGTTTGGTGCAGTGCTGATCAGCTGTTCTAGGCAATGTGGGTTGTCTCTGCCTATCATTGCTGTCACCCATTCACAGTGATCAGCGGCAAACAGGTGACGGCAAACAGGCTGCAATGGCAGTGAACGGGCCATGGTGAAGTGGGGTGGCAAATGAGCCACGGCGGCAGCAAAGGGGCAGTAGAGGCAGATTTTTTTCTTCTTTTCTTCCTCTAAAACTGATGTGTGTCTTATAGTCCGAAAAATACAGTAGTTCGTACATATTATTGAAGTTGTGTGGTTTTTATTTCTACTCGCCGAGTTAATTGTAGCATGAATGTTTTATTGTGCTGTTCTTTATATGATTGTGCTGTAAACCATTGAAAGCCTTTCCAGTTGACATACAGAATGAGATGAGATGAGATAAGATGACATGCATGGCTATCGCTATAAAACTTATTTCAGATTATCAATATTTTCTTCCATAGATTTTTAAGGACTTTCATGAAGGAACTATCAATTTTGGTCCCACATATAAATATGATGTTGGCTCTGAGGCTTATGATACAAGTGATAAATGTAGAACTCCAGCATGGACTGACAGAGTTCTTTGGTGGAGGAAGAAACTTCCAATTGATAAAACAGGTTGGTGGGGTCCTTTTTATTCTTTTCTAAGGAATTCTTTAGCTTACATTAGTGTTTCTCAATTTTGGCAGCTTTTAAGATGTCCTTTAAGAACTTCAACTCCCAGAATTCCCCAGCCACCATGCTGACTAAATAATTCTTGGAGTTGAAACCTTCGCATTTTAAAGTAATCAAGGTTGAGATACAGTGGCTTTAGTTGTTTATGATTTTCAACATAAAAATCAGTGCTCAGTTCTGAAACTCCATTGTAATTTTGCAAAGAATACTATTTTGTTAATGGAATGTAGTTCACACCACTGAGAAAATATTTCTTGGGAAGAAGGCATGATTCTGATCTAAGAAATAATCCAGTGTTTCTCTCATTACTTAAAATATTTACTTGTGTGCTGAAAGTTTGATTCAGTAAGAATTTTACTCATTAACTTACAGTAAATACTAGGATAGTCTTGCTCTGGTTTATATCAAATTAACAGTTGATTTTTAATTATATTTCATGCTCAATTAGATTAGTAATCACCGAAGACCTTTTTTTTTGCACCCAAGACATTTTGGAAATGCTGTTTTGTGTCAGTTCCTCTCCCCACCCCACCCCACCCGTGTGTGTGTGTGTGTGTGTGTGTGTAACAGAGCACAAATTACTGCTTTAGCTTCATGAGTGGTCATGTAAACAATGAACTTACAGGAATTGGTATTATTTATCATCATTGTATTTTCCTGTTGCAAGACTCCTTTAAATATAATTATATAAATAATTTACACCCTTCTTGTCTATTTGGTGCCAAATGAGTGAGGAGCTATCATGCAGGCAACATACCTAGTCAAAATAATGGTGAGTTTGTTTAGTTTCAATTTAGTAAACGGGCTCATGCATCTCCCTTGGGTTTTTTAAAACCTGATGAATGGCTTAAATAAAAAAAAGCACTCAACTATTGTGGTTTGCTGTTATGTGTGAATCAGGCACATGGTTCTGGAGCAATGCTTGAAAGTTTGCCTTCATGACTCTTAATTCTAAAGCTATTGTTTTGTTTTTTCATAGCGGGACAAGTCAGTCTTCTTGATAGTGATCTCAGTGCTGAAACCAAAGTCGGACCCATTTGGTCTCCTGGTGCCCTGATGTATTATGGAAGAGCTGAGCTCCAGGCCAGTGACCACAGGTAGCATCTTCTCTTCTGAAGTGTCATGGAATACATGTTTTGCCCTTATAAAACCCAGACATAACAGATAACTCCTCCATTTAAAGTGGTCTCTTTTTATGACTTCAGAAAATCACTGCTGGGAAGCAGAATACATAGCATTGGGCTAGTTGAACCAAAGATCTGATTTATTATAAAGCAAGTCTAAATTATCACAAATATTGACCATTGTTGAGAGGCAAAAATAACTTTTCAAGTTATGGTAGTCTTTAGTTCAGGTCCATAAGATCCTTTAGTCATTTAAGGATTTAACCTGCAAGATTTCTGAAATGAATCTTAGGTTGATTCCTGCTAAACTGATAGGGTAGATGCAAAGCCCATTTCTTCCATTCCCTTTTAAGTATAAAAATAATCAAAAATGACCCAAAGTGCAATGGATACTCCTGTTAAAATGCCAGGCTTTTGAGATATTAAAAAAGAAAATCAGACCAAAATAAATTATTTTAGAATTTTTCTACCTTTGAAATAGCATATAAGCTGTATGATTTGATTGAAAAACAAACTGAAACCTTTTACCCAGGGAGGGTGGGGAAATAATAATTAAATATGCTGTATCAAACGTGGAAAATATTCTGAAGTGATTTATCTTAGTCTGATTTGTTTACATCTCAAAACCCTGACATTTTAACAGCGATGTATAGATTTTTTTTATATCCCCTGTATATGGTGACATCACATTTAAACACAGACCTTTTATACCACTGACCTGACATTAGAAACACATATAGTACATAAGTCACAGGGGTTGCATTGTGAAATTACAACAACATATTTAATCATTTCTCATGAAGACACCTGTGTCCTCCCTAAAATGATTATGTGGCTATTAGATTAACTAAAAGACAAGTGCTAATAATAATGTGAACTCAATCAGCTTTTCTTACTGATTGTGTGACACTGGAATAATCATGGATGTTCAGTGATAGATGTAGCAGACAATTCTGAATCCGTGTTTAGTCCTATTATAGACATGCTAGTGGGTTTTTTTTAATCATATGTTGGTAACACACGCCCCAAATCTGATAATTCAAACTGCACTTGTATCAACATCAAAATTGGCAGACCTTATAGAAAAATAACCTATATACGTCGTGTTTATATATTTGTGGCATAGGGCTAGGCTTTGCCTTAACAGTTGAGTTATCCATTCAACCTCACAACAATATTGCCATGCTTTTTCCCAAAAGTGCTTTTTTCAAGAGGCAAATGGACTTTCTGTGTTTTGTTTTGTTTTTTGAAGACATTTTGCTTCTCTAAGAAGCTTCTTTGGCTCTGAGAGCTCTGAAAGCTGAATAAGCTTCTTGGATGAGAAGTGAAATGTCTTCAAAGAAAAACCAGAAAGTCCAGTTGCCTCTTGAAAAAAGTATTTTTGGGGTCATCCGTGACCTGGATGACTGAGAATCTCCATAGACATACTTTGCAACTTTAGAAGGAATTCCAGGAGAGATTCCCATGTTATCCCTTGCACAGTAGCATTTTGCCAGGTTCTCAGGAACATCAAGCCTTTTATAGATCTTATGGAGAACAATATTCCAACATTTCCATCTGCTTTGTGAACTATAGAGAATATATAGAATATTCTTATATCAGTCAAAATTCATTTCTTGTTTCTTAATGAAGCAGTTTTGGAGCAGAACTGTCACTTACCTTTGTTGTACTGACTGGAGCTGCTGGAAGAGTTAGTTTGCAATAGCTGGAGGGCCTAACTCTAACCTGCTAACTATCATTCTTCATTCTTGTACATATATTTTAGTTGCGAATAAACTTGGACATATTATAGACACAATCTGAGGACTGGGGGGAAAACAATGTTGTGTGCCAAGAATACCTCTGCCAAATTAAATAACAGAGTAATTGTTAGGATTGTTTTATTGTATCTCTGGACTCCTGGAAATTGTGTGGAGTCAACTTGGGTAGATAAATGAGCAGATGTAATCAATAAATAATTTGAAGCCTCCTTGAGATTACTTATTGGTTGCCTTTTCCCCTGTCAGGCAATTATTTATAGGATCAGCTATGAGCTTTTCATTATTAAACAGATGTAGTATGCTGCATAAGTTATGCTGAATAATAGTTTGAGAAGCCAAGTAATCAAACAGTAATATTAAGCAGATCTAAGTGAGTTCAAATAGTTGGGTTTGACAACTGATTTTTCAATAACCTGTCAGCATTTTATCTTCTGTCCTCTTATCTTCTGTAATCCTTATTACCTTTTTTTCTTTCCTTGTTATTTCTCTGTAGGCCTGTTTTAGCTATTGTGGAAGTGGAAATCCAAGAGGTTGATGTGTCTGCTAGGGATAATGTTTTCCATGAAGTATCATCATTTCAGGGGCCTCTAGATGCTACAGTGGTGGTGTCTCTATTGTACTGTTTCCCTGAAGAGAAAGATGAATTTCCTGAGGATTGTCAGATGGAGCTTATGCAGATCTTTGAGACTTACGGCACTGTTGTGCTTGTCAGGTAAAATAAGATGTTCATTTTAGAAAGTAATCTTTGGATCTTAATTTTGAAGAGAATTTTCCCTCATGGAAAGAGACTCTTTGTATATAAAGGAATTGTTCCATTAATATAATTCCAGAAGAAGAGTGGGTTATAAATCTTAAATAAACAAATAATAATTATTCAAATTTTTAATCAAATTTCCTTTAAATTGTGGAGTAAAAAAATATGGATCCATGCCAGTAAAATATAATGATCTTAGAGAACACTGAGGGCCTAGAACTTGTTAATGTAATAATAGTTCAATAATTAATGAATGTTCAATCATTAATCCACCATTTTAAATAAGAAATAACTCAGCTTTCTTATCTACTTATTGGATGCTGATTAGAAATTACTGTAGTTCTGTCAAGACATATAGAGTTTATTTGATCTGTGTTTATCCTTGTTAGGATCAATGGAGGTCAAATGTTGATTACGTTTTCAGAAAGCAGATCTGCTCTTCACGTTCTTGATGTGGATGGCATCAAGGTAAAACAAATCAATTAAAGCTACTTGTACTATTTGAAATATTTGAGTGACTTCATGATGGCTATTTCATTGAGAGAAAGCCAGCCAACATTGTTTGCCTTGCTGGTGGCAAATATAGACATATTTCTCATATAAAATTGATATTTCCCTGAACACCAGCTTGTAATTTCAGGTTCATCAGCTTTTTAAAATGTTAGCTGTTAAAATGATTCCCAAAGAATTGATTTCAAAATGTCAAGTTGTTAAACCAGAAAATACCTCTAAGCAAGAAGATTTCTTTGAAACCTTAACAAATAAATTTATTTATAATGTAATGAGCTTTTATATGGAGGTCATGACATAGTTGATTACTTTTTAATATATCACCTTTTGCTGTTCTCCTCAAAAATCCATTTTTGTATTGTTTAGGGATTTGATAAAAACATCTGGAGGCTAATATTTTAAACTACATAATAGGTAATTAGAATACACTCCATATTATACTGGAAACATTAGATAAATTAGCTGCCTTTTAAGGAGAATTTCATAAAATATAAATTGGGAAATAACCCTGAAAAAAATCAAATATCTCTAATCTGCAATAGTATCCATGCTCTTTAAATATGTATTAAAATCTTTTGTCTTCAATTCACTGAACAGACTACTAGTAGTCCTTGACTTACAACAGTTCATTAAGTGACCATTCAAAGTTACAACGGCTTTGAAAAAAGTGACTCAATGACTGTTTTTCACATTTATGACGGTTGCCCCATCCCCATGGTCACGTGATCAAAATTCAGACACTTGGCAACTGATTCATATTCATGGCGTGTCCCAGGGTCATGTGATCACCTTTTGCAACCTTTTTACAAGCAAAGTCAATGGGGAAGCCAGATTCACTTAATAACAGTGTTAACTAACTTAACAGCTTCAGTGATTTACTTAACAACTGTGACAAGGTCGGAAAAAGGGGTCAAAAACTACTTAGCTAATATTACACTCAGCAACAGAAATGTTGGCTCAATAATTGTGGTTGTAAGTTGAGGACTACCTGCATTGCTTTACGTTGTATTTATATCTGGGTCTGACTTGCTTATGAGTAATAGTTTGATTGATTGCAGGAAAAAATAATGTATTGGGGTTTCATGTCTAGATTAAAGACAGGATTGTGAAGATTTGTCCTAAAACCAAAGATTGGCTGAAAGGTCTTCAAGAGGAAATTGCTAGGAAACGCGACAGTATTGCTCCTATGTCACCCACAGCAAATTCCTGTCTGCTGGAGGAAAATTTTGATTTTTCAAGCTTAGATTATGAATCAGAAGGTAGGTGACCTAAGATGTAGGTAAATGTATAAGGTCTGGTCAGGAGGCCTTTTTCTCCATGGAGCCTTACTGGGATGGGTTGCTATTCTCTTTGCAGATCAGTATAATTTCTTTTTTTAAAAAAAAAACCCAATCCCCTTTGTTTTAGCTAAAATGTTGGAAGAAAACAATATTTCTTCAATTTTCTCATTCTGCTGTAACATTTTTCAATTTAGGTGATATCTTAGATGAGGAAGATGATTATTTGGATGAAACGTTGTGTGACGGATCCTTTGAAACAGAAACTGTATCAACAACGGAAGAGTCGGAAGATGGATCAGAATATATCAGCATGCCATCTACCATACAAGCAAACAAGTCACATCTTGCTGGAAGAAAACCATGTCGGTATAAAGGTATCCATCCTTTCATGATGAAAGATAAATGAACCCATAACCATAAATGCTGGTTGGGTCACTCCAAGAAGGCTTTTCTATTGGAATAAGTAAATCCAATTAAGTAGACAAAAGTTATTTCTATGTTAGATCTATTTAGATAATTAATGATATAATTGGTTTTTTTGTTAATGACTTAAGACTTTCTGGGACAGAGTGATGTTGCCCTGGAGATACATCATAATTTGAGCTCTTCTTAAGGATTAATGAACAAACTTGATTGGGGTGGTTTAGGTGTGTGAATGTCTATGCCATCCATACCTTTTGCCTTTACTGCTTGGGGGCATTTTTGCACTCATTATCAGTTTTGGAAATCTTTGAATTACCCAATTGGTTCATTATTATACTTTCTGAGTCGGCATTATAGCTCAAATTTTTGTGCCATCATTCTGGAGGATTAACAGAATAGGCCACTTGATTTCTGACCCATCTCCCTTATAACTAGTTGTTTCACCACTAGGAATAACAGGAGGCAATGAATGACTGGTTCAGCTGATTAACTCTGATACATTGCTATTTGATAGATGTCAATGATTGAATGTGACTCATAGGACCCTTGGGAATTTTCTGCATGTAGCAAGCAAATATTAGGTGTTATATGGTTATTTCTCAGTTTCCTTCCTTCCTGGATAATTTCAAGGGCATCAGTTTTCCTCAGTAGCGTTTTGTTTTCTAATTTTACATTCTTTTGCCATGTTCACTAGATGATGCTGACTTGGTTGAACTAAAACAAGAGTTTGAAGGAAGTGCGAAGTTCTGTCATCGCTCCCCAACCAGGTCTCTGTCCGTGCCCGGTAGGCCTCGGCAGCCTCAGCCGCCCCAGCGACCTCCCCCACCAGGTCAGAGTTTGTGTTTTTTCTCCAAGAGCTTCTACATGGTGGGGGAAAAATGTCCTGATTTTTGAAATGTCAAGTCTTGAACACATGAGGAAAGCAAGGTTACAAACACTGTACACAAGAATATTTAGTTTCCTCTAAATCTTTTTTGCCAAGAAAAAATGGATTTGTGTCCTGTACAAAAAACCATTCTGGAGAACCATTTCCCACTGTTGTCCAAATTGTGCTAACTTTCAGCTAGCTGTTGCATCTGCTTGAACTATATACAGGTAGTCCTTGACTTGCAAACACAGCTCCAAATTTCCATTGCTACACAAGACACCTGTTAACTAAGTTGCATCTCATTTTATGACCTTTTTGGCACAATTATTTTCAGGATTTTTAAAATCAAAAGCTGGCCAACCTGTCAATATTGGATTTGTGTACTTATATTACACCACCTCCCATTAAGAAATTATTTATGTGTTTTCCCTACAGCTTCAGTGCCCATGAAAAAATCCCCATCAGATGGTTCCATCTCTTCAGGAAGCTGCTCCCTGTCCTCCATCTTGGATACAGCAAAGCTTCTTCCAGGAGCACCACAGCACCCTGTGAGTAGCTCAGTACAATCACTTCAAGTACTGATAAGAATCACTCAATGTAATGTTTAGGTAAGGTTCTCTTATGAGAAGCACCAAAATACCAAGAAGGTCTTAAGCTCTAAATCACCACTACCAGCATCCTAAATAGGATATTTTTGGAAAATATAAAGCAGTTTCTCCAACCTAGTGCTTTTGGGTTGAGGTGGACTGCCATAATTCCCAATGGCCATCTATCTGGGTTGATGGAAACTATAATCCACATCCAGAGAGCACAAGGCTGGGGAAGATTAATCCAGTAGCTGCTTTGAGTAAGTAGAAAGCAGACAAAGAATAGTGTAATTACTAATACGTGTCTGGCAACTAAAGAAAGGAAAGGCATATGTAAGAGGAGACGTTCCTCTATATATTGTAAATTAAGTTTAATGAAGACATGACCAGTAAAAAAAAATGATGAACCCCTGGGGAAAAAAAAGAAAGGCTACTTTCATGTTTATATACTGCTTTATAGAAGAGGCAGCTGTTGAGTTTATCTTCCCTCGAGACTCTCTTTTTATTTCTCCTTTATTTTTACATTTTCCTGCAAGCCAAAATCACGAACTGGAATTAGTAAGCCATACAACGTAAAACAGATCAAAACCACCACTCCAGAAGAAGCTGAGGAAGCCATTCGGTGTCTGATGCAAGCAAAAGGAGGTATGGCCGGCTTCCTGTTAGAAGCTTTGATGATATTCTTTACTTAGAAAACAAAAAAGCCAAACTCACAAGTATTGGATAGGGGCTATGTAGCTTGGTAATGGTACATGTTAATAAGATCTGGCAAGAGTGGTCTGGCTCCAAAAAAAAAAAAAAAAACCCCAAATTTAACTAGGCTACATCAATAGAATTGTGGGAATTGTTCCACTTTATTTGGATTTGATCAGGGGGCCCTGCCAATTACTGTGTTTGGCTTAGAGCACTGCACTTAAGAAGGATTCAGAGAAATTGGGACAAGTTCAAAGAAAGTCAGGAGAATGACCAGGGGACTAAAACCTTGGACATATGGAAAGAGGTTGAAGAAAATGACAAAGCAGGAATACGACAGCACTCTTCAAATATTTGAAAACATGTCACACAGAAGACAATTACAATCTGTCCTCTGTCATTCAAAATACAGAATACAAAATAATGGAGTCAAGTTACAGATTGCATTAGGAAGATTCTTATAGCAAGAGCTATTTATCAGGGAAACTAATTCCTCAAAGGAAGTTCCTCTTCTTCGAATGTGGTTAAATCAAAGCTGGATGCTTTAAATTGGAGTTTTAAAAGCTGAGAAGAAAGCCTTGACATTGATAAGAATGGGGCAAAATTGTAATGGAGTATTAACTCTAACAGAATACCAACTGAAGTCTTGATGGAGGTGCAGATGCTGGTGTAAAGCTAGTAACACATCCAAGTTCTAGCAATACAGAATGGCCAAATTGAGGACAGGTTCAGAGCAACCCAGAATATTATCCATCACTGGTATTGGTAAAATTCTCAGGCACTGGAAGATTTAGAAAATACACTTGAAGACATAGAGCTCTACCAAGCAGTGACAACAGTCCAGAATCAAAGGGTCATAACAAACCGTGCAAAGGGGAAATAGAGAAGAAGAAGAAGGATAGACCAGTAAATCCAGGAAAAAGAGGCAAGTTAAGCAAAGGTTAAAGCAGAACAAGGACACAAGCTTTATTAAAGAAGGTTGGGAAGTAGATTATATAATATAAAAACCTAGGATTAGAGAACAAAGTGGAAAATAAAAGGTAGAACAGTAAGGCTTCAAACATAATATAGACAGAAAAACTCTTTTCCAAAAAAAATCTTAATTTTTGCTAGAAATCTTTCCTCCTAAATTCCATTCGTACAGGAACTACTATTCTTCCTGTCTGATACCATCTCATAATCCTTCTCCCCAACTTTTTCTGAATTGAGTGTTTCAGGACGGATTCTAGATTTAACTGCAATGAACGCATCACTTTTAAATATTGTATAGTAAAGGTTGATTGTCATTTTTACATGTTGATTTTATTTCACAATATAGATGTGAACACTTAAAAGTTATCCCTATAAGGCACAACAACATTTTCCCAACAAGATAAACTTTGCAAAACATTTTCTCATGTTCTGAATTAAAAGGAAGAGGCTGATGCTGAGAATGAACTTTCTATGCCAATAAAATAAATGGGGGGAAAAAAGTCTTGAAATTCTAATTGTTCTTTGTCCTTCCTTGCCTTATCAATTAGTAAGGCTGGTAAAAACCCTTTTCTTTGGCATGCATTTTTAGCCTAGATGTTGGCAGGTTTTATGCAAGTGGTAACGTGCACTGTTAGAAACAAATGCTATTTTGGATATATTGAATGCTTTAAAGAAACTGAATGCATTTTTTGTATTTCAGTAACACCCCAGGAATCCTTGGCTTCCACTCCAGCAAGAACTCAGACTGTGACTAAACCTGAATTTATTCCCGGTGGCCCAAACTCAGCACCTCTTCATGGCCTCCAGCCAGCCCCAGTCCTCATACCTCAGCGCCCCCCACCTAAAGTCCCAACTACCAAAAAACCTGCACCTTTGCAGAAAATGGGAGCCAAGCCAGGATGTGTAAGTGTCAATATAAGGCTCTTCCCTCTGCACAGAAATCATCCCTTCATATAGATGACGTATTTAGTGTTTGCAAGTAAATTACAAGAACTTCCATTTTTGTGGGGAGTTTTGTGTCTGAGATATACTTAGGAAGATAGAGCTTTTTGCTTATAGGCCTCGTTTCCTAAAACAAATGTAAGAAATGTGTAGGGCCTAACTGAGACCTGAGGAAAGAACTGAAAACTCTCTTTTCCTGTGATTGAGGCAAGTACAGATTCTGTTGAATTGAACCCTTAATAGTTGGGGAGTGGGGATTAGGGAAATCTGATTCAAGTCCCGCTATTCTAACTCAGGCTAAATCAAAATCTGAACTATCCTGTATAGCTTCATTGGTAATTTGAAATGTAGAGTTACAAGCTGTATATATTCTGCAGAAGAGAAAACTCCAGGGTTTGGAAAGGAGGAGGAAAGAGAAGAGATTGTAGTTTGTGATGGATTGTTGTAGCTTTGAAACAACAACTCTCTGACACCGGGCTTTGCTGAAATGCTTTTTGAAGTTATACTAACTCTAACCTTCCAGTGGCCAGTGCTCTTAGCTTAAAGCATTGGGTCAGAGTGGTTAGAATGCAGTATTGCACTTGCAGGCTACTTCTGCTAACTGCTGGCTGCTGGCAGTTCAAGTCTCCCCGGTTCAAGGTTGACTTGAGCCTTCCATGCTTCTGAGATTGGTAAAATGGAAAGCCAGATTATTGGGGGCAGTATGCTGACTCTGTAAATCACCTAGAGATTGCTAGAGACTAAAGCACTGTGATTGCTAGAGACTAAAGCACTGTGATTGCTAGAGACTAAAGCACTGTGAAGCGGTATATAAGTCTTACGTGCTAAGTTCTAATTATCCCTTGATCTCAGAAACATTAAAATGAGTATCCATGGGATTTGGAGGTAATTGTACATATTATGGAGGTTTCGCTATTGCACTGCTATGCTGTATACCATTTACATATTTATTCTGAACATTTGTTTGAAAGAGGGAAGGCAGAGGGGGAGAAATGGGAAACTTCCAATTTGTCCAGATTTCCTTTCTATTAAAAAAACAAAACAGAAACAGAAACAACTGCTTCTAAAATCCTGCAGCTTTCTTAACTTCATTCTGCCTGTTATGCTCCAACAACTGTAAACATAAAGCAGAAAATTCTCAGAGAAAAGGAATGGTGTACCTTTGTACTTTTAAAGATATCTAGCGACTCTTTGGAATCCTAAAAGTGTTACCCCAAAATGTTAACAAAATTGTTACAGCTAATTAGTGATTTCTAGTCAGAGATCTAAAGATTTGAAGTTCTAATGGGGGGTGGGGGAAGGGAACAGAAGGATAAAATAGGAAGATTTATTTAACATGAAAATAGTTGTATGGAAATATGATGAATTAATGTAGAAGATTGTCACCCACTTTCAAAAGTTCTTTGAACTACTCTCTGCATTTTCTGTTTTGCTTTAGATTAAGGGGTTTTGAAGGAAACCAAATGCCTGCTAAGAAGATACAAATACTGTGTGCCAAATTATAATGAAAAAAAAAACGTGTGGTGGGCAGGGGATGAAAAAAATTGATAAATTAATCTACCACAAAGCAAGTTTGGTTGCCCTCTCCCCTCTTTGGAAGAGCTTTATAGCTCCCGCTACCTTAAGAAAGTTCAAAACGTTCTTAAAGATCTATCTCATCCTGGGAACCCTTTTTTTGAACTATCATCTGGCAGATGCTACAGGATAATACAAACAAGGACAAATAGGCTGAAAAACAGCTTCTCTCCCAGGGCAGTAGCTCTTTTGAATTCTGCTGTACAGTGCAGTATTGGTGCGGTGTCGGGGGTTTTCCATTCAATGTGTGGAGGGGAAGGTTGTGTGTTGTGTTTATTTTCATGGTCATGATGTGCACTGAAGATGGTGTTTGATTTCGTTGTACGAGGTGCAGTGACAATAAAGTAAATTAAACTAAAGACTTGGAAGGTTCTTACTGGGAATTCTGCTTCGTGATATTAAATAGTGGGCTGTATTGTAGGCCTTTTGTAGATATTTGCTCTCCACACTTCCCCTTTGGCTTAAAAATTGTAAAAATCCTACAAGGTTTATTGCTATATTGTAAGACTATTATGACTACAAACCACACTGATTAAATAGTTTCTTCAAGTGGGACAGCAAACCACACTGGCGTTTGTATTACCAGAAGCACACACACACACACACCCTTAAGAGCAAGAGAGAAGTGTTTCTTTGTTAAATTTATGCGCCACCCATCTGGTCCAGAGATGACTCTGGATAGCTTTGTTTCTAATGAAAGGTTGGTTGAAAAACAATTAATTGTCCTTTTTTCCCCTCAGCCTCCTTCTCCAGAAGAGCAGCTTGAGCAAACCGTGAGTCGCTTCTCCTCTGCATCTCCAGAAACATGTCTGGAAACCACAACTATTACTGGTTCTTTTAAGACTGTCCCCATTCCTAAGCCAAGGACCATGTATCCTGGCAAAATTACTAAGAGGAACAACAGCAGCAGCAATGAAAGGCAACCAACTCCCTTGTCTCTTTTAGAGGAAAGTTCTCATATTCCTTCTCTGAACTTGACTCAGGCTCCAAGAGTTCCCCCAAGAAGAAAGAAGTCTGCTCCTCCTGATTTTCATCTGCAAGTACTCCAGGACAGCAATAACCTGTTTCTAAAAGGGCTGACATTCAATTCCAACAATTACGTTCCAACACCATATTTTTCCACAATGGATTCTGACACACTGCCATCTTCTCAGAGTGAACCCTCTCTTCTTGCTTCAACAGTTGTGATCAGCTCAAAAGACAATGATGCTAAGCTCTTGAGGCAGACTGGTTTAGAATTGATTGGTGGCCTACAGGAAACTTCTCCATTGAGGATTCGGCAACAAGAGCAAGTTTCAGACAATCCTTGTCCAATGGAAAATACCAATTTGCTAGACTTGGAAGTAGATTTTGCTGCTTGCCAGCCAGTAATCCAGCCGTTACCAGCCAATCCACCTCCTGCTTCACAAAATTTGAAACACTCCTGTCCAAGGGATTTCAGCCACTGGGTCACATTTGGAGAAGATGGCAACAGTAGTACTATATCTCAGGGTTAAGCTCTGACCTTAGTTTAAAACTATGAGCTCATTTTTGTACGTTTTTTCCTAGAAAAACACTTTATGAACTTTATGATAGAAGGAAGTTCAGCAAATTATGTATGGCAATGGTCCCCAATCTTTGGTCTTGGCAGTGGGGGGGGGGGAGGGGGGAGCTCTGCAAGTAGTGGCCTGCTACCACTTGTGCAAGTGGAGCTGTGTGCATGCATGCATGCTGGCGTATCACGCACTAGTGGAGCTGCGCATTCGTGCCAGCCCACCTCTCATGCGCCCAGTTCCAAGTAGGCTACAGGCCAGTCGTGGGCCGCAGCCGAGGGGTTGGGGACCCCTATGTATGGAATAGCATTCGTCTCTTCTCATTCCTTGGTGATTTCTGGTTCAAGTTTAATAGTAAATTCAGTAACAAGTATTTATTTATCGTATGCATGTGTGCGAAAATGAGGCCTGCTTCAAATACTCTTTACTTGCACTTTGCTCATTTCTGAATCCCATCACACAAGTGGTTGCTTGCCCTGTAGTTTTCTACTGTAAAAAGCTGAGTTAATTCTGCTTTATATACTAAGAGGTACTCTGTCATTCTTGAACCAACTGCATGCTTAGAACCCTAGTTCACAACCATAAATTATTTTTTATCCTTGTTATCAATGTATGCAAAGTAGGAACGAATTTGAATTTCAAAAAGGCCAGTTGGGAAGAGCAAAAAATGTCTAATAGCTGTCATTAATAATATAGAGGAAAATCCAAGTTGGTTTTAGAAGTGGCATGGTAAGCTTGGGGCTGGTAGTATCCAAAATAGCCATTCAAGTTCAAGCTGTGATAGAAAACCTTATTTAGGATTTTAGAAACATGCCTGTATGAAGACATGGAAATATATACAGTATTTTGAGCAATATGGTTCTAGATCTAGCCTGTTTTTAATTGGAGCCTGAAGGGGTGAAGGCAAGAGATGTATTCCCTTACAGATCACCTCATAGCAGAAATCATTGTTAATTTTCTATTATATACCTAGATCTGGGTCTGTTTGGATTAAGAACATATTACCTATGGAAGAAACTACCCATATATGATATAGGTAGGAAATAACACAGGTACACATATGAGTGGCTTCTATTCTCATTTTAAATCTCAAGTATTCTTCGGCTAATAAAATGTCCGGTGGGTTATGGGGGGAAAACACTAATTAGTATGGACACTGAAAGGCTAATATTTTTGTGCACAATTACCGGTATTTTAACATCGTAAAAAATACAGTGATCTAGCTTTACAATTCAGGGAAGAAATTAAAACCTAGGATCTAGAATTTAAGAAAGAATTATGTTGCTTTAGAACAGGGGTCAAATTTGCGGGCCGCGGGCCAGATGCGTCACATGCTGGCCTCACCCCCCTCAGCTTAGTGAAGGGGGGAAAAAATCCCAATATGTCACATGACGCTACCAGTTTGACACTCCTGCTTTAGAAGAAGCAGCGAAGTTAATTTCTTTTTTTATTGGTGGGAATGCAACATGTATTTTGGGCTTTTTTTATTCTGTTCATATTAAAAATGGTTTGTGAGAAACAAGTCATGGCCTATTCCTATATAGATATATATACGATGCAAGGTTAAAGAATTAGCTAACATATTGCTATTTTTTTTAATTAAATGAACCTTAAGACAATAAAGTTGGAAGTGCCAAATCAAGTAGGTTATTATAGTCTGCAGCAATATTTCAAAAATTGAATCAAATAAAAGAGTTTGTAGCAGTAACATTTGCTTACTAGAAGACATAAATAATTTTGTACTCTAGTTGGGTTGCCTGTAACTCCCACGATCCCCTTCTGAGAAGGTTGTTGCCCTTGGCGTAGGACAGCTGGTTAGGGAAGATTGCTCTAACCCTCCCCTTTAATAAGGAAACCAGAAGCATCACTGATTACTTATGGCTGCATCTTAAGATGAAAAATGAACACCTATTAAAAGGAAGCTTAGTATACTGTTACTGACGATATGCTCTGCAACACTGATAATTTAACAGCTTTGTGGCAGGTCATTTACATGCTAATAATAGCATTAGAAAGCAAGTTAATTGAAGTGACTATAAATTGCAAATGAAAATAATTTTTATTACGTTACTTGAAATGGTATCCGGCTGTTAGCACTATATCATATAACTTGCTGCCTAGTGAGATGCCTTATTAAAACTTGAATCTTTCTAGTAACATACTCTATGCCACTGATTGCAATTTATGCCACTCGCCCTGAGCAAAACAGGGCAAAAGTTTAAATAAATAAAATAAAAAGTTTAAATAAATAAAATAAATGTTGTCCTGACCAGTTTTTAAAAACATTTCTTCTACTGAGTAAAAAATGTCTAATAAAATGTCTAATAAAAAAATATTGTGCAAATATATTGAAAATCACAGGCAACTTCAGGCAAGCAAAGCTGAATTTCAGTTACTTCATTCAAGACCAAATCATAGTCATATGTTAATCCACTCAACACCAGTAGTTTCATGATGCTATTGACTCATGTATCCATTTAGACACAACAGTATTCATAGATTTGACATCATGAATAATTCACATATTGCTTATTTCATTATGTATAAATTACCTCATGATAGGTAACTTGTTGGAAAGTTACTATACTGGAAGAATTTTTTTTTTTCTAAATGTGTAATGTTACAATTGTAGGTAGAAATGTAATGATCAAATATATTTTTATGTTTACAACATGCCCTTTTTTAATCAGCTACAGTAGTAAAAAAAAAACCCAAGAGTTGTCTGAAAAAGCATACACAAAATACTATCTAGTACACACAAAAATATTACACTTTAGGTAAATTACATGCTTTTTCGGATGGGTGGCAATGTGGATGTATACTTCAGATGGCTCAAACAGTAACAAATGTTTTTGACACAAGGAAATGCAGCCAATTGATATTGATAACCATTTCCCCTTTGTCTACAAAAGGAATCTGCTTTGCTACAAATATAGTGACTTAATTTATCATTCTAAAACCACAGACAAGGTTTACCAAGGTTCCCTATAACCTCCACGCCATGGTTTGCAACATCTGACAATATCAGTGGTGGCTTCTCACAATTATGTCAGTTGTTTTATCACAGGGATATTAAGCAGATAGAACATAAAAACAGGACAAGCAAACTTCAGGAAGAATTTTTCATTTATATGAAAAATCAAGCTATGGTTTGGCTTCATGTTGGAACTGGCTTTATACATCATATTACTTAAAATTCAAAATACAGCCAAAGGGAAGAATATCTACCCTCCTGGAGTGTTTCACATTTTCAATATTGCAATATATATTTGGCAGGCTTATTCAAATTACATTGAGACTGAATTTTATCTTCTGAGTTTTAAAAAATTTAAGTGGTAAAAATATAATTCTGATTCATCTCAAGTAAGTGCTTCCTTGATTAATCCAGCCTTTTATGCAGAATCAAGCAACAATTCTGAATCTTCCTTACTTCATGAGGCATTTTGGTATAAGATGACCACAGGAAAATCTGTCATCATAGAATTAAGAAACTGCTTTAGGTTTTTTTTTTTGGAATAAAATAGTTTTGGGCTTGTGACAGCTTTCCAAACACTGTACAATAGCAAATTTACTGTATGCCTTTGTTTTCTGTTGGCATACAGCTACAAAAATACAGGTTAGGGTACATATTCATTTGTCATTACACATATTTTCTACTATATTTAAAATATCAATGTCCGTAAAGAACTTGATATCATGTAATGTGGGTGTGTGTATAAGTACATCAGCATGGGAGAGTAGATTTATGGCAGAGCACTTGCTCCCCAATATGCACAATATATACAGGAACATGCCCCCAATCACCTAGTGTCAACGACTGATATAGGGTAACCATTAATGGCAGAGCAGCTTTGTTTCTATATTGAGCAGAGAATGAAGATCTCTTTAGGTAAAACACATGCTTACAAAACAATGAAAAGACCTTCTAGGAGCCCAGATAACTCTTTCCTTGTTAAGCATTAAATGGACCTCAAAATGAACAACAATGCTTTGTACAATATACAACACCAGAAATACATCCACTGTTTCCCATTAAGCAATGGTAAAAAAAAATAGCTTGACTGTAATAAAACAGCCGCCCTGCCAAAGACAGGCCCAGATTCAAAGAAAAGTTGGCATAACTGCTCCAGTAAAAGAACAAATATGCACAGTGTGGTCGTTCAGTGATTTCCCAGCTCCCTTTTTAGAGAATCTTGAATAAACTTTAAGGTCTGTTGATACAGGAAAGATTCTTTGTTCTTCGGTTTGCAAATGTTGAGGTGGCTAACTTCTACCTGGATGAGTTCTCCAATGCCCAAATCTGAAACAGACACAGCAAAGAGCATTAAGATCACAGAAAAGACACCAATCACCTATTTACATTCAAAAGACTCCCCCTGCTTTCTAGGGTCTCCAGGCAAGATGGCAGCCTATCTGTCTGACCTTTCTCCGAATTGGAATCAGTAACAAATAATTAAAAAGATGATGCTTGAACCAAATTCTAAACTGTATAAAACAAGGTTGGAGCATACCTGAAAATTTATTTTCGCTGTAGTAATCCATAAGCTGTTTAACAGGATATCATACATAATTTGTGTCTTAGCCGTTTGAGGAATATGTGCACCGGTTTGAAATAACTTTTTTAGTCCTTTCTACACAATGCATCATAAAAGAAAAACTGCACCTTGTTTTCAGGCCAAACATACATACAATTATACAACAAAGTACAGGTAGTCCTCAATTTAGCATTGTTTAATGATGGTTACAAAGTTGTGGCACTGAAAAAAAGCGAATTATGACCGTTTTTCATACTTAGGACTGCTGCAGCATCCCAATGGTCACGTGATTAAAATCCAGACAGTTGGCAACTGGCTTATGACAGCTGTAGTGTTCCAGGCTTATGTGATCACCTTCTTATCGCCTTCCGACAAGCAAAGCCAATGGGGAAGCCAGATTCACTTAACAACCAGCCTAATTGAACAACTGCAGTGATCCACTTAACAGCTGTGGCCAGAAAGGTGGTAAAATGGGGCAAAACTCCCTTAGCGACTGTCTCGCCGAGCAACAGAAATTTGGGGTCTCAACTGTGGCCTTAAGTCAAGGGACTACCTGTATAATATAAAAATTCCCACAATATAGAAAAGCCAGAAGCAATAACTTCAAATTGAGGATGAATCCAACCCTCGTATTCCTAATTGTTTACTAAAGAACTACCATTTTGTTTGATAATACAGAAACCATCCTAGTGAAAATGTTCAAATAATTAATTCAAATTCCTTAAAATGTAAGTAATGAGCATATAAAGAAAAAAGGCGAGATAGCAAATTACCTTGAGATCTGAGGCATAATGATGGTTGATCCAGTGTTCCTCAACTGGAAGTCGATCATTAATTTCTTTATTTTATTTTTTTTTACTTTTTCCATTAGCTCATTTACCTATCATTAAGATGTCTAATTTGGCCTTCTTTTAAGATGTGTGGACTTCAGCTCCCAGAATCCTGCAGCCAGCATGGCTGTCTGCAGAATCTTGAGAGTTGATGTCCACAGTCTTAAAGTTGCTGAAGTAAAGAAACACTGTTATGGATGACTAAAGGCAGGCATTTCTGAAGGGGAATTCTGAGATTGTCAAACCTGCAGATTCCACTGGAACGACATGCAGACTCAGCATTCTGCCAACTCGTGTTGGCAAAGTTTCTGCAAAGCTTAATACTGGAAAGTTCTGGTTCTTGGCAAATGATATGAAATCGTCATTCAGTGCTTTCAGGGCAGGCGAATCTGGAAAAACGCATAAAAATGAAATGTGGATTTCTTATTTTAGACACTGCATTTCAGGCAGAGGTCTACATTTATGTATAATATTTTTCATATCAAAGATGGATTTCAGTTCAGAAAGGTGACATTTGCTGTCGTTTTAAAGGCTGAGTGCCAGTAGCAAGCAAGACTAGATTGTATCATGCCCCCTATTTGTTCTGGTGAAGTACATGTAGCCTTGGCTTAAACCATCCATTTAGCGACCATTCGAAGTTACAAAATGACTTACAACCAGTCCTTGCACTTACAACAGTTGCAGCATTCCCCACAGTCACATGATCAAAATGTGGGTGCTTAGCAACCGGCTTGTATTTAAGATGGTTGCAGTATCCCAAAGTCATTTGCACTCTTCCCAGCTGGCTTTTGACAAGCAAAATCAATGTGGGAAGCCTGATTCACTTAATGACTGCTTGATTCACTTAATAACTGCAGTAATTTGTTTAACAACTGCAGCAAAAAAGTTGTAAAATGGGGCATGACTCACTTACCCACTTCCTCGCTTAGCAATGGAAATTCTAGTCCCAATGGTCACAAGTCTTTCTATGTGTTGCTAGCTTCCGACTGAATACAAACAAAATGGCTCCTGTAAAAAAGATCTATCTATGTCAAAGTCTAAGTTATTTCTCTACCTGGGAATGCAAGGGAAGGGAAGTAGACTACGGAGCTCACGGACAGAACTTCCTGTACACAATAAATTGGGGAAGGTGGGCAGATGATGCAGAACCACAGCTGTCCAGATTGGCCTTTAATATAAATGTAATAAATAAATAACAGACAAGGTGGTTACAAAATGATTACACTTCAGCTAAGTTTGAATTGAGGATATGCCTGAACTTAACTAGAATTTCATTTGCGTTCCTACTTAATATTTGTTTCACATAGTTCCTGATGTGGTCTGGGAGCAAATATTGGGGATACCTCATATCTGAACTGGGAGGCCCTAAAAGTGATGCCATGGGGCTCTATCAGAGGCCTTTATACTGGCCTCATTTCTATTTACATGAAACACAGATTTGGAGTCTAATGGAATCAGAACATGGTTGTCATCCAACTCTACCTCCCTCTTTCTATAGGAACACTGCAGAGGTTCTGAATGGTGGCTGAAGGCAACAGTGACCTATGGGTAAAGAGGTTACATTTAATTTGTGGAAACTTCTGTCTCTTGCATTAAAATTAAAGAAGTGCTGAATAGAGTAGAAATTTCAGAATTTGGAGTCTTCTAATGCCTAATTTTTAACTAGTTCCACATAAACTGGAATTCCATATTCTACTGATAAAGATGCTAGATTGGAAACAGAGAAAGCTGAGCTCTGTTCTGGCTTAGGCACAAAAGCCAGCTTGGTAATCTTATGTTCACTCCTTCTCAGCCCTGGGAAGACAGCAATGGCAAACCACTTCCAAAAATATTGCCTAGAAAACCGCATTTCCATTAAGTTCTGTCAAAGGAATAAATAAAAATGAAGCTCAGTGTTGATTAGTGTCAATAATTTGGCTTTATTGTTAATATTTCACACACACACACACACACACACACACACACACACATACACACACACACAAAGAGTGAGAGAGCTATACAAAAGAAACCTATGTTTTAAATATACACATTCCAGAACTACCGCAAAGAAACAAACCTTTGCTGAGTTCTTTGACTTCCACAGAAGGGAAGAGCAGAAATCGAATATTTACAGAATATTCAGCCAACCGGGAGCCATGGTGAGGAACACTATAAAATACAATCCCCCGCGTGCTGTCCACTATGGAAGCCATTTCAGGTTCCATGGAAGCATCCAGCAGCATTTTCTTGACTAGAAGGCCTGAAAAGAAAAGCCTCCGTGAAATGGGATCGATGCAGAGCTGTGATGCTTATGACAGAGATACAAGACAGAAAATCACTCTCCCACAATTCATTGAAGACGTTCTGGATTAATTTCTTTACAAAAAAACGAGGGCCAGTCACTCTTTCCTCCTCTGGAAAAGGAGGGCCTCTTTCTACAAGCCTCAGACCACCTGTACCAAGTACAAGAGATACCAAGTTGGCCATTAGCCCAGCCTGCTTATATGCATATGGTACAGTTGTTTAGAAGCCTTCTATGGCCGCCCATATAAGCAATTAAGCAATTCTGGATAGCTCACAGTAACTATAAAACTAATAAATAAAACAATCATAAAAACAATAAAAAAACTGTAAAACAATAAAACAAAAAACCTGCAAGTTAAGTATCTCCCTCAGCAGGTTCAGCTTCCTTCTTTCATGTTTCCTATTACACAATTCCAGCATCTAAAATGGGGGATCCTTGAAGGAGATGGGCAGTATAGAAACGTGACTAATAGACAGACAGACAGACAGACAACCCTTAACAAACAAATAAACCAAATCTCAACAGCTTTCTGAAAGGCTGGAAGGGTGGAGGGTCTGTGGAAAAACACCAACAGGAGCATATTCCACAGGTTAGGGGCAGCCATGGTAAAGGCATGTTTCTGAGGTCCCATGAGATGGCAAGATTTCAGGGAGGGGACACAGAGTGTGTGCACCCTATATGATTTAATGGAATGGGTGGATATTTTAAGGAGAGATGGACTTGCAAATAACCAAGTCCTGTGCCATGCAAAGTTGACATAACACTTGTGGCACACAACATATAATACATATCTTAAGGGAAGGCAGACAATGTATACAATTGTGACAACTTCTATATACAACCCTTCCTATTAACTGCTGAATTCCAAGAACTAGGATCTTAATATTTTAGGGTAACTCTAAAGCCGAATGAGCTGCATATAGCCTTCTAAAGTGCAAAGGTCAAAAGAGTTCAATTCCTCGTAGAGGGTTTTGAATGCCAAAGAATACGATCTGGCTCCCTAGATGAGCCCCAGGTAAGATAAAATGGGTCACACTGTGCCTCCTGGCAGTCAATCCAAGCAGTTACATTAATAATAATAATAATAATAATAATAATAATAATAATAATAATAATAATAATAATAATAATAATAATAATAATAATAATAATAATATATTATTATTATTATTATTATTATTATTATTATTATTATTATTATTATTATTATTATTATTATTTTCTTTTCCAAATCCTTTATGAATCTCTCTGCTTGCCCTTCAGACAAACAGCTGTGAAAGTGCAGAAACAGACTGAGGAGATGGAGGCACTTTAAGTCACATCTAGAAAGCCTATTGGCACTGTGGAGTTAATATGACATTTTTAGATAGAACCATTCCAAGTCAGTGCATGTGAAATCTTAGCTCCTCCGTTCATTTTTAAGAAGTGGGTGAGTGGTGAACAAGAACAAGGGTTTGCTGGAGGGTGATCTCATGTTTCGAAAGATATATGGTGGATGCATCCTGCGCCAGAGGAAAGAACCAATGCCCAGAACTTGAAATGTCAATATTCAGAAGATTATGAACAAATATACTGAAAGAATTATAGGGAAAAGTCCACTACTAAAAGTTGCCTCAGTTTCCAAAGGAATGGATGTGGGAACAAGCAAGAGGTTTTAGACAAGTAACCAAATTACTATTTTATTCATTGATTTACTAAATGATCAATGTAGGCCTAGTTTCTAGATATTGTTTCCCGGTAAACATAGCGCTTAAGGCCACATAAATTTAATTCATTGATGCTTTCATTATGCCCCCCAGCCCTCCCAATATTTCAGCAGACACTTGGGAAACCATAAGAAAGGGCTTAGAGGAGATGAGTAGTCAAAGAGATGCTTACCATCCTGTTAGTCTTGCAAAGGAAATCTACCAACAGGGTGTATTGGAACACATGAAGGGTCTAGGTTGTGTTAGCAGTGCAGTCAGGAAATAAAAGAGTGGCAAAAATTAAAGGAAGTTGGGCTCATTAAAGTTTGAATACAAACACGCTAAAGAGGCAGATAGCAACACTCTATAGTATCCTATCCTATCAGTGGGGGAGTCCGTAACTAGCCATCCACATAAAGTTTTTATGGCTGTTTTCTGACAAGAGTGGCATCTAGGTATAATAATCAGAATTTTCAGTGGAGAGCTACTGGAAAATCTACAAACAGCACACTGAACATTCACTAGCGACTGAAAACACATCACATCTAAACACATATCCCACACGCTACTATTATTGTAAATCCACGCGGGGATTGCTTTCTACGTGGCTCAAATGAATCTTATGAACATTGCCATTGAACAGAAGCAATGTACTGTATTGACAGGGCTAACAAGCTTGAAATAGTTCACTTTAAAGTTGATACGGAAGACAATGAATTTACCGCCCATGCTATGCGACAGCCATATGAGAGGCCTGTCTCCAATCCCAGCAGCTCTTAGTTTCTTGAGAAGCTCAGTACTTCGATATGCAAGAGATTCTCTGCAGATGAGACAGCAAAGAAAGCAAGAGAGGCAAATATAGCAAGGCAGCATATTCTGAAGAATCAGGTTATTTTTGGCAGCTTTACTCCAATTTCCTTACACTCAGCTTATGCTCCACCCCCGTAGCTTCCAACTGTGTGGAAATATTGGCATGTTTTAGGCGGCAGTTCTGAAACTTTTCTTAAACCTAGAACATCCCATATTATTGAAAGGTTTAGAACCGTGTCCCCCAACCTTGGCAATTTTAAGACTGTGTTCTTCAGGTTCTAAAACATTTAACAATGGTCAGGCTATCTGAGAATTCTGCGAGTGGAAATCTTAAACTTACCAAGGTTAGATCAACACCACAAAAAACAGGTGTCAACAACTCAGTGACTGTTGGCACTATGAAACATTTGACCTTCCAAACAGATCTCATGGGACTCTAATTTAATTAAAAAGATAAGCAATTACTATGGAATCATTAAATCTCATCAGATTTAAGCATGATTAGTGAGATTTTGGGTGGGAATGCCAAGATGCAAGAATATTAAAAAAAAAAAAAAACTTGAGAGATTCCGTGATCTTGCAGATTCTGGCTGTACAAAATGTTTGCTTTAAATCAAATCTTGTTTAAAATAATGGTTAGCATCCAGATAATCTATTCAATATGCTGTATTGCACATGACGTGTATATGCAGTATCTTAGAACAGTTTTCTGGTATGCACAAGGGATTTTGATTGATATGTAAAACAGAATATTTAAAAATCATGTCAAAAACATGCAAATTAATTCATTGCTTAATACTTCAGATAAGTATTCAAAGTACTTATTGTAAACAGTTATTTAACATCCCTTTAAATTAATATGGATGTCAAAGACTCTCTATTCCAAATACTGAATTAAGTCAGCAGCTCTAGTATTATCCAAGTCAAGTCTCCTTTTGGGGGAATTGAAGGAGCAATTTTGGCAGCACACAATCACATTACCTGTGACAAAAATCACTGTTTTGGGAATATCAAGTCTCCCCACATATTCTTCAGGGAGCAACTACTGTCTATGTATTAAGAGCATATTGAAAATGGTTTGACAAGATTATAGCAATTCTGCCAAAGGTTATTCAACTTTGTTAAACAAAGTTAAATTTTGTTAAAGAAATCATGGGTTAATGCAATGAATGAATCCACCTAAATATTTTAAGACTGATCTTGATCAACCCTGGCAGGGCTCTTCTAAAGTTTACATAATAGGATCAATCTGTTATCTTAATCAAATGCAGGTATGAATTCAGACTGCTCACAACACAATAAACATACAAAAATGTAACCTTAGTATTAAATATTAATGTAATCATGTTAATATATAAGCATTATATTCACATCTAACATGTACAAGATGTGTACAGAGACATAACACTGTTTCAGTTCCTATTCCCCCTGTTCCTTACCTGTAGCTCTCGACAGGACATTTGGTTCTCCAGTCACTAAGATGGGTATCATATTCCACAGAAATAATTCTAAGCGATGGGCAGTCAGATGCTAACCAAGTCTAAATTTGGAATACATGAAAACAAGACAGAAAACAATTGTGTTCAGATAAGTTTAAGCTTCAGGTATTGCAATGAAGACCAGCAACATACTTGCAAGCAAGACGAGTGAATCAGGGGAGTAAACTATAACTGCAGGTAATTCCATCTGAAGTGACTTGCTAGCAATGTCTATTGCCTTAATTTCAGCAACCCAGCATTAGTCTGATAAACAACCACTGTGCCTTAAACCCATAAATAAAGGGCCAAAAGTTTTCATTTCATTCTTCTAGGAGATAATGTCACTATCATTCTGTTTGGTAGATCCCTGCCAATTAATCAAATCCTTTGCATTTGGATATCTCAGCAGGCTTCAGAACGTATTTAGAAACGATCAAACTGTCACTTATGACTTATTACTCTTCTAACAGCAGCGTAAAGCAGAAATCAAGGAAGTGATACCTTTTCTGAGTTCAAGTATAGTAAAAGGGAAAAAAGAAAATGCTTTATCAGGAGAATCTTGATGTACATGTACAGTAAACAAATGTTGTATTGGTGATTACATAGGTACTGTACCTCTCAATAAACAGCTGTTCACATAAATGCTGCTCTCTGTTATTTATGAATGGAAAGGATAATGGGAAAGAATGGAAAGGAACTCAAGAAAAACAATTGGAAAAAAAATGAAATATTGGGGCCTACAAACTGAAGTTGAACACGTATAGAATAGATTTATTGGCCAAGTGTGATTGTACACAAAAGGAATTTGTCTTGGTGCAAATGCTCTCAGTATACCTAAAAGAAAAGATACATTCGTCAAGAGTCAAGAATCATAAGATATCGTGGGAAAAGAAATGAATTATTAAAGCAATCATTAATTGGAGCCCTCAGAGCAATACCTAGAGGAGTTTCTCGATATCTGGCAGTATTGAATCTATGAAACCTGAATACCCTAACTTTATTTTTTTTAAAACCACCCTGCTTGGAACTACCTAGAGTCTTGATGCAATTTGAATAATTCAATTAATCATTAATATTAATAATTCTTAGGTTCTTAATTAGGACTTGAATTATTAAGTTTCTTCCAGTCTTAGAATGTGAATCTAACATCCCTACCATCATCATTCAGTTAGTCCTTGGGTTTCAATAACAACCAGTGACCAGGACTGCTGTTGCTAAACTATGCAGTCTAAAATGTGATGTCATGGGATCTCATCGCTTAGCAACAGCAATCTTGGCAGTCCTGGTTCCTGTTGTAACTCAAAAGATGTGGTTAATAATTCTTACTTTTGGCCAACATTCACTGTAGTCATCTTCCACATCCAAGTCTCTCTCATCTGCAGAGTTCTCAAGGTCCTGTTGTCTCCATGTTTTAAATGCTGCTCCCAAAAGGCCATGAACAAAAAGGACATCAGCTTTAATGGGCTCACTGGTAGTGGAGAGAAGTCATAAAGAAAAAGCCATTATTAATGAGAGCATTTAGGCTAAGGGTCTTCAAACTTGATAGCTTTAAGACTTGTGGACTTCAACTCCCAGAATTCCTGAGCTAATGTGACAGGAGGAGGAATTCTGGGAGTTGAAGTCAGCAAGTCTTAAAGTTGTCAAGTTTGAAGAATTCCCAACATGCTGCTTGGGAATTCCATGCATCTTAAAGCTGCCAAGGTTGAAAACCACTAACATAGGTATAGAATTAACTCTCAAATAAATACAATAATTCCTATCCCATCTCCACTGAATTAGTAATGGTAGAGACCAATACTGATGGAATTATTCTAAGTTAGATTCCAGACCAGGGTGAGGAAACAAAGGTTGGCTTATATCTCCTCACATCCTTATCAGCACTGAGGACATCATTTAAAAGGTAAAGTTCTCTCCTCCTTGAACTTAACTCTGTTTCTTTATTTTATGAGATGTAGTGATTCATAAGAAAGTTCCTTCCAAAATCTCAGGTTTACTTTATTTTCTGCTCTGCTCTTTTCTGCAGGCTTCTTTAGCCAATTGAACTCTGGACTTCTTTCTATCTATTGTCTGAAACTATTTTGTGCCCCTTAGCAAGGTGTTAATCTCAGCTAAATTTACACCTTTCCTTTTCTCAGTCACTAATTTCCAAAGGCTTAACTGCCACCAGACTGTATAGACTAGGTTTCTCACAACATACTGCTGTCTTGAAAGTCTTGAGCATTATGCATAATGTACAGTATTAGCATCCTAATGGTAGTCCACAATACTGTAGGTAGTTCTCATTCAGAAACCGCAATTAGAACTGGTAACTCGGTCATTAAGAGAAACTAAGTGATACCACGCCTGTGCTTATGATATTGCTTTACAGATCTGTGACAGTCGTAAACGTGAGGATTGGATGTCAAGTTACTTTTTCATCACTGTGCAACTGGGAACATTTGCTAAACAAGACAGTCATTAAACAAGGGTTACTTGTAATATATTTATAATGCATGTCCCTGAAACAAACCTAAAAGCCAAAGCAATTTACACATGTTGACAAACATCTATGAGATTAATGCAAAAGATTTTGTCCTGCTTCTCGTATATTTGATGCATGCTGTGCATACCAAGAGCTGACTAAGGTTGAAAACATTCGCTGTCTATACACCAAGGCAATATGTTGTGGCCTGTCAGCCACCAGCCCTTCCAGCAGCCAAATCAGAGGAAGAGGAGGTGCAGGGAGTCAGGGTCAGCATCAAGGCAACCCAAGAGCTCGAAGGGGGAAGATGCTAGCACAGAGGTGGAGTCTGGGCCATCCATCAGCCCTCAGATGGAGAGTCAACAGCCTCCAGGTTTGGAGGTGGGTGATGAAGAAGAGGAGGAACAGCTGGGTCCAGTGCCTGACATGCAGATGCACAGAAGACAGAGAAGAGGAGAGCCGTAGAAATCCATGGGCCAATCCTTGAGAAGGAAGAGCCACTGCTGCTAATGAAGCCCCATCCTAGGGGCTTTTATCTGGGGATAAAAGGCAGAGGGCAGAGATGAATAAATGTGGCAGACGACTATTCATCTTCCGGCTGGCTGGACTTGTTAGCCTATGTTGAGACAGAAACTTTTTATCGGGGCTCCTACTAAAGGAATCATCGAGTTAACTTCAGAAGGTTTGTCATGTTTGGGGAGTAAGGTCAGAACACAATATTGAAAATCTGACTGAGTTTATGACAGTTCCCCGATTTTTTTTCCCTTCCACTCAGAATACAGGAAGGGGAAACAGAAAGAAAAACTTCTCCCTATAGGCTGAACTGTTAATCTGTCGGAGTACGCGGTTACAGCAATTTTCACAATTCAGTAGTCAGTCTCTTACAACTGGATGTCTGAATCAGCTCCAGTGCAAAGAGTGGGCTGTATCAGTAGATCAAATCATGTGCAAACTATGGTTACGAACAAGCCTGCATTACAACAGAGGCTTCATGTAAACAAGATAGAGCTTGCTTACTTGGTTCGACATTGTGGGTGTAAAATGTATACACCATCTGGGTATTTTTCTTGCACCACTTCCCTGTCCAGATTAGCCAAGGCTCTTGCAGCGTGAGAGGATTCCATGACGCGTGGAGACTTCATCATAGCTGCTAGTATAGAAACCCATCCTAGCATTGAATTGAATAAAACATTGGTATCACTGATCGTTACCTACTTATATGGTTTATTAATGAAGGTACACTTAATAAGTAATAAATATGCAGGAAAGTACTATATACATTGACTGCTTTTCACCACATTTTCTCTGGCAATTCTCTGCAAAATTATTATTTGTTAGCAACTGGAAGTCTAAAAATTTAGTTTCTCCTGTTCATGTTTGAAGATATGGTGTAAGACTGATTATAACCAATAATTCATGCAGCAATATCAAGGCAGGCAGGTAGACATGCCATCCCATGGGTAAAATGTATTCTGTTTACGCAAAGTTTCTGCTATAAAAACCCCTCCAGAAATAAACAGTCATCTTGCCAGGAAAACCTTTGTTTTAATCATTGATCTATTTGATTCATTCATTCCTTCCCTTTTCTGAGAAGAGTCCTGAATAGAAAAATGCACTGCCTCACAAACTGCAGAAGTATAAGTAGTTTCTGATCATTTCCTTTTTTCCAAAGATAAATTCAATATATACCCATGTATAGTTTCTATACTATGCTCAACCAATGAGAATATATATTTGATTAACTGTATGAATTGCCTGGAATATTAAATACCGTGGAGCCTCGGGTGATGACCGTAATGCATTCCCGGACTCCGGTCACGACCCAATTTGTTCATGTCTGGAAGCACGACCGACTGCGTATGCACGCAGAAAAAAAAATGGCGCCAAAGGGAAAATTTTGCTCACCACCCAATTTTTGAATCATGACCCAATTCAAAAATTGCGTGGATTTTTCATTTGCCACCCGATTTGGTCGTGACCAGGAGCATTCGTAACTCGACGTTCCACTGTAACTAAATCCCAACTTTAAAGTATTGATTTCCAAACCCTGTAACTCTTGTAAGGAAAAACCGCAAGACAAAATATTTTAATAATCATTTTCTAATTAACAACAATACATTCGCTATTACCTGCACGTGTTATTGATGCATGAAGACGTTCGTCTAATGCCATATTTCCAATTATGTGAATGATACTTCTTTGTATCTTGTGAGAATCTCTATGGAGGTGATACAACTTTTGCAGGAGTTGAAGTCCCTTGTTTGCTTCAATTTTATTACAATGGCTAGGGATCTGAAATGATATGAGAATTGCAGTAGTGAGCTGCACTTGAACAGTGTGAAATTATTTCATGCACAAAGAGTCCCGGGGGTGACAGAAAGTGGACTATTTATTACCCGGACACTGAAATAAAATTAAAAGTGACTTGAGAATGCCTACACTGTCTATATTAAGCACAGGCATTACAGTCCAATTTCCTCATAACATGACTTAAGTAAAATAGTGCTTACACATTTTATAATTTATCTTGGGTTTTTAACAAGGCTTGAGCAGGGATTTTCTCTTCATGCCTTTACCTTAGATCTGAAACGGCTGAAAATGGCTGAGTTCAACTGTTTACAAAGTAATAGCAAGTGTAGTGAGAGGCAGAACCCAGAATTAATATCATTAAAATTAACAAGTTTAATTAAAAGGACCTTTCATTTAATGGGAAAATATTTTTTTCATCTATTCTAAGAGCCGTGGTAGTGCAGTGATTAGAATGCAGTATTGCAGGCTACTTCTGCTGATCACCGGCTGCCAGCAGTTTGGCAGTTCGCGTCTCACCAGGCTGAAAGTTGACTCAGCCTTCCATTCTTCTGAGGTCAGTAAAATGAGGACCCAGATTGTTGAGGGCATTACACTGATTCTGTGTATTGAGAGAGATATAAAGCATTGGGAAGCGATATAAGTGCTATTGCTATTTTAAAATGGAAACCATATCCTATCATCATGAAAAATATGAATCATTTCCTAACTATCTGATTATATTGTCAGCTTGCTTGCACTACTAAGATCGAAAAAGGGCTCCAGGACCAGACTGAGAAATCTCGGGCTAGGTGTTTCTGCTGCATTACCTTGGAATGTTCCACTAAAGCTTGCAGACAGAAGAGTTCCACTGTCTTTGCCGGTACGGTACTAAGACTTTCACAATATGGAAGTCCATTACCTCCAAAGCACCATAAGCCTCCCTGGAAGAAAAACAAGTTGGAAATTAATTTCAAAACAACAGAATGAACAATGTGAAGAACAATGTTTCTGTAACAGTGTGTAGAGTTTTGCATTTTTTAAAAATTAAGCACAAAGAGTACTCTAATGGGTCAAAGGAAACAAGAGTACATGTCTCACTTTACAGCAAAGATGCTGTAACTTTGAACCCTTTTAAAAATACTGCCCAGCAAGGTAGAAACATCAATATAATAACAGCCATTGGAGCATTCTTGCTACTAATATTACTTTCCATTACTCAAAAGGGATATGAAAATTTAATATTTTGTAAAGGAATATTTTATCATTCTGGAGGCAAATTTTTTTCCAGTAAAAAAATTCCAGTCAGAATTTACTCCGCATTATCAGTCAATTCAAGGAACTGATGTAATTGTAATATGTATTCAACTGGAAACAAGCAAATATTTATTGCCGTCTTCTCATTCCTGCTGGCTCAGACGAACCCTCTAAATTACAAACTTATTGGCAAGACAGAATAACAGCTGAACTTGTCTTCAGTTTACTTGAGAAATAAATACCAATAAAAACCAAAGTATAAAATCATGGTATCCAATATTTCATTTTCCATCTTCAAATTTAATCAGAGACTATGCCACCTTTTATATTGAGGATTTAATAAATCCATCTCCAGCTTCATAGGCCAACAAATCAAAAGACCCAACATGGTGTACAAAGAGTCTTAAGACACTGTATAAATGCAAATGAGAATGGGAACCGCAAATACAATACATTAAGGAGAAAACACACAAATTGAATGCCAGTTCTAAGTACCCAGTTTACTAGAATGTTGAACTCTTTAAGTTTTGAGAATATACCTTTTGGGCAGCTATGGTCTGGCTGCTTTCTCTTAAAGCTAAAGAGGTAAAATACTGTACACATTGGTCAAGATCTGTTTGAGGTAAAGCTGCCAGTAGCAGTCGAAGTTCATCTTCTAAGCAACAAGTCTGAAATATGAAACCATAAACATTCCTGTTACTGTATCTTGTTGATGACTCACATAAAAAAAGCTTGGATTTGTAAATGCTTTTATGGTATGAAGCAGCATGAGTTTTAGTCTGTAAAGGTCCAGATTAGGAATGCAATCCTTTTCTGTTGAGACCATATTCCTTCAAGCATATTCTGATTAGGGAAATACGCCTAAGGTGGCAGGGCAGAAGCCAGAGGATACAGCACAGAGATAAAGTAACTTTTTAAAATAATTATTTTATTTTATTTTATCATTTTTACTGGTTTTTAAGACAAAAATAGACAAACAAAATATAAAAATATCAAGCCATCTTCCATATATATATATACATACAGTGTGCCAGTTGGTTTACAAATTGTTTTGTGCTTCTATTTCATAGTCTTCAATTACAATTACATTGTATATATTCTCATATTTTCAATCAAGTACTAAATACATTAATATCATTGTTAATCAATCATTTGACTATAGTTTTCATTCATGTTTTACAAATAATCATATTTTACTTAAATTGTTTTGTGACAGTTCATATTATCATCTCAAATCTATCCTACAATCATTTTGTAGATATAGTAAGAAAAGAATACATCTTTATATATGTATTATTTTCTAAGAATCTACAAATTTCATTACCATGTTTTATTTTCTAACCATTGATAGAATAGATCCCAGATTTTATAAAACTGTTTATCATCTTGTTCTCTGATTTCAAATGTTAATCTACTCATTTCAGCACATTCCAATATTTTCTTAATGATTTCCTCCTGTGATGGTATTTTCTCATTTTTCCAATTTTTAGCAAATACAAGCCTAGCCACTGTTAATACATTTACAATTAGGTATTTCAATTCTTTACTATATATTTCAGGTAAAATTCCCAATAAAAATATTTCTGGTTTCAAATCTATATGCTTTTTTGTCAATTTTTCCAACCACGTGTGGATTTTAGTGCAATATTTTTTAGCATCCGCACAAGTCCACCACATATGGTAATATGAGCCAGGTGTCTGATGACATTTCCAACATTTTTCCGATTTGTTCTTGAACATTCTTGCTATTCTTGTCAGGGGAAATGACACCTGTATTGCATATCATCAAGCTCTGCCCTGAAACAAACTAGGGCATGGTAGTTTCAAGACAGCAACTGTTAGATGCCTTATTGTTATTTCCCCTTTCACCCAGCATGGACTACTGGGTGAAAAAACAAACAGACACAGATTATTCTCCTGAACATGATGTCCTTGGGGCAGCTAGAAGTTGCCTCAACTTTTGTCCTTTTTTTTCTAACTTTCAGTCTCCCAGGAGATCAAATCATCCTAGGAAATGATTTCATGGCAGAGACTGGTATACTTAGGTAAAACAACCTAACAGCCTCAGGGACTGGCATTCATAGATTGATTAGAGATACAATGCAGAGAAGTCCAAATCAGAAGAGAGCCCTCCAAGTTATTGTGCCTCTGGGTCTTTCTTGCATTTCTTCCTTCCTCCTGAGACCAATTCCCCCTCCCCTCCCCCCAGTCCTTTCAGTTTGGCAAAAAGCCTCTTCTCTTAGCATTTGATTGGGAAAGCTCAAATAAAATAATAATAATTTCAGAAGTATGCCTGTCCTTATGGACGCTTTCCGGCAACTGCATTGTGCTACGTATCTCGGTCAATTCCCAAGTATTAATTTTCAAGTATCTAAATAAAAGAAGCTGCTGCAGTAAAGGCCATTCAGATCTTATTATACATACATCTTGTGGATTCAATAAAAGATGAGGAGGCAGGAAAAATCGCAGATCAACGTCTTTACTCCGCGCTAAAGCTATAGCAGTTCTCTGGTCGCTTGTTTGGGCAACAGTCCTGTACTGATAATCTGTACTAAAACAAATATAAAGTTAAGATTTTCACTAATCCGAAATATATTTTTAGTAAAAACTATATAAACAATATATAAGCAATACATCTTTGCAATTAAAAACCCAGTGAGGATAAGCTCTCTGTTTGGAACGGACTACCTACCTAGGGATGGCAGAAGTAAACAAATTCCCAATTTAGAAGAACAAGGACAGTGGTGGTTGTGGTGGGGGAGATTTAGCTGTAATGCTATTAACAGAACTGTTAACACCTGCAGTTTGTATTGTGAAACAAAAGTTGACAGTTTAATGTCAGACTCCTGTGGGCAACAATAGCATTCTTAAAGCATTTCCAACAGGAAGTATGAGCTCTCATTGTAAAACATCCACCCACTGGTTCTTGCTGAAGTAAGATATCAGAACTGAAAAGATTCTACTGTTAGAATTCTTTTATTAGAATTAGAATTATTTTATTGGCCAAATGTGATTGGACACACAAAGAATATGTCTTGGTACAAATGCGCTCAGTGCACATAAAAGATATATTTGCCAAGAGTCAAGAATCATAAGGTACAACACTTAATAATAGTCATAGGGTACAATAAGCAATCAAATCATACTAGGAAACAGTCAATATAGATCATAAGGATACAAGCGACAAAGTTATAGTCATACAGTCACAAGTGGGAGGGGATGGGCGATAAGGAACGATGAGAAGATTAATAGTAATAGTGCAGACAGTGTTGAGGGATTATTTGTTTAGCAGAGTGATGGCTTTTGGGAAAAAACTGTTCTTATATCTAATTGTTTTGGTGTGCAGTGCTCTATAGCATCGTTTTGAGGGAAGGAATTGAAACAGTTTATGTCTGGGATGTGAGGGGTCTAAATATTTTCACAGGCCTATTTTTGACTCATGCAGTATACAGGTCCTCGATGGAAGGCAGGTTGGTAGTAATTTTGAATAATTCTGAGTGTCCAGTTACTGTAAAGTGTTAGCTCCCATCTTAACTGAAATTTAGCAAACTAAGAAACAAACACACTGAGGGTCCTAATCACTGAAAGTTTTCCCCAGTACAAGCTCCAATTAAAATGAATGGGTACTTCTATTGTTCCTATTTAGTCTGTGAACTTGTATAAGAAAGCTTTCTGATATATTGTGCTGCTATCGGTTGGCTATCTTTTTCATAGTACTATGCAAGAAATAAGAGCCAACAGCAAGAACTCTATAGCTATCTTAATAGACACCATTACCATGCCAGTAATGATTGGCGGCCAATTCCTCCACAGCTTGTAATCGGACCATTTTATCATTTGATTGACTTCTTTTCACAAGCAGCCACAAGGCATAATCGTGTTCTTCTGCATCAAGGGTACTGAAGCGTTCTTTACCAAACATAAAATAGGACAAGATTATTATAGTCACTTTATTTCCATCTTTGTATTATCAACAGTACTGTAACTAAAGATCATATTTTTAGAGTAATATTTTAAAGCGTGCAATTTCCTGGATCTACAATTGGGTGGCATTACCTAATTGATCTTGGCTAATCCAACAAGCTAAATGGGTAAATCCTTTGTTGATACACCTTCAGAAAACACTAGAGCTATGGTCAAGATTGGGTTACAAAAACCTTCCAAGAAAAAGATAATTGTAAACAACTTTGGTAAAAATTGTCAAGAAAACTATACATCAGTATCAAGTTTGATTTGAAGGAGATTTTTCCTAAAGTAAAAGATTGACCATTCAATTGAATGGAGTGCTTTGAATCTGGAAACTGAAGTTTAGTGGCCATAACCAATGATTTTGACTTGACCCCGCACAAAACTGTAAAACAAGAATATATATGGAACTACATTTAAGTACCCAATGAGAACACTATGGATCCCAGAGTTGGAAGGACCTTCAAGTTAAAGTGCATTCAGCGAAGAAATCCAAATTAAATCTTTCCTGCCAGATGGCAATCAAGTCTTTGTTTGAATGCATCCAGTGAAGCAAATTGCTTGACTGAATAATTGCCTCTTACTATTGTACTGATTTTAAGCCTAAATCTCTGAATAAACATTGACAAGAAATTTTATTTATAAAATAGCAATTGGTTTAAAAATAATAAAACATTTAAGCAACTAGCATGTTCAGAGTCAATTCCAAATATTAAGTCACTCTTCCAGGTAATAAATGTCAGCCAGATAACGGCTGCTTTGCACTTTAGTTATATATATATAGAGAGAGAAATTTATTGATTTCCCAATATGTAGAAACAGCATTGGGTGGAGGGAATGGAAAAAGCTATATCTGTTTAGTTTCTGCATGGTATAAATTGTTAAAGGTACAGAGCTTCTGCTTTATTAAAAAAATAAGTTTTAGATTATAGCACATTGACAATAGCATTCTTAAAGCTTTTACCAAACCTACCATCAAAGGGCTTTTGGAAAATTCGAGCATGTATCTCTATAATTTTCTTGGCTGCTCGGTGAAGCTTCTTTCTCACTTGATATATAACTCCTACAAAAACAATAGAAAGTTTATTTTGGTCAAATGATATTGTCCATCCTATATGTAGACCAGAGCAGGAAAACGATTCTACATGGGGAGGACACTGTAAAATCTCTATTCCCACCCCATTCCTGGGGGAAGGTTACCACTGGTTCTCCGAACTACGCAAAATTTCCGCTACCAGTTCTCTAGAACTGGTCAGGACCTGCTGAATACCACCTCTGATCCTGGTCCTAGCTGAGTAAATTTCCAGTAGAATATAATATTAAAAAATGAGAAAAACATACTTATGAGGGGAAAAAAGAGAAAATCTGATAAAGTTCTAATAACAGAAGAGAACATGAGTAAATTTCTTCCATAGTCTCTAGTGTAATGTTCTTCCTTAAGTATCAGGATGAATATACTATTGTTCTAGTTCTTAACTACTATTTCTTATATTCAAGCTGTGTTTCTAATTCCTTCTAACAATAACCTAATTTTTCAACAATAACCTAATTTTTCTTACCTTGATAGTCACTTTGATCTAAAGAAACTGTTTGTAAGTAGATGTAGGATTTCAGTTTTTCTTGCTGTACCACTTGGGTATCAAAACTGAATAATTTTCTTAATGTCAAAATTTCGTAAGTAGCAAATATACAACCACTTAAAAAAGAAGACAGATATCAGTGTAAGCATTAAAGTACAAATTTAAATCTGAAATGTCCATTCACTTCCTTTTGCCCACTTTCTTCTCTCTCCCCCTCTCTCATAAGCAGAACTCTCTTGATTCCTCTTGATAGCCAAACTAGGCAAATCAGGATATGCTTGTGGGATACACTTTCCTTGCTACCTTCTAGCCATGGTCCCATAATCATATCTTGATGCTAGAAACTAGCAAGGCAGTAAATCAAGCAGAGATGGTGGAGAAAGAGTGTTTCAGATCAGCACCAGCACCAGCACATTATCATCTCACAGTCTTTATTGCTTTAGAAATATAGGAAACAATAAATAAATACATGAACTGAGCAGGAAACTACAATCTGCTTCTAAATTTAAATTTCAAATACGGAAAGGCAAAACTTGTTTGTGGGTTAGAAACCAAGAGAAAAAGAGGGGAGGGGAGGGGAGGAGAGGGGAGGGGAGAGGAGGAGAGGGGAGAAGAGGCCTGCCAATTCTTTCAAAACTCACAATTTTTAAATTTTTCAGGAATGACTGATTCACATAGGTCATATTTAAGGGTCCAGATTTTAAATGATAAAATAATGCAGGAATTTACTATTATTGTGTAATATATTAAAGAGGGCCATACTTAATTTTGCACCTGCTTTCAATACTAGATAATATTGTCAACATTACTATATAAGGTAAAGGTTCCCCTCGCACATATGTGCTAGTCGTTTCCGGCTCTAGGGGGCAGTGCTCTGTAACAGACATGTAACAAAGCCAAAGAGCCAGCACTATCCAAAGAAGTCTCCATGGTCATGTGGCTGGCATGACTAAAGCCAAAGACTGTTAATGTCAGCTTTCCAGAAAACCACAACTCCAACAAATCACTGCGAGCCATCAAAGTGATCCCTATTTTTCTACTTGCATTTTTACATTCTTTCAAACTGCTAGGTTGGCAGAAGCTGGGACAAATAACAGGAGCTCACTCTGTTATGTGGATTCGAACCGCTGAACTGCTGACCTTTCTGATTGACAAGTTCAGCATCTTAGCCACTGAGCCACCGCGTCCCCCACTGAGCCACTGCTCAGTGAAGGACGCAGTGGCTTAATATATACTATATTATTATATACAAGGCATTTAAACAGTTACAACATACTATATATATTCACCAGAAGAGTTGAAAAAAAAAACCACATTAAACACCTACATACTATGATACTTTAGTTTTATTCTAACAACAAAATGGATATCAACCAATAAAAACTTACCCCAGAATAAGTGAGCCTGTTAAGTTCACAATTTTTCCTTAAAAATTAAAAGCTTAGTATCAATGCATGTCCAAAATAGATGTTTTAGTACAAACATTATATCAATAACGTGACATATACAGAGGTTAAGCTAACTGTACTTAGTTATTGTTAAAATAAATACATGTGAATCCATTTAACTTCTAATTTAAATATTGCTTATTTATTAACTATTTTTATGCCAATACAATAAAAAAAGATTCTTGGAAATTCTCATAGAAAAATAAAGGAATATAAAACAAGCCCCGTGCAAAAATAAAAACAATGCTGCATTAATTCAAAGAGAACAAAAAGATGAATTAAAATAAAGTAGGAGGCTCTACAAAGGAACTCAATCCTTAGCAGCTTGTGGAAAATCAGCAAAGAGGGAATCAGACTGATCTCTGTAACACCAGCACTACAATAGGAAAAAAGAGCCTCCTTGTCTCAGCCTCCAGCCCCCTCCCTTCCCAATGAAACTGTGGGGTGCATATCAGTATCTAATTGCTATAGCTAGTTGGTTGGACCACAGATGGTTGGAGAATCTGGCTCTGAATATATCCAGTTAACAAGCCATGAAGGGCTTTATAGATGAAAACCGGCACCTTAAACTGGATCCCGAAATCAATTGGCAACCAATGCAGAGTCCACAAAACTCCAAAAAGCTCCCATACTTGGAGCCCAAAAGCTTACAATTTTGAATATTTATAGCCTGCTAGAGGGACAGAGATATAAGAGCATGAGGTAGTGTTATCAAGCTTTTAAGCCTCAAGTAAGGCCCTAAATATCTGATTTAATGGTAATTTAATTAATTCCTGTTCGAGGTTATGCAAAACTAAGTCCTATTTCTTAGGAAGCAAGTGACAGCTCTCTGTAAGTCTAACCACTTAAAGAAATTTCTATAGTTGGGAGTATACCCACTCAACTTGATAAGATTATTTCTGGGAAGCATCCTTCGGACAACAAAACACAATTTGGCAAACTAACCTAGCAACAAAGCTTAAGTTGTGAATTTAGAAGAATTTACTTCTGAATAAACTTGTACAAAATTAGATTTATAACACTGGTTTCTTCCATTAGCCTTTTATGATCCTCCCACCATCATCCTGAAAAGTTTTAATATGGAATACATATCATTGGCTTCATAAAATATTTTATCATTGGAAATCATAATTTAATTTATATTACTTGTTCCAAAAATCAAATGGTACAGTATACATTCTTACAGATGACCTTATCAACATTTTTCTATCTAAAATTTCTATCAATTTTTTTTTTAGATGGCTATCATTTCATATTATGTGCTGGAAAAGTAAGGTTTTCAACCTTGTGTTTAGGAAAATGTTCAACTCATTCTTAAGTATAGCTTAAATATTTAAATAGCAATGCAGAGTGATGTCACTTAAGATCCTGCTCAGAGATCCTACCTTCAAATAGACTTTATATTTCCATTGGTATATATATATATTTCCTTTTACAGAAAAAAAACCCAATAAATCAAAAGTTCATCATCAGTCCTATGGAATGTGGTGATGAACATTTTTCCAACTAACTATCTCTAGGAAGAATATAATTTCTACCCCTTATGGACTGTAAAAAAATCATGATTTATGGTTTTGATGATTAGACAGATTATAGAAAGACGAGTCATGATGCAGCTTTAGAGAAATAGTTTAAATCTTAATTATATTTAGCACCAATATGAAGAAAATGAGAAACAACCACTTCATATCTTTCTTTAGCCTTTTTCTTTTCTTTTTCTGCATTTTTAGCCTTTTCTTTTCTCTCTTTTTTCTTCTATTTTAGTTTGTATTATTTATTATTCTTATTAAAACTTTCAAGTAGATATATATACTGTATTTTGCCTAGGTAGGCAAAGAAGAGATGTGCAGCAAACTCCAAATGATTAATTTATCTGGGAAATCATACAAATAAAATAATGATAGAGTCAGGCTTGTAAAAATAGAATTGCACTTACTGATATCTTTCCACGGTTGATCAACTTTCCATGTTGAACCTAAAGTTCCTATCTTTCTATAGCAAACCACACAATAAGCAGCCAGAGACATTCTGTAAAGGTAAAAAAAACTGATTTAGCACATCAACAGGATTTTAAAAATTATTTTATGTATCAGTTATGCCCTAATCTAATAGAGAGACAGCATAGCATTCTTTCCAAAAACATATTTCAAGTTTAGTACAGGATTTCATAATTAAAAACCAAACAAACCCTTCAGGACTCTTTCAAAGGAAAAAAGAATAATATCATTTTCCAAAATGTTAATATGGAAAGCCTTCCCTTCTGAATTTAAATGATTCATCTCACAAGCCAAAATAATATATTTTGCTTTACTGTATTTTTTATAAGGTAATTATTTTGGCTGTCCATGTACACTGGAAAAAAGAGAGATTCAGAGACATAATGACCAATTCACTGAAATCTAATATATTTGCTGCAAATCTATAGAAAATTATTGGATCTTAAAAATTCTGTGCAGATTCAGTACAAGGAATAGAGCAGAGACCAATCACTTTTTTGGGGGGTAAAATGTTCTACTGATATGGTATCATTTAATTCAAAATCATGCTGTCAATACTTTTGCTGCTTATTCCATGGTTAACTTTACCAGTTTACTCAACTAATTTGGGGAGTTTGTATGTTACACTGCATATTAACTAGTTTTGCTCAATAACTTTGGGTAAAATAAGGCAAGATGGTCTTTAGTTCAGTAAGAACTAAGGACACTCAGATTTTCAGTATAAATCTACATGTATGAATAGATCTGGAGTTTTTTTTAAATAAAACCCAGATTTGAGGTTTTTTTTTTTTTAAAAGAGATCTGGGGTTTTTTTAAAAAATAAAAAGGTATCACTCAAAACACCTAAAATGTGCCATATATGAAGATAAAAAGTTTTTAAACCAACTGCAGGTTCTAACCATTTTTTTCCCCATTCGCAGTACAGCCATGAAACCATAAAAATAAAGCTGGTTAGCCAATGAAGCTTTGTTTGTGAGAATGCCATCTGACTCCAGGGAAAACAACAGTGCTGCCTGGGCATTTCAGTTTTGCAGTGACTTGCAAGGCTCAACTTTCCAAACCTGATTTAACTGCCTTGCAGATGTTTTTCTGCAAACAGATCCAAGAGTATGGGAGAGGGTGACTTAATTTCATAGCTGAATAACCACATTCCCTAGGAAAAAAAATATTTTATTCAGAAAAGAAAACCATCGCGCTTCTCCCTTACACACCCTGGGAATAAAACACGCCTACGGTGCACACTCCGAAATGAAATTGCAGCAGAGGCGCTTTTTAGCCTTTAGCGAACGTACAAAAAAAAAAAAAAAAGATTGCAATTCGCGAACAGCATAGAAATGCCCCAGTTGTCCTAATTTTAGGGGTGCATGGATGGATGGATAGTCCATCATTGCTGATTACAACCATCGTTGTATAATAATGGACAAATGAATTATACAGGCATCCTTCGCAACATTACTCCTTAATTCAGGGATTTCTCCGGCTAGGCTAGGCAGGTTTCTCCAGCCCCCGACTTCACAACCACGCATCAGCTTGGCCCCAACCACCGGTCTTCCTCCTCTTCTCCTCCTCCTCCCCTACCTGCCCATCTCGGATCCCCGTCCCACTGTCAGCGACGAAGCCTTGCCATACCGCCCACGCTCTGACGTCAACGTGACCCATCTTATGTCACCCAGAGCGCCTCCCCTCACGAGGAGCAACCCAATCCAAATACTATATGGAATGCGCCTGCGCAGTTGTGGCTCTTGCGTCGGAGTCGGCGCTCCTTCCGTCTCCCACTTCTTCCGGTCGGGGGGAAACGGGAGTGACCTGGTGTGTTCGTCGCCAGGGCAACGTTGCTGGACGGGTGAAGCACGATTCAGTGTTTTGTTAGCTTGAACTCAATGAGTTTTTTCCCCCCCTTTCTGTTTCTTTCCTAGTTTATCCCTCGTTCACCCTCGTATCTCCGGCATTAAGGGCTTGCCTTTCCGCAGGGCAACGTAGACGTCAGGTTTTGTGAATCCTGCGTAGCGTAAAATAGTTCCTGGCAGCTACTCTCTTTCACCTTAGTTTTATCCGGGGTAGTTGCACACTAAACCTCATCAATCTGGCCGAGGATGATGGGAAGTGCAATTGCAACCTGCCTGGAAGATGCAGCTAGTTAGGGTTGCCAAATGCTCTGGTAAACCATACCATTTCCTCCCTGAATTAGCAATAGCACTTAGACTTATATACCGTAAAGCACTCATAGTGTGCTCTCTCGAAGCGGTTTACAGAATCTATGAGAGCACTCATAGTGTGCTCTCTCGAAGCGGTTTACAGAATCAGCCTATTGCCCCCAACAATTTAGGTCCTCATTTTACCCACCTGAGAAAGGATGGAAGCCTGAGTCAACTTTGACCCTGGTGAGATTCGAACTGCCAAATTGCAGGCAGCTGGCAGTTCAGATTAGGGCTACCAAATCAGGGCTACAAAAACCCCAAATACAGGGTAGAGTTTTCTCTGAATCTTCGTTGCCTTGAAATTGTCCAACCCAGATCAAAACATAAAGTGACTGAATGAAAGTAGATTTAGTTCTAAACTGGTACTGTAATAAGCTAGACATAAATATGCCAGATTCAAGATAGAAGTAATACATGTTATTGATAGGGCTTTCGTTTTCCCTTTTTTACAAATTAGAGCACATTAAAATATTGAAGTGCATTCAGAATTATATTTATTACATTCAAAGTTACTATGTTAATTAACTATACAGGCATATTCTCATTGTCTTGAAAATCAGTAAATCTGAATTCAGTTTAACTTTTGCTCAATTGAACTGGCTAGGATAGACGCTTACCCATCAGGATGTATTGATTTTTTTCAGTTTAACATTGTATCCTTTTCTACAAATAGTCTTTCCGTTTGATGTTTTAGGTATCTGACATTGTGAAGAAGATGGTGAATGTTTTGAAAGGGATACTTATAGAATGGTAAGCAAAAATATATTGGCAATGCAAGTGCTACCCCAAGCTTGTAAGAAATTTGCTAGCATGAGCAAGAAATGTTTATGTTGTGACATGGTTACAAGAAACACTGAGTTTGTAATCAAGTGAAATAGCAAAAATAGCATACTCTTGTTTTAAAGGAATATTATGTTACTGAAATGTGATATAGTACAGTATATTATTCATGTAACCTATAAACTATAAATATTTGGTATACCTAATTCATATTATAAAGATAAAAATTATTCTGACAACAGCCTCATTTTCTTATTACACTTAAATTTAACTAGCTTAAGCTTGTCAATATTGCCTTTAACTCTAATTTCTAAAGGTGTTACTTGTTTAAATTCCAGATTGTAAATAATTCACTTAACCAGCAGAGTGGGCTGAGACAGCAATTACAAACTTCTGCTACTGTTTTCCCTTTGTGTAAACTGAATAATGTATGTACAGTTTAATATTAATTTTGAGGACCTTAGGCCTTGTGAGCAATTACCAGATTAGAACCATCAAGGCATGGTTCTAAAAGTACCATATCCAAGCTACAGCAATCCAGATAATCACTGGAGGTTAGCATCAAGTTAAGGGATTTGTGCAACTATTTGCTGCATCTAATGATCATCTAAATTTTTTAATCCTGTTTAGTATTCATTAAGAACACACCGCAAACAAAACAAAAATGGGTGGGTACTAGTTTTTTTTTTTAAAGAGATTTATCTTCAGAAAGAGCAGTGTATGCATAAAAATAATGAGGCCCAATTAAGATGGAAGTTAAATTCAGAGTAAAAAAAAAAGGTTTTGAAAGAAACCAGAAGCAGGTAATTGCTTTCAGCTCAATTAAATAAAACCAATGTCTAATGTAATTCTAGCTACATACCCGGTATATACCCTAGATATCTAAATCTAGGTTTGTTTGTTTTTTTCATGCATATTTGAAAATTTCACTCCACAACTTGGGTGGGAGGTTTACTTTCCTTTACTTCCTCTATTACAGCCAGTGCTGTAAGATTCCAGCAAACTACTCCTTGGTATTTAATTTCAAAGGAAAAGAAGTAGTTTTGGCTCAAAGATTTGGCCAGCCAGTCTTTTGCTGTATTACAGATTGACGTGTGTACAGTATGATAGTAGATGTATTCAGAGAATTTCTAGCAGTTACTATGTGGCTGTGACACAAAATGAATAAATTTCTTAGGCTAGTGATATCCAAAGAGGTATTTCATAAAATGCATTAGCACAAACAATGCACTTTTCCTTGAAGTACTATAGCAGTTGTTTCTGTATGCATGTACAAATAGCACTTTTTTGGGAACATAAGAGAAGTGACTGTAGATGCACATACAGGCAGAGACAAAAATGGTCAGCTTTCAAAAAAATACCCATGTAAGCCTTGTTAAGAGTGCAGCTGCCTTAACATTTTGAAGAAAAAAACGAAAAAAAATGTTTGATAGGTTTATTTCTTTCTCAGAATCTCTTCCAGATTGGGAAATGTTATTGGAAAAAGTATCTATTCTGAATTGATTTTACATTGAAAATTTTAGATGTTTGACTAACTATTTCTAAATTTTTTGATTATATAAAATCTGATTATGTTGATGATTGTCCCAACACAACCCTGCGATTGAATAAATAACACAAATGAATTAATCTTTTTTAATTCAATGTTTTAGCCTAGATTCAGAACTGCAGCTAACAAAATTGCCATAGTGAATGGATTGTTCTATGAAAGGAACAATTGGAACATAGTCCTTGGATTCTTCTTGCATACATAATCCCAGTTGATAATCATCTGTTGCCTTGCATGGACTGGGATCTTAATATTAAACTCAGGTTGTTCCTGAAAGATAGAATCCAGACGATGATAATACCTGTTTGATATTTCTCCTTGGTTTATGGTCAAGGAATCTACAAGATTCAATCTTTTTTTTTTTTTTTGTAAAAGTTTTATTGATTTTAACAACAGACAAAAAACATATAAGACATAAAACATGACATAAAAAAATAAAAAATAAAAAAATTATAGCATTCTTCATAAATTTACAGTGTATCGGTTGGTTTACCACTCCCTTTTGTGCATCCATTTCATAGTCATCAGAATAATTATATTACATAATAACTCACATTATCAATCATCAATAAAATATCCCAATATCATTATTGAACAATCATTTGACTATAATTTTACTAGTTCATACTTAAGCGAGATAACTATAATTAAGTTAAATTATTTTATGACAAATCATGAAATCATATCAAATCTATCATAATAAAATATTCTTAAAAATTATCAAAACCAAGAAAAATTATACATTCATTATTTCCTAGATTTCTAAATATTCTATTATCATATTGTATTATCTAACCATTGATAAAAAAGATTCCAAACTTCATAAAATTGTTTATCTTCTTGTTCTCTAATTTCAAATGTCAATCTACTCATTTCAGCACATTCCAATATTTTCTTAATAATTTCTTCCTCTATTGGTATTTTCTCACTCTTCCAATGTTTAGCAAATACAATCCTAGCTGCTGTTAATACATTTACAATCAGATATTTTAAATTTTTATTATATATATCAGGTACAATTCCCAATAAAAAAATCTCTGGTTTCAAATCTATATGTTTCTTTATCATTTTTTCCAGCCATATGCGAATTCTAGTCCAATATTTCCTGGCCTCCTCACAAGTCCACCACATATGGTAATATGAGCCAGGTATCTGATGACATTTCCAGCACTTTTCAGATTTATTCTTAAACATTCTTGCTATTCTTGTCGGGGGAAAGTGCCACCTGTAAAACATCTTATACAAATTTTCTTTATATGCTGTTGACATTGTCATTTTATAATTTTGTGACCACAGTTTTTGCCATTTCTCTAAATCAATCCCATATCCAAAATTCTTCCCCCAAGCAATTATTGTTTCTTTAACTTGTTCTTCCTCTAATTTAATTTCCAACAAATAACTATATAGTTTTTTAATCACTTTTTCATCAGTACCTGTCAAAATCCTATCTAAGTCAGTCAATTTATCATAAAATCCTTCTATTTTAGAATCTTTAAGATACCTTGCATGTATTTGCGCATATGAAAACCAATTCATCTTTATACCTTGTTCTTCTAAATTTTGCATCGTTTTAAGTTCACCCTTTTCATCCAATATTTCCCCATATCTAACTGTTTGTTCCTTCTTATAAGTTATAGGATACGAAAAAGCTTCAATAGTTGATAACCAAACTGGAATTTTCAAATAACATTGTTTCTTAGTTTTCTCCCAATTCAACCATAACGATTCCCGTATATAATGCCTTCTAAAATAACCCTGTGATTTAGTTCCCTTATACCATAAAAAAGCATGCCAACCCAATAATAAATCATGACCTTCTAATGTCAACAATCTAGTCTTTCTTAACGTTATCCATTCTTTAACCCACATTAAGTTTGCAGCTTGATAATACAACTCCCAATTAGGAAGGCCAAATCCTCCTCTAATTCTAGCATCCTGTAAAAGTTTTGATTTTATTCTCGCTTTCTTGCCTTGCCATATATACTTCAACACAATTTTATTTAATTCTTCGAGGAATCTACAAGATTCAATCTTGTGCTTTGCTATACAGGTAGTCCTAACCCCTTGTTCAGAAACCGTTTGGAGTTATTAAAGTGTTGAATGAGTGGTACAGCCTGATGTCAGTTCTGTTGATCCCAGTACAAGCTTACATGTACAACAGTTGCAGCATTCTGCAATCACATGATTACTGTTTGTGACCTTCCCACTGGCTTCCCACAGGCAAATGGGAAGCCAGTAGAGAAAGTGACATGTCACTCTGGTAAATCTCTTACATCCAGGAGCAGCCAACCCCATATTGCCCTGCTTGCATGACATTGATTACTTGTGTGCCCTGCAGCAACTACGCCAGGTCCTGCTCTACTGGTATCCTTATGTTCCCTCCCCCACCCGACAGCAGCCACATATCAGCCTGCCAGCTTGTTTGCAAACTATCTGGGAATTGCAACTTGCTGATTTCCCCACTGACTTTGCTTGCAGATCCTCACTTAGTGATCCACAAAGCCTCTTAATGATGACAATGAAGACTGATGGGATTGCCATCGCATAGCATGACTTCATGCTTTATGACCGCTCATCTTAGCAACAGAAATTATAGTCCCAATTATCTTTGTTTATAGAGAACTATCTGTTTTACATGAAACTATCTGTTTACATTAAACTGTTGGAAATTGTCATTCAGAGACTGGGCTAAAAAGTCATCACTATGCCTTTGACACTTGTATGTATTGATCTTGAGGACATATTTAAAACCACATTTAATCATATTAAAAATTGTTCTCATCTCATTGGATGAAACATTCTAGTTGAACATAATCCCAACTGTTTGCACTCAATTCCAATAGATGGAATATACTCATTCTATTTGATTGTGGTTTGATGGTTCAGCCTTTCTTGGATAAGATTGCGCTTCTCTCAAAATATCACATTTGAAGTTGGCAGTGTTCCTTGGCTTGTATTCTCCTGCTGGAATATATCCATGAGAAGGAGCAATCTTTTCCGACCTTGTACTTTAGATTTTACTTGATGACAGGACTTTGTTACAATTACTCATGGCTTAAATACTTCCTGGATAGAATGTTAGGTTATATGCAAAGCTAACCTTGAAAAGTATTAGAAATTGCTGTGACTGCAGAACATATGGACTAAAGTAAGGTAACCAAAATATGCTGTACCTATTTTACTAAATTCACAGTTGTCACCAGTCTCTTTCCATCACTGATTAAATTTAACATTCACAGCCTTAATTGTGTTGTTTCCTAGGAATCTTAACAATGCTACGTCAGTGCATTTTGTCATACGAACACCTGCGTTTTCATCTATCTAAGGCATAGCAGATGTTTTTTGGAACATGGCACTGTCTATGAAATATTCTCCCCAACTGGAGATGGCCAAGATCTACACAGTATAACTTTGGATGTTTGGTCAGGCTTGGATATTTGGGAGAACCCTGAAAATACTTGATCTCAACATATTAGGACTGTTTTCATAATAGTTTTCATTTTTTTCAATCTCATGTTTTATGAATTTCTGCATGCTTTATAAAGTTTATGAGGTTTAATTCATTTCATAAATGTGGTTTTATTGTATTATATTGACATTTGCATTGTAACTATTGCAGCTTAATTCATTGAAGTTTATGTGACATTACCATAATTTTATCCCACAGCGACCCTGCCATGAAGCAGTTCCTGCTATACCTAGATGAATCGAATGCCCTGGGAAAGAAGTTCATCATACAAGACTTAGATGAAACCCATGTCTTTGTGTTGGCTGAAATGGTTAACTTCTTGCAAGAGAGAGTGGGAGAATTAATGGACCAGAATTCTTTTCCTATTACACAGAAATAAAAAATGATATGGATAGACATCAAACTGAAAGCCTGTAAATTTTTATGTGAATTAATTTAAAGCAGATTGAATAGTCATTATGAGAAGTGAGCTGCACATATATCAAGAATTCTCTTTTATTATTTTCAATTTCAACCTGTCTTAAAACTGCAATTATGCTAATAGCTCACTTTGTTTGCTAGTGCAAATTACTGTAGAATTTGGAATTATTTAGGATGTTCTTTGCAGAGGTGGGTGCAATGTTAACAATGATATTCAGTTGCTCTCTGTAATATTCCCTCATAGAGAAAGCCACTGTAAAATAAAGTGTGTATGTTTTTAATAGAATATGAAGGAGTTAGGGTTTTTTTTTATTTCCAAGGAAGACTGTTAAATTTTGTAATTTGAATACTCTTGAAACTGTACAGATAGCCCTCCTCTTACAACCACAATTGAGCCCAACATTCCAGTTCTAAGCGAGACGGTTGTTAAGTAATTTTTGTCTCATTTTGCAACGCTTCTTGCCACAGATGTTAAGTGAATCATTGCAGTTGTTAAGTTAGTAACAGGGTTGTTAAGTGAAACTAGCTTCCCCATTGATTTTATTTATCAGAAGGTCAAAAAATGTGTTCACATGACTCCTCCCTCCCCCCAAACTTTGCAACAGTCATAAATACGAATCAGTCGTCAGGTGTCTGAATGTTGATCATGTGACCATGGGGATGCTACAAGACTCATAAATGTGAAAAATTGTTGTAAGTACTACTTTTGGTGCCTTTGTAACTTTGAACGGTTCCGAAACAAACTCTTGTAATTTGAGGACTATCTGTACATTAATAGCATGCAGACAACATGGTGCTGAATAGTATTTAATTGCCTAGTGGTTTTTAATTCACAGTAGTTTCAGTGAGAATTATTCCTGAATTACTATGTATAGGATCCAGTTCAATTCAGCTGATTCAATTTAGGCACTGCCCCATTTCAAACTGGCTCTTATAAAACAGAACAAAGGAAATAATGTAATAAAGAGAAAGACAACAAGATGGCAAAACTGAACAATAACCCATAAACATATAAGCATAGCCAAAGGACCCTACCACAGGTGGTATTCAACAGATTCTGACCAGTTCTGGAGAACTGGTAGTGGAAATTTTGAGTAGTTCAGGGAAAGGGCAAATACCACCTCTCACTGGAGGTTTTATTTACAGTATCCTTCCCCTGCCACGCCCACCAAGCCATGCCCACAGAACTGGTAGTGAAAAAAATTGAATCCCACCACTGGGCCCCACATCACTCAGCCCAAGGTCTGGAGAACAAAAGATTTTAAAAGCTCATTGGGATGCCAACTGAATGGGAGCAACTTTCCTGTTCCACATTTTATCTCACTACTACAAACCATCTTGAATAAAAATGACTAATTTTAAAATGTTCATCAATGTGTGACTGTTCAGACATATAGTACTGTCCCATGTATATTTATTCTAGGGTCCTACTGTACATCAATGTCATTTTACTATTTATGAAATGATACTTCCAAGTAAATATCCATACGTTTGGATTGGAGATAAGTGGCTATTGGTTTGGAACTAGGCTAAGAGTTGCCAGAAGTATCTATAGAAATTGGTCTCCCATTTTCTCTAGTGAAAGCATACATTCATGGAAAAATTAGCTTTAACTCTATCTTTGTAAATGGTTGGAAACTACTATAGTATTTTATATAGCCTTTTAGAAGTTTTAAATAATTCTCAAAAAATATGTTGACCTATGGACTGAATGAAATATTTAAGTTTTTATGCTTATATGGGTGTTAATTTACTAATTTATTGAGCATGTAGTTTTCTCTTTCAGTCCCAGAGGTGAAATAGGAAACATATTTGTGACATGCACAAAGTGTTAAATAGAAATAAACAAAAGTACTTGAAAATAGATTAATTCTAAACAGATGTTAAAATTGACTTCTAATTAAAAGTGTTCATGGCCCATAGCTGAATAATATTTTCAGCAAAGATTAAAAAAAATTGTCAAAGAGTTTTAATGTCACACCGTAGTTTGTTGTTGATAAATGTCAGGATGTACAAAGGTTGTACATACAGTACTATGCTACATACACATTATACAAAACTCTTACCCTTAAACCTTTGTTTCCCTATTTTATCCTTTTTTGTATTATCTGTCCATCAGTCTCCAAGAATTGACACTATTGAATGGAAGAAGAAAAAGATATGGGACACTTAAGTTAAAGTCCTCCCCTGGTTGGTGGGGTAGCTTTGACTGAGACACTTTTTCTCAACCCAATCCAACCTGCAATAGGGAAAATATTCACAATCTGCAATGTAAGACTCAGTTGCAACCTCTTCATAGCAGAGCCTCTTCAGAAGTTGTAAACAAGTTGTGATTATTGTGATTTTTTTTCTATTCAGTCATGTCATGTTCTCAGAGAGTGCCTGGAAAAGTCCCTGCAATTTTCTTGGGTAGCTTTTCAGAAATGGTTTGCCATTGCCTTCTTCCTAGGGCTGAAATAAATGATTGGCTCAAAGTCACCCACTTAGCTTTGTGCCCAAGGGATCTTTCATGTTAGACCATATATAGTCTATAGATTGCACTTGAGCTAAAGTTCGACAATCAAATCAAAATTACAAACATGGTTTGATACAGAACAGATCAACTGTGCCTCTTAAGCTTGAAACCACAAATCGTGATTTGGGATATTATTTCAAGGTCATATTTTGGAATAGTACTTTTTCTCCCCAAAACAAATGAATTGTTTAATACTTTTATCTGGGATAGTTCCTGTTAGACCATATATAGTTTATTGCACTTGAGCTAAAGGTTTGATAATCAGATCTAAATTTACAAACATGGTTTACTTTGCCTCTCAAGCTTGAAAACACAAATTGTAGTTTGTGATTTGGGATATTATTTTTAAGGACATACTTTGAAGTAGCACTTTGGGGAAAAAAGAAAACTTCCCAAATGTAAACTCTCTACATGCTTGGAATACACAGCAGTTTGCTTATACCTTATGGTTCTATACCTGGAAGCAAATCCTCAGCTTTTATATTTATTTCCATGCTAATAATTTGTTTTCTATCTGAATTTATCATCAGCATAACATCACTTTATATAAAATTCTCTAGTGCATATTAATACTAAAAAGAAACATAAACCATTGCTAGCTTATTCATTTCATTCTAAATATTCTGAAATGTGATTTACTAAAATGATCAAGCACAGATGATATTGTACATAGCATAATTCCATTCAGGAATCAATAGTTGGAAACTAGAAAAAAAGAGTTATCTTTTTCTAGAATTTGCCACCTACATTTTTTGCTAAATTCTGCTACACCAACAGGGTGAACTCGAACTATGAATACATGAAGGTAAATATGATATAGTTGGAATAACAGAAACTTGGTGGGATGAAACCTATGACTGGAACATACTGGTAGAAGGATACAAATTATTCAAAAAAAACCAGACCCCATAAAAGAGGAGGTGGAGTTGCACTGTATGTAAAGGACCACTATATTGCTACAGAAATGCATGAAACCAAAGATGAAAATCTCCTAGAATGCATATGGGTCAATATAAAAGAAAAAAAAGAATGAAATGGCCATAGGTGTATATTATAGGCCACCCAATCAAGCAGAATAAACAGATGTCCTTTTCCCCAGCCAACTAACAAACATATGCAGGAAACATACAACAATAGTAATAGGAGACTTCAATTATCCTGATATCAATTGGAAAACTAATTCTGCACCAAGTGAGAAATCAAATAAGTTCCTAACCAACCTAGTTGACAACTTTGTTGTCCAAAAGGTAGAGGGTGATACTAGAGGGACAGCCATACTGGACTTAATTCTTACAGAGAAGAAGTGATAGAGTGAGTTGAAACTGCAGGAACCTTGGGTGGGAGTCACCATGAATTCAACACCACACAAACGCAAGCAACAGAACACAATGACACCAGAGTCTTGGATCTTAAAAGAGCTGATTTCAATAAACTCAGAGAGAACTTGGGAAAGATTCCATGATTGAAAATCCTAAAGGGGAAAACAACTCAAGAATCTTGGGAAACTCTAAAAAGTATGGTAATAGAAGCCCAGACCAGCACAATACCACTGAGAGAAAAACAAGAAATCCAAGAAGAAACCAACATGGCTGCACAAAGATCTCTCTGGCAAATTGAAAGAAAAAAAGGACAGGTACAACAAAATGGAAAGAAGGACATACAACTAAGGCAAAATATCAGCAGATAGCTAGAATCTGCAAAGACGAAGTCAGGATAGCAAAGGCTCAGAATGAACAAAGACTTGCAACAAAAGTCAAAGATAATAAAAAAAATTTCTTCCAACATATAAATAACAAGAAAAAAAAATCAAGGAAACAGTCAGTCCACTCAAGAGAAAAGACGGCAAGGAAGTAACAGGCAACAGAGAGAAAGCAGAACTGCTTAACTCATTCTTTGCATCTGTCTTCATGCAAAAAGAAACTATAGCTCAACCCACCAAAAACATAACTGTAAAAGACACACCAGAAATGAAAGTTAAAATAAGCAAAAAAAATAGTAAGAGAATACCTGTCTGATCTTGATGAAAACAAATCACCAGGGCCTGATGGATTATATCCCAGAGTTTTAAAGGAGCTGGCAGAGGTCATCTCAGAACCACTGCACCATATCTTTCAAAAATCCTGGAGCACCGGGGAACTACCAGAGGACTGGAAAAGAGCTGATGTGGTTCCCATCTTCAAAAAAGGGGGAAAAAAAACAGACCCAGGAAACTGTAGACCAATCAGCCTAACATCAATACCCAGGAAGATACTGAAAAAGATAATAAAGAAATAGATCTGCCAACATCTAGAAACAAGTGAAGTAATAACTAGCAGTCAGCACGAGTTTGTTAAAAGCAGACCATGCCAAACCAATCTTATTTCATTCTTCAACACAGTGACTAAATTAGTTGACCAGCAAAATACTGTGGACATAGTATATTTAGATTTCAGCAAGGCATTCGACAAAGTAGACCACAACCTACTTCTTAGTAAGCTAGAAAAAAGTGGAATAGATAGCACCACCACTAGATGGATTTGCAACTGGCTGGCAAACCGTACTCAACAAGTAGTCCTTAATGGGTCTAAGTCTGCATGGAGGGAAGTAAGCAGTGGGGTGCCACAAGGTTCCGTCTTAGGCCCAGTACTCTTCAATATCTTCATTAACGACTTAGATGAGGGAATAGAAGGGGAACTTACCAAATTTGCAGGTGATACTAAGTGGTAGGAATAGCTAACACGCAAGAAGATAGGCTCAAGATTCAGATGGAACTTGACAGACTAGAACACTGGGTCATATCTAACAAAATGAAATTCAATGTAGAAAAAAGTAAAGTCCTACACTTAGGCAAGAAAAAACCAAAAGTACACATATAGACTGGGTGAAATCAGTCTCAATAGCAGTAACTGTGAGAGGGATCTTGGAGTCTTAGTGGACAACCAGCTAAATTAGAGTCAGCAGTGTGCAGCAGCAGCCAAAAAAGCTAATGCAATCCTAAATTGTATTAACAGAGGGATACAATCAAGATCAAGTGAGGTACTAATACCGCTTTTTAAAGCCTTAGTAAGACCACACCTAGAGAACTGCATCCAGTTTTGTTCACCACATTATAAAAAAGATATTGAGAAAGAGAACAGAGCAGAGCAACCAGGATGATTAGGGGACTGGAGGCTAAAACATACAATGAACAGTTGCAGGAACTGGCTTGGCTAGTCTCGTCAAGAGAAGGACCAGGAGAGACATGATAGCTGTCTTCCAATATTTGAGGGGCTGCCACAGAGAGGAAGGGGTCAAGCTATTTTCTAAAGCGCCTGTAGGCCAGACAAAGAATAATGGATGGAAACTGAACAAGGAGAGATTTAACCTGGAAATAAGGAGAAACTTTCTAACAGTGAGAAAAATCAACCAATGGAACAGCTTGCCCTCAGAAGTTGTGGGAGCGACATCACTTGAGACTTTCAAGAAGAGATTGGACTGCCATTTGTCAGAAATGGTGTAGGGTCTCCCACTTGGGCTGGGGGTTGGACTAGATGACCTACAAGGTCCCTTCCAACTCTGATTATCTGAAGAGAGAAAAACTTGGACTCTGGAAACTATTGACTCCTGATTGGAATTATGTTCTCTTTTTCTGATATTTGATTCCTTTTTGCTTTATATCCAATCTTTTAGATATTTTGTAAGATCTATTTCTAGTCATCTTTCAGCCTCAGCCTTGTCACAGGGAACACACCAGAAAGAAAAGCTCTTATTCATTTTTATTAAAAGTAAAAGAAAAGAATGCACTGAATATCTGTGTGAGTCACACATTCGTTCTTTTAAAACTTGGGTTATTAGTTGTTTTAGAATGAAGGTAATGTTTATGTTTTTAGCACTCATAGTTGATCTGAGCTGTTAGCATTTGTCTTTTCTTAGCTTTGATACATTTTGCTTCCAAAATGCATGGCACAATAGAATTCGGAGGACAAATAATTTGGCATGAAAAGAGACTCCTTACTTATTATAGGAAAATTATTTAAAACAGCGCTAGCTATATTATAAGTCATATTGTGTGTGATTTGATATTTTCCAAGTTTTCTAAATGAGAAGTATCTATTTCCCTATCATCAAAGTTCAGGTTTTATTCCATCTTTTTCTCCTATGAATTTCTCCATCTCCCTGTCCCAATTCCATTTGCACATCTTGATTGGATTTCAGCACCTATCATTAAAATTAAAATCACTTGCATTTATGAAAACTTCTTGCATTTATTCTGTTCCAAATATTAATTTCAAATTTAAATTACATAAATGTATATAAATAAGAGATCATTCATCTATACAACAAATACAACAATGAATTCATTTGTTGCTCTTCTGTTGCCACAGAAAAGATAGAAAACAATTGGAATGGAAGTGATATCCACATTCTGTAGCTTTGAAGGCAAAATGTTTCAACACAAAAGTTTGATTAAAAGTGTTGATAACTGGTGTACATCTATAAAATGTCTCACTTTGCCCATTCCTCAGAAGTTAGAATCTATTAATTATATAATCTTACATTGGGCATAATGAAACAAAAAGATTTCATTTATAGTATGCCTGTTTCATGTTGAAAATTAGTTTCTTAAGACATATATGTGTCAGCTTTGGAAGCCACATTAACACCAGAAGCTTCCACGTTGCCACATTCCTGTGCCTGGGAAATTGGGAGGGGGGATTTCATGGAGCATATGTAGTTAGATATAATAGCATTCTTCTTTTCGGTCAAGATTATGGGTTTCCTTGATGAGTGATTTAAGGGACATCTCAAGTTGGACAGATGGTGATTGGACCATATGATGAACTGATAGGTACAGGGGGTGGATTTGGCTTTTTGAATTACTGAGGGAAAACCCAGAACTCTCAGATTAAAGGTAAAGTTTTCTCTAAGTCAAGCTCAATTGGTGACTTCATGTATATATCCATGTGATTTTCTGGCCACCTATAAATAAGTTGTTTACCATCACCTTTGAGGCTATTTCTCCTGTTCCATATTCTAACTTGCATGCTTGTTGTTGCCTCCAATCTGCCATCCATGCTCTAACTAAAGGCAATCCTTCTTAGTCTTTCAAAATCAACCTTGAAAGTTCAACCTAACTAATCCAACAAGTATTTCTTGACCACAGAGAATTATAATGCCCAGCATTTCTATTTTGCCAATAAAGAGTCATTTCAAAGGCTAACAGTCATGAAATATTGAGTCAATCTTTAGTATCTAGATGCAAGTGTCATTCTAGGAACATATGATAATTTTCGTACACGCTTTCTAAGCGTGATAGAGTCAAAATGAACAAATGCAGATTTTTAGACCATAGGTTTCTTCCAAGAACTTTGTTTATCTCAGGAAGACTATCCATTAAATGGAAAATTGTTAAGATAGGGGAGGAGAAAAGGTTCTGGAATCCATGCAAGCAGCAATGAAGAATGAAGATGGCATACTAGCCAACTACGGTAGCAGAAAATGTATTCTGGGCAATTTCAACACAAAGTATCTAACTAGTTTGCAGCTTAATCCAATATAGTTATAACACATTCCAAGTCAGGTATTTAAGGCTATTTAGATGATTGATTGTTATATCTTCAATGCAATATTTCCAAGTTATTGCTTTTTACTAGTATATATTAGGCACATTTCTTTCATGCTCTCTTACCTCTACTCAAGCCAATTTTGCAAGTTTCTATTGCACTTCAAGCTACCAATATATTGTGGAAAAGTAGACAAAAAAGGCTCGAATAGCAGCATATTGGTGATAATTGTTAAGCCTGGTCCCCCAACCAATATTAAGGAAACACGCTAAACAGAATGTGCAGCGTTAGTCAGTTAGGCAGACAGGTAAACGTATGAGATAAGTTTGTATGTTAGTTAACACTCAGTAAAAAGCAGATACGCTTGTGCTATCAAAATATAGTTTATTCCATTTAAGAGTTATAGCATAGTCAAAAAACAGTCCATTAGTCATGTATCATTTCAGTCGGTCCATTCGGGGATACTCAATTCGCAAAGTCCGTGTTGAATATTCAATGTCAGTTCACTTACAATAAATCAGTCCGTATTATCTCTTCTCACTGTTGAGAAATCAACACTCCTTTCTCTCTCCCATTCCAGTAGAAAAAAACACAGTTTTCAATCCATCCAGTAATTAGGGATCATTAAGCCAGAGAGCAAGCTGCCATTGTCTTGCTCCTTTTATTGTGCTTTTACAACCACACCCTTAATTACATTCTTGCAGTTAAAGTTACACACACACTTTAACCAACAAACCATGATAACATTTATTATTTTACCTAAACCAGTTAGGATAAACAATGTTATCCCTAACAATAATGATGTAACTTTTAAATAAATACATGGTTTATTTAAAATATTTATGCTACTTTCTATTTAAAACACCTCTACAATCTCTAGAATAACATCTGGAAGATTCGTAAGAGCATAATAACATACGTAATTATAGTCATTTTATATATTTTAGAAAAAAACTGAAAGGAGGTGGGGAAACATCTGTTCTTCTTTCAAATTCATGAGACAATTTTTTTGTTTCAAACATGATGTTTTAAGAATACATTTCCCTTGAAAAAGAGACAAATAAGAATTGAAGGGCACTGCTATTTGTAGCAATTTCTTCATTTCATTTTTTACTGTAGAATTCTGGAGGTGGAATCAGGTTGGCATTGAATGGCTCCAAAATTACTCCATTTCTTCAGCTGGTCCCAAAATGGCTCCATCTTACTTATCCAAGTGAACACTGGACATGTATGGCTATGGTAATTCTTTCACAAACACTCCTGATAATGAGAAATGGAAGTATTTTTTTGGGGGGGGGGATTTATTCATAACCCATATGGATAAACTCCCACAATTCCCAGTTCTCATTACAAAAAGAACTAGTTTCTATGCCTTCTGGAACCAAAGGTACAAAGGAAAACATATAATCCTCCTTTGCCTGTTTGTAAGAGGGAAAATATTCCTTTTCAATGAGTTTAAACAACCAAGGAGCAATCTTATCAGAGATGGACACGCACAGTTCATGAAAAGACATTTAAAAAATGTTTCCTGAGAAATGATTGCTTTAAAAAAAGAGACATCCAAAGGAATTATACATTTATTCCTAAATAAAGTACTTTCTCTCTCTCCCTCCATCTTATGATATTACTATGTATGAAACTCATTTTATGAAGTTAAGTTCTAGGGAACAGATGGAATTACTGCTGCACTACACACTTCCCTGTTCACTTTTATGGCAAGGTTACAGTTTCCAAGGGTTATGCTTCTGGGGTATTTTAACCTTTGATTCCCAGGCAGAGTCTAAAGAAGAGGCTCAGGATTTCATGGCTGTGAGGATCTTATCCTAGCTATCAAAAGCCCAATACTTTGGGACTCACACATTAGGTGTGTTTTATTTTGGAGCTATACGATATGGATTGAATTTGTTAATGCATGTTAATGGCTGTCATGGTCAGATCATTAACTGATTGGGACCATCCAAAGTGCCTGATAGACTCAAAGGGACTTTGGGGAGCTGCCTGAAATTCTCTCTCTCTTCAAGGCTTTAGTTGTCTCTTGGAACAGGGGTCCCCAACCCCTGGTCTGTGGATTGGCACAGTGGATTACACATGCCCGAAACTGGGCTGTGTAAACAAACAAAGCCCCATCTGTAGGATGCAGGCAGTACTCAAAATCATGCCCCCTCCAGTCCACAGAAAAACATGACTTGGAATGAGAGGATGACCTTGGCCTTCCATCATACTAAGCTTGTGTTCATTGACTTCCTGTTCATTGACTTCAGGGAATTTCCTAATTTTCAGAATAATTCTTGGAAATAAAACAACAGAAAAGATGCCTGGAGTATTGCGGGAAACAGAGGAGGAAATACTTAAGTCTATGTTAAGGACCAAATTGCAGCATTAACAGCAAACAGAGTAAATCTGCAGAGAGTGCTGGCCAGTAACCCTGTTCAAAGTGACCTGTCCCTGTGATAGAATGATCAGAGGAACATCTGCAGGCTGCTGTGACAATTATTTTAGGCAATTGGGGTCATCTGAATCCAGTTTGAGCTGAACTCCCGTTTCATGTCCTTTTGAGATGAGTTGAAGCACTTTTTGCGGCTATCTGGAAAAAGTCTGAGCCTTTAAGTCTGGAGGATAATCTGGTACTGATGTACCTCCTGGAAATACCTCTTGGAAAGCACTGGTGTATTCAACAGCACTGGATAATTTCCAAACATTCACCAATCTTTTTAGAGAAGACTATAGAAAAGATGGTCAAGGGGCAGTTAAAGAAGGATATAAAGGAAACAGATTATTAGGATCCCTTTCAGTTGGGTTTCAGTCCTGGGCCTAGTACTGAGGTGGCATTGATTGTACTTGTGGGTGACTTCTGTTTGTGTAGTCTGGGATGGCTGTAGCACATTCAACTAAGCATTCTTGATCTCTCAGTGATATTGATATTCTTCTGAATTGTTTCTAGCATTCTGGATTGGCTCAGGAGGCTAGGAATGGGAATGGTTAGTCTTGACCTGCTGGTATCAATATGGCCCCAAAGGCCTGGATGCTGGCCCAGCTGTAAATTATATGAGTTGTGTGTCTGGCTCACAATATAGTACCTTTTATTTAATTGTGCTCTATCATTTGATCAGTTTTCTTTGCATTTGGATGTTTTTAATTCTTGTTAGCTACCTAGAGTTGTCTGGCAAGTGGGTGGCTGTATAAACAGGATGAATTGAGCAAACAAACAATTAAAACAACACATATACCGTATCTTTCCTCCAGGATGCACTTAGGATGACTAGTTCTTTGACTGACCAAAAGCAACTAGGTCTGACTCAATATAAGACAGCCTCCCACACTGCCCTCATATATACAGAGGGTTATTTTCCTGACAAATCATAAGAAACTGTCAAACATATGAAAAACAAGTCCTAAAATATGTAGTTGACCTACAGAAACCGGAGAGGAATGGAGTAGAACAGTTGCATACACTACAGACCTACTGTAAAATACAGCTTTTGTTTCCCATCACCCATGATGAATTCTGGAGGACACAAATGGGTTCGGGGTATATTATTTTTCCCTCCTAAAAAAAAAAACCACACCAAAACCTGCCACCCAAACGTAGCTGAGAACACATTATCTGGGATCTTAGGCGTTAAAATAATAAATAAGGCCGAATCGCCTCATTCACTTTAAAGGGTTCATCTTCAACGCACTGATTCGTTTACAACGCAACGAAAACGGCGGTCCTTCCATTCTAAAAGGAAATCGGGATTCTGAAATGGGATCTTTGTCGTGCCAGGCACAGGCCTGGCTGGGAGGCCGAACCCGACGGCGTGGTAGCTCTCTAGTCCGCCACCCACCCAACCCTCCCAACAACCCCAAGAAGCGTTTCTCGGCGAGGGCCGAGGCAGGAAAACGGCAAGTGTTTACAAGTGTGCAGAACCCATCTCCCGAGGCTTCGGTCTATGGATCGTGTTTCTTGATCTGAGTCGCTGGCTGGCTGGTTGGCCCGGGAAGGGCCCGGGGTACGGCTTGGCAGCTCCTTTCTTCGCCGGCTGCAGAAGAGAAGAGAAGAGAAGATAAGAGAAGAGAAGAGGAGGGGAGGGGACAAAGCCGGAGTTGTGGGAGGGAGAAGAAAATGAAGAAGGGGGGGGAAACATGTTGGATCATGTGGTTGCATCACGTGAAAGGGGTGTCAGGCCCAGCAGCAGCGGCAGCAGCAGCAGCAGCGGCGGCGGCGGCGGCGGCTGCACGACCTGAGACGGAGACACAGACAGACGCTGGACGCTGGGCTTGTCGGGAGGAGCGACAGGCACGCAGGGAGGGCGGAAGCCTCACCGGACGAGTTCCAGCAGCTACTAGCTGGCGCTGCCTGTCTGGTCTGCCGGAGGGAGGTAAGGCGTTCGTTTCCCCACCCTCCCTCCCCTCCTCGCCAACCTTGATTGCAGCTGCCCACTCCTCTTCGGTGTTGCTGTGTGGGAACTGGGCTCTATCGCGCTCCTTCCTTTCTTCCTCCCTCCCTTCCTCCCTCTTTCCCCTCCACCCACCCATCCATCTCACCGTCCCCTTCGGAGGATGCAGGATCCGCGCGTCTGGGCTTTATGTCAGATGCTCCCGGCTGTTTGCGAAAGATGTAGCGGCTGGTGGTGAGGGGTTGGTTCCCCCCCCCTTTTTTTTTTTGCTTTCTTGCTTTTTAGCGGTCTTTTCCCTCACGAAACCTGGTGATCGCTGCTGGGAGGATTAGGGAACAGATGTGAGGCAATAGAGTCGGGGGGGGGGGTCGCGTGGAGTCCCCAAACGCAGGCTGGCCAGATGAGTGGGTGGAAGTGCCTGGGGTCCGGGAGCGGGGGTGGCAGGAAGGATGGGCGGTGGGGGGGAGGGGGCGCAGGTGGCGCGCAAGGAGTCTGGTAGTTTAGGATTTGTGTTCTTTTATTTGATGGACTGCTCGTTCTCTCTTTCCCTCCCTGTGTGTGTGTGTGTGTTGTGTACACACCCTGTTCTATTCAGTCAGGAGGATATGTGGAAGAAAAGACAGCATCTGGAATGGATCTTTTGAACGGAGAAGAGGAAAGGAAGGGTGGATGGGTGGGTGGGTGGGAAGAACAGGTCTGCAGCAGAATCCTCTCTTCCTGAAACACCTTGTCTCCACCTCAGGAAGATTTGAGTCTTAAAACCTACTTTGGGATTTCAGCTTGGGGATGGACATCCAGTTGTGTGTGTGTGTGTGTGTAAGTTAAGATCTTTAGGTGATATAGGGGGAGGGAAGAAAATAAACACACCTTAATCTTTTGTATCTTCTGTATCAGATTTACCCCAAAGCAAGTCATATTAAGGTTAAGGTGTTTTGTTTATGCAGGTAGTCCTCAGTTAACGACCACAATTGAACCACAAATTTTTGTTGTTAAATGAAACATTTGTTAAGGTAGTTTTGTTCCCATTTTACAACCTTCCTTGCTGCAGTTGCTAAGTGAATCACTGCAATTGTTAAGTTGGTAACCCAGTGGTTAAATGAGTCTGGCTTCCCCGTTGACTCTGCTTGTCAGAGGGTTGCAAAATTTGATTATATGACCTTGGGACACCACAAATATGAATCAGTTACCAGGCATCTGAATGTGTGGGATGCTGCAACAGTTACAAGTGTGAAAAGTGGTCATAAGTCACTTTTTTCAGTGCCATTGTAACTTGTACAGTCACTAAACAAACTGTTGTAAGTCCAGGACTATACATATATGTATAACATTTAGATTTAGGCCCTTTTGTGTTAACATTGCATGCAGAACATACTAAACTTTTGTTTTCAAACATGAGTTTGAAAGCTTGGACCCAAATAGTGCAGAGAAGAGGAGCAAATAAATGCCTAAGAAGGAGCTTTCCTCAGAGGGTACAAAAATGTAGCCCTCAGTTTGTAGCTCTAACCTTTCGTTTCAAGTAGGAAGAAGATGTGATTTTGTACAGACTATTTTCCCCCCCCTTCATTCTCCCTGATTTTTGTTGCCTACTGTATTTGCATTGGGTCTGTTTTGCAGCCAGTAGGAAGGAAAAGGTCATTCAGGGAGAATAGCTGTACTTTTTAGAGGAAAGCCCCGTATTAGCACACTGTATTAAGCACACTGTATTAAGCACAATTTAAGCCACAGGTTTATGGGGTGAAAAATCCAGATTAAAGTTTGATAATATCTCTAGCACCAATCACAATATCACAAGAGATGGGCATTTTTCAAGTTCTACAGAATTTAAGCAATATGATTTTGTTGGGTTAGGAAATTTATTTTATACTGAAATTTGTTTGTTCCAGAAATATACCTGACTCATATAAGTTTACTTAAATGCTTATATAAGTCAGATTCAATGCTGTTCAGATTCATTAGAATATTCTTTCAAAGACTGATTCATTAAGGTTTTCAATTACAAGAGCTTTATTTCTCCTTACTCCCATCACATTTAAATGTACGTGTCTGCCCCATTATAGAATAATGTAAAATAAATACTTGCAACACTGAAGATGATTACAGCATTTTTTTATTTGTGAAAAACTTTGCTTTCCATCTCAGATTAATTTGAATAAAAAGCACCTTCGCTGAGGACTTGAATGCTAGACGAGAAGTTTAATTGGTGATCTGCTGTTTCTTGGCATTCTGGTGTCTTGATTTTGATTTTTTTTTTTAGAATACTTATAACCTTATATAATTAAGTCCATTCAGTTAAAATATTGTTAGTGTGGCTGTTGTGAAAACTGTAACTTTTGATCGTAGTGCTTTATCTGACTTCTTATACCTGATTTTCCTGAAAATATAGGTTCTTAGTCACTTTAAAAAAAAGTGGTCCCATTTCTTTTGATACAGGACTGAAAGCAGAAATAGCTCAAATGATGATGTAATCTTTCCAAATACTAAGCCATATTTAGTCAAGGTGAACTTTCTTGAAGTTTAATGCATTTTTTTCATGATTAGAGGGCAATGTTTCTTTTAATGATCTGGATGATATGAAAAACAAAGCCACATCCTGGGAAGCTAAGAAAAAGGAAATACGTTTGAGAAATAAATTCTTAATGCTTAACATTACAGTTGAAATTTGGGCAAGAGCACCTTTTTATTTTTAATAGTTCTTAAGTCAGACTCATATTCAGGTATGGCTAGTCAGCATTTTTTTCCTCATGATACCCATAAGTACTGTTTTTCTCCAACAATACAGCCCCCCCAATAGGAAGACCCCGCATGTTTTCTAGGCATAAAATGAAATAAAGCCCCTCCCCCCAAATTTAGGCCTAGTTTAAAACATGCAAAATTGGGGGGAAGGTGGGGGGAAACTTGCCATTAGGAGTGCCCCACGGGCAGCTACGCCTCACCATCAGCCGTTCCTAACATCATGGTGGAGCACAGAGGGCTCCCTTACCCCTCCCTTACCCGGGTCAGCAGGCAGACGGCGTTGGCGTGGATGTCCGGCAGCGTTTCAACTGCTTCTCAGGCCTCCGTAGCTTCCACAGCTCCCACTGGTGCTGGGGCCTCTCTCACCAGCGCCATCTCCAACAACAGCGTCTGAGTCGCTCTCACTTTTCCCCCATCCCCATAACAACAGGAAAAAAAAAACATTTTGAGGTACCTGAGAGCGCTGCGCGCTACATTTTGGTTTAATCCCGAGCGGCTGGGTGGACCTGAGAAGAGCTGAACAAGTGTCTCTGCTGCTGCTACCCTTGGTGCTCCTGCCTTGGGCTCTGCAAGTTTGCAAAAGTCCCGGTGCGCAGCCTGTTCCTGCATTCCAAGTGTCCAGGCCGAGCTGCAGCTGTCCCTCTCTCGCCAGCGCTGTCTCCAATAACAGCGGCAGCAGCGGCGGGAACCATGGAAGCATTTTAGCCACTTCTCGGGTGGGGAAGCCGCCTCTGTAACTTCCACGGTTCCCGCCGCTGCTGCCGCTGTTATTGGAGATGGTGCTGGCGAGAGAGGGACAGCTGCAGCTCGGCCTGTATGCTTGGAATGCAGGAACGGGCTGCGCACCTGGACTTTTGCAAACTTGCAGAGCCCAAGGCTGGAGCACCAAGGGTAGCAGCAGCAGAGATGCTCACTCGGCTCTTCTCATGCCCACCCCACGGGATTAAACCAAAACTCAGCACGCAGCGCTCCCAGGTACCTCAAAATCTTTTTTTTCCTCTTGTTACGGGGATGGGGGGAAAGCGGGAGCAACTCAGATGCTGTTGTTGGAGACGGTGCTGGTGCGTCCATCTTTGCTTTCCATCTCAGATTAATTTGAATAAAAAGCACCTTCGCTGAGGACTTGAATGCTAGACGAGAAATGTGTGGGGAAAATTAATTCACCCCCGAAAAGACGTCCTAGCCGTTTTTTCAGGGCTCAAAAAAAAAAAAAAGGCCCAGCCTTATTTTGTGAGAAACACGGTAGGAGAAGAGATATTTGTCTCTTCAGCCACTGGTTCTCTGTAGCTTCTCTCAACTGGGAGGTAACACTAATCTCAAAATTATTAGATCTTGCTAGACCTGTCCTTCATGAATTTATATATTGTCATTTTAAATGCAGCCAAGTTAATGGCCATCATCATATTTTATAGTAATGAATTCCTAAGGTTAATTATATTCTTGTGATGTATATACTTTCCTTATATTATTGGCATTTTATATTTTAACTCTTTCTTAATGTCCCCTAGCATGAAGTTTCCCTTTTCCACAATGTGGAATGTACTTTGTCAACATCTCCATTGTGCTATCCACTGCGATCCAAAAACCTTTTTCCAGTTAGTTATAAGCTACTCAGAACCCATCACTGTATATGTAAATTTAGAGGGATGAGGGATAAGATTCAGAAGCACTATTAGATCAAAAGGCATCCCTATAATTTGTAGTTATTAGATGCCTCATTTTTTTAGATTTATAAGCCATTTCATAATTATGATGCATAATTTCTCTGTGCAATAAATTGGCATGCATATAAGTACATATTTGTCCTGTGAGCTTGACAATATTATCTCAATAGCGTCCCTGCGATTTTTCTTAGCGTTTTCTATTTAACATTTTCTTTCTTTCTTTCTTTTCTTTTTTTTAAAAAAAAGAGAAATAGTTCGGTTTAATGCTAAGATGAGAGATTATAATAACATAATGACTGATAATGAGCTGAACATGAGGTCACACTCAGTTCATATCTCACTTCAACCATGAAGTCACTCAATAGTTTTAATAAATCACTCTTTCACATTCTGAAGACAATTAGTATTGGGATCTAATATAGAACAATTGTTAGGATTTCTGATTTCTGATTGGAGACTCAAGCACATAAGGAATATGTTTTAGAAATATGTTTTGTAAAGATTATCATACCGGTGGTAATATACTATGATGTAATATACAAAACAGAATCCAAAGAAAGAAAGTGGAAAAATTGTTTCTTACACCTGCTTTTTCCACCTAGTATCTTAATTCCTCTGAGATCTCTATCCCATGGACTGAAAGGTACAACCCTGAGGTTCTTCTCACAGTGGGAAGGTAAAACTAGAGGAAGCACTTATTTATCTGAATCTAACCTTCTGGCATGATGGTGATGTGATAGTGATGGTGATGACGACAATGACTTTTTGTTAGTGATGTAGTTTAGTTTTTTCCCCTCAATCTACATTTTTCAGATATGTTGGACTACAGCTCCCATAATCTCGAGCTGAAATAAATCATTGAACTTGTTGGATAGTTACAGTGAAATTTTGATCCAAACCATTTGGTTGATACAGTACCAGATTAGGGAAAGTTGATGTTAATACTGAACAGTCCTATTTGCATTTCCCCATGCTGTTAGGATGTATATAGGTGTTTATTACTTGTTCAGTTGAAGTTTTAATGCCCTACCATTTCCATAAAAGATGAATTGCTCAGGAGAGAGAATAGGATTGAAAACTATACTAGAACTGCAGCAATAAAAATAAAGAATTAAGACAGTAGCAGTGGATTTTAGATAGAAGATAGATAGATGGATGGATGGATAGACAGACAGACAGTTAATCTGTCTGTCTATCAGTAGGTAGACAGATATAGATAGTTATACAGGTGTAGGGTGATAAAGATATGTATAATCAGTTCCATTTGTTAATTTTCTGGGTTCTCTTCTATTAATCGTAATGCATGAATAAAGTTGCTGAATTCATTTGAGCTTGATCAATGTTTTAAAACCATGATTAAATAAACCGGTTTGAGATTAATGCCATTTAAAAGGTAGAATCATACATTATGGTCAGCTTTAGTTTATTCAGCCATGGTTTATTGAATCAACCATAGTTGGCTGAGTTTTGCATAGTATGTTAATCCACATACTTTAATTTACAAGTTTCATTTCATATAATAAACGAAAGAAAAGCAAAACAAATGTTATAGGGATATCCTGGAAAAGACCCTAAGATGGGACTTCCCCCAAGGATGGGACCACGAAGAAGGCAAATGCTGGAACACAAACTCTGTCCTTTATATTCAACTTTATATGCAAATATGACAGAGCCAAGCTTGCGTTGAGAGTAGCAACATGCTTCAGCATTAAATATCTTCTAGGCTAGTTATGGATATGTGACCTTTCCTGAGGTTTCTTTCTTGTAAAAGTAAATCCAAGGTGACATTTTCATTTTTGAAAAATCTAAGTTCAAATTCAAATTTTTGAAAAATCTAAGTTCAAATTCTTGATTCTACTTTAAGTTCCCGGGACACGTGGCACTTTTTTCTCAGGCTACCCCTGATGGTACTCACCCATGGAAGTCAAGAAAGGCCACTGTTGGCACTTCTCTTACTTTCACCCTTGGCTTCTGGTCTTGAGTGCTTCTGCTCCTAACATGTTAGCTGTCAAGTGAGTGTTAGGCAGGATGCAGCTAGAAGGACGTTTTTCAGTAGCTGGGTTCCTGCAATTTATTCCACCATTTGTATTCTATGGCGATAGCTGAGTTAGTTTTCTTTCTTTATTCATTCACCAACATTTGAACTTCCCACAGAGGTGCAAGGAACAATGTTATACAGAATCCACATTAAATTCCCTCTGAGGCAGCACTTTTCATCTGTGAAGCCATAGACTTCCTCCTATAACCTCCGTCTCCCAAATCTTTGTGTTACCCATCTGTGCTGAATATGCTACTTCCATATAATGCAATATAAAAGCCAATTAAAGTGATTTTTATGCAGGTAGGCTCATAATCTGTTGGTAAAGCTGCCTAACTGGGCAGGTTGCCAACCATTTGGGGAAAAAAATAAAATCTTATTTCTGACTTGTTTTGTAAACATTTGGGATGAGACTTGAAAGCTCACTTTTACTTTTGCAATGTAACTTATTCTGTGCCCTTGACTTACCATCATTGTTAAACAAACATTCGAAGCCAATGGGTAAGCCAATTTTGCTTAAAAAACTATGTAATTTGCTTAAAAACTATGGTAATTCACCAGGACAAAAAAAGAATAAAATTGTGTAATTTACTTAATTGCTTAGCAACAGAAGTTCCATTCACAGTTGTGGTAATAAGTTGAGGACTACCTCTAATAATAGGTATTTTTCATTTCATATGGAACAATTTGTTGCTTGTATACTTACAATTTATATTGGCTGTTTCCTAGTATGATTTGATTGCTTATTGTACCCTATGACTATCATTAAGCGTTGTACCTTATGATTCTCAACTCTTGACGAATGTATCTTTTATGTATACTGAGAGTATTTACACCAAGACAAATTCCTTCTGTGTCCAATCACACTTGGCCAATAAAGTATTCTATCTATCTATATCTATCTATTTTGAATTGAACAATTCAGAAAACGATTGGCATTACAGCCCAATTTAACTTCATTTAATTAAAGACATGAAGAATAAATAATGATAACTGATAATGTCCTTACACTAATTTTGTGTGTTAGTTAATTTTTGAAACAAATATAGAATATGTTGAACTGAAAGTGGAAAAATCTCTGTAGTTTAGGGCCTTTCACCATGTCAAGGATTACATTTTTATCAGGAATCAGAGTTGGAGATAGGGCACACTTATTGCTTTAATTTATTTAGTTTTATATTAAGGTAGATTATACTGATTCTGGTTACTGGTCTCTGTAACTCAGAACTGAATGCCTCTAAAGCAAGTTTGTTTTTCTTTGAAAGCAACATTCAATTTCTGAGAACATGTTGATGGTAAAATTCTAAAAAACGTTGGGGGCCCAAAATTGTTTGGGTAAAGTGAATAATGCATCCCTAATATGTAATATTAATCTATATTCTACATGTAGTTCACACTAACCAATAATTAACAAATGCAATCATTTATAATTCAATTATATACTTGAAAAGGCATTGAATGTAGCAATATTTCTCAATTAATTACACACTTAAAAGTATGCGCAATTAATTCCCACCTTACAATTTTCTGATTCCACCCAAAGATTATTAATGTATTGAAAGAGGCAAACATCACCGTCACTGTTTTTCTTAAAATTCTTAAGAAATTAACTTGCTTTCTATTTTTATGTTTGGCTTCGCTACAAACTTACTTGTGAACATTGTGTATTAGCTTACCATTGGAGAATGCAAGACAGTTGTCTCAGGTAGCAGATATTAAGAGACAATAGGACAATAAAAATTATGAGATATACAGATTTCCTTGTGTCTTCTCCAAGCTACCATAATGTTTTCAGGTGAGGCTTTCCAAACATGTCTGGCTGCCTGTCTCTTATCTATCTTGTCTATCTTGTCTATCTTATCTATCACATATATAGAAATTTTATTGTTCTTGCTTTTTGTTGTATTGCTATTGTTATAGCAGTATAAAAACATAGAATGTCCCTATAAGTCAATGTTGATTCCTGGCAGCTACCAAGACAACTCCTTGCAACACTTTTGGAAATGGCTTGCCATTACATAAAGCTCTCTCTATAAATCTCTTTTGGATGCAAAGATGTATCTAGTTCAGTTCTGTTGATTAGCAGAATGTGCAGAGGATTTCAAAGGAGAAAAGAATCGGAATCGTGCCTGTAACTTTGTTATTTTTCCCCGTTCATCTGACCTCTGTATTCCCAGCTGGGAGTATGAAGTTTTGGTTTGAATGTAAATAGATCTCCCTGCTCATTTTGGATCTGAATATTACACTTTTAGTAGCCACATTAGAGTGTTCTTCTGTGAAAAAAGCAACCTAGTGTCTTGTGGTATTTAAAAGATGAAGCAAGTTTATTGTATAATAATTAAGTACCCTTGTCAAATCTGTGATGCAACAGTTTTTCAAGTGGATTTCTCTCCTGTAAGTATGGAAAATAAAGATTCTCTTCTTTATCTGGCCAGGAAGAGCTAATGATTTGAAAATGAGATCAGAATTGGTGTGGCCTACTTTTTATACAGCAATTTCCTTCCTCCAATTGGAATGATATTTGAATACATTAAATTAACTTTTTGGTTGTATTCTTAACATGTTTGCACGATCCCTTTCTCATTTGAAATCCTCTGCAATAGCTAGCTTCCAATGTCCCAACAAAGTGATTGCCAGCCTGAGATGCAACAATCTATGGTCTGATGTCAACTCAAGAAGTTCCAAAACATAGTTTTGATTGGTTTCAAAACACTGCTGTTCCAATGATAAACAGTATGTAGTCCAGAATGGAATAAAAACTATAAAGAGATTTATGCTTTCATTTTAATTGGCTGTTTACATATCTCTTCTTCTTGGAAGAAAATAGCCTGCGGTAAAAAGAGTACAAATATACTGAAGTAAAATTTAAATATTAAATCCATTGTAAACAGTAGTAACTGCAGCACTAGTATATCTGTGTGTTGTGTATATAACAGATAAAGCTGAAGACAAAATAAAGTTGTGAAGGTTTAATGATCATAGATGAAATCTTGCTTCACAGAACACTCTGCACCAAAATCAAATGAGCCACATTGTAGCATGAAGTAGAAAGCATTTATTTATGAAAAAAAAAAAATGGCTTTCTACCTCTCAGAATGATCTTAGGTAATGCATAGCAACCAGTTAAAAACAACAGCAGAAAATGCAACATACCCTCCCCACCAAGTCACCATAACAACTCATTCCATTGACCCTTGGGGGATTCCTCAATTCAAGTTCAGCACAGTGTTGTAGAAGACAACAGTGTCTTGAGAATAGCATACAATTAGTTGACTGTTTCAAATTCTCAAGGGTTAATATGGTCGTAGGCAGTACAGTAATGGGAAATTGAAATCTTTAGACCGACTATAGTAAACATGGTTTTCTCCACTGAGTCTTATCTTGTAGTCCTGGCAACACTTGGTTTGTGATAATACACCTGCTTAGCTAACTTGTTTCTCCCTTGGCTTCCATTGCATGCAATTAAGAATGTATCTCTATGCTCTCTTGAACCCGTGTTTGATGTAGAATTTCCCTGGAGTCTGTTGTGTTGCAATTGGAAAACTAGCAGATATCTTATAAGCCATGCAATCATAGAAGCCAGGAGTGTCAGACAAATGACACAAATGACCCAGCAAGCACAAAATATTTTTACCAGTTTATTTTATCTAACAGAATAAATACTACAATGATCCTCATAAAAGAATAAACAGATGCAAATGCATATTTTTTAAAAAAGGGAGCACTCAGAAAGAGAGAATGGGCAAATACCGTATATCAGATTTGTTAAGCACTTGGACATGGGTCGGAGTAAATGGAGACAGCCTCTGAATAGTGACTTTCAGCTCTTTATTAGCATAGTGACTTCTCAAAAACAACAACAGTGAACCCTGCCTTATATAGGCAACCTTTGTGAGAATTGTCCAATCGCGAGCTATGAACGCAAGTACTTTAAACCAATAATAATCCTCTGTTAAGGGCCAATCAGATTCCTAAGAACTAGCCAATCCGATCTGGCCGCCTAACAGCCAATCAGAAGTGCAGGGCCAGAACCCTGCACTTTACCTCAAGTTCATACTTTATTAACTATGGTACATACACAACACCCCTTCCCCCTGGCTTCTTAATTATGGTGTAGTTATATAATCCTTTAAGTAGGATGGTTGTCTTTTAAGTCTTTCGGATTTTCGTTGGACTGGTTGATTGCAATCCTGTTGAGGTAGATTGTTGTTTGGCAGTGTCTGCTTCTTGCTCAGGTGCAATTTCTTGTGGTGCAAACAATTCTCCTTTCTGCTCCGTTTCTTGAGTCTCACTTGATTCGTCGCTCTCTTCGAGCAGGTTCCCTGGAACGTCATCTTCTTCTTCTATACCTCCCCCCCCTCGGTTTGGTCATGGGGGAGTTGTTGACTGGCCGTTATGAGTCGTGACCGAAATTGGTCGATATGCCGTTTCCACAGTCTATTGTCACAGCATTTCACTACATAGGATTTGGGGCCGGTCACTCGTATTACCGTTGCCTCTATCCATAACGGGTCGCCTGATAAGTTCCGTGCGTAAACGCGGTCTCCTACCTGGAAAGTGCGACAGCGGCCACTGGATCCTATTGGCTTTTCCGGTTCGTAAGCAGGGTGCAACCGGTTGAGGTGGGAACGGAGTCTTTGTCCCATCAGTAGTTCTGCGGGAGTTCTGCCGGTGACGCTATGTGGAGTTATGTGTTGCAAAAAGAGAATTTGGTTGACTTTGTCATCGATATTGTCATAGTCCATTTTTTGCAAAGTCTTTTTAACAAATTGGACCATGCGTTCCGCTCGGCCGTTGGTCGCAGGGTGCGCAGGCGAGGTGAGCACATGGCGGATGCCACGGTCAGCGAGGTACTGCTCGAACATCAATGCCGTGAACTGTGGCCCGTTATCGGACACCAGGACGTCAGGCAATCCGTGGGTTGCAAAGAGTCTATTTAGGATCTTAATCACTGCCTCAGAAGTTGTGGCCGTCATACGATGAACTTCTAACCAATTGGAGTATGCGTCGACTGTCAGCAGGAGGGTATATCCTTTGGTTGGCCCCGCGAAATCCAGGTGGATTCTGGACCAGGGTCCACGTGGTGTTTCCCATTCAGTAGGCATGGCTTTTGGTGGGGCGTTGCTGGCTTGTTGGCAACTGGTACACGCTTTGACCCACTGCTCGATTTGCCGGTCCATGCCCGGCCACCATGCGTAGCTTCGTGCGAGTGCTTTCATCCGCATGATGCCGGGGTGGCCCTCGTGCAGGGTTTGTAGTACTGTCTTCCGGAGTCATTCTGGGACAACGATTCTATCGCCCCAGATGACACAGCCTTTTTGGGAAAAAAGTTCAGTCTGTCTTGCTTTAAATGGCACGAAGTCATCTGGGACTTGGTCCAATGGCCATCCGCGTTCTACCCAGCCTAGGACTCGAGCTAGGGTGTGGTCTCATTTGGTTTCTCTCGCGATGTCTCGGGCGGTCATAGGCGGCGAGTTGAGTGTTTCGATCTGCAACGTGGTTGCCGTTGGTGCCGGATCGTCGAGTGTCTCTGGAAGCGGTGCTTGGCTTAATGCGTCGGCGTGGGGAATGGCTTTCCCTGGTCGATATTGAAGGCGATAATTATAAGCAGTGAGGAATTCTGACCATCGGGTCATTCTAGGGGATAATATGTAGGGGGTTGGCTTGTCCCCGGCTATTATCCCTAGCAACGGTTTGTGGTCAGTTATAATGGTGAATGTCCTTCCATACACATATTCGTGAAATTTCTTTACAGCTGAAACAATTGCGAGAGCTTCTTTATCAATTTGTCCATAGTTCCGCTCTGCATGTGAAAGAGTCTTCGAAAAGTATGCAACAGGGGCTTTGTTCCCATTAGGCAGTACATGACTCAAAATGGCGCCCACCCCGAAGGGCAAGGCATTGCAGGTTATAACTAATGGTAAAGTCTCGTTATACTGCATAAGTGCAGAGTCAGATGTGAGCAATTTTTTAACATTCCAGAACGCTTGTTCTTCCTGGTAACCCCATACCCACAATGCTTTTTTATCTAATAACCGGTGTAACGGTTCAGCAACAGTTGCCTTATGCGGTAAAAATACATTATAAAAATTAATGAGGCCTAAGAATGCCTGGAGATCGGCCTTGTTACGTGGCCTGGGGGCATTTTTTATCGCTTTTAATTTACTTTCGGTAGGGTGGATGCCCTGGCTATCAATCCGATACCCTAGAAACTCAACACTGTCAGTATATAAGTGATATTTATTTTTTTTCACCTGAAGTCCTGCCTCTTGGAATTTTTTAAGAACACTTTTCAAACGATCCTGCAAGATTTTTTTGGTAGGGGCTGCAATTAATACATCATCAAAATACGGAACCATGCCCTTGATTCCCTGTAACAACCTTTCCATGAGGCTTTGGAATATCCCCGGGGCTACACTAACCCCAAATTGCAATCGAGTACATTTAAAAGCACCTCTGTGCGTTACAATTGTTTGGGCCTGGTCTGTCTTCTCATCCACTGGTAGTTGTTGATAAGCTTCAGCTAAATCTAATTTAGGGAAAATCTTTCCGCCCCCCCAAGGAATGGAGGAGGTGCTGCACCACCGGAACTGGATACACATTCTGCTGTAGGGCGTGGTTTAAAGTGGCCCGGTAGTCCCCACAAATTCGGATTGACCCATCTGGCTTAATGGGCGTTACAACAGGGGTTTCCCATGGAGAGTGATCGATGGGCTTCAACACCTCTTGAGCAATTAACTTATCGAGTTGTTCGTCGATCTTAGCTTTAAGAGCGAATGGAACTCGACAGGGCTTCAAGCAAATTGGGGCTACTTTTGGATCTAAACTAAATGAGATTGGGGTCCCCTTATACTCGCCTAAACGGTCCGCGAAGACGTCGCTGAACTCAGAAACAAGGTCTTCCTCCCGCTCACAACCACCGACTCGGTTCACGCTGGCCACCTCGATGCCTGGTGGCGTGAACCATTGGAGGCCTAATAGACTAGGCCTATCTCTGTCGATGATCGTTAGAGGTAAGTACGCTGTATGTTTTTTGAAGGAGACTCGGACTCGGCAGGACCCGACCACAGGGATTCGATTTCCTTGGTAGTCCTTGAGGATGAGGCGTTGAAATTGGAGGTCTTGGCGTTGGATTGTGGGGATAAGTTGCTTGAGTGTCTTCCAAGACACCATCGAGAGGGACGATCCCGAGTCGACCTCCATGTGGCAAGGCTGGTTCTCGATGGCTACCGTGACTCGAATTTTCTTAGTGTCCATGACTGAGGCGTGGCCTATAGTGATAGTATGGTGAGCTTCTTCTTTTTGCAAAGCTCGATTTCTGTAGGAGTGGTTTACTGGTTCTCACTTACAGGACGGTTTCCTGTCGATTGGCGATAGTTGGCCCCTTTTGAGGCCTGGCTGGGTCCTGGTAAGCTGCGGCAGACCCGGCTGATGTGGCTTCGTTTCCCGCACTCATGGCAGAGTGCGTTGCAGATTTTGCATTCGGCCCTAGCATGGTTTGCTCCACAGCCAGCACAAGGGCGTAAGGGCTTAGGGCGAGGATCCCGGTCGGACCGCAGTCAATGGACCCCTTCTTCGTCGTTGTGGTGCGTCGTTACGAGCTGCCCTTCTGAGTTGGGTAAGATTTCGCCAGTCGGTTGTGTTGCCGAAGTGCGGCTTTGCCGTAATTGTGCAGCCGACTTTTTGGTCGCCTCCGCAGCTGTGGCTTCGGCGATGGCGTCAGCAAGGCTGATGTCGCCTTTCGCCATCAGCTTGCTCTGCACGCCTAGCGCATCTAATACCAGAATTACTCGGTCTCTTAGTGCTTCTTCTAAATCGGCGAACCCACAGAGGCCTCCTAAATTTCGGATGTCTGCCATGAAATCGGCCACGCTCTCTCCTTTTCGCTGGTTCCTTTGATAAAACTCGTGGCGTCTCACGAGTGTAGGCACGGTTGGCGCGTAATGATCTCTCAGGATGGGTTCGAGGTCGTCCCAGCTCATGGCTTTCACTTCTCGAGGTTTGGCGAGTGCTTTTGCCATTTTAAAAACAGCCGGGCCGCAGTGCATCAGGAACAGTGCCCGCTTTTTTGCTGGTGTGGCGTCTTTCAAATTATTCGTCTCAAGAAACATTTGGAAGCGATCCATGTAGGATTCCCAATCCTCTTGGTTTGGGTTGAACGGAGCAGGTGGTACGATGCTGCTGGACATGGTTCCGTTGTTGGCGTCGTCTTCCATGTGCTTGGTCTTGCTTCCTGACTTCTTAGGTTCAGATGTCTCCAAATCCCATCCTCGTCGCCAGTGTTAAGTACTTGGACATGGGTTGGAGTAAATGGAGACAGCCTCTGAATAGTGACTTTCAGCTCTTTATTAGCATAGTGACTTCTCAAAAACAACAACAGTGAACCCTGCCTTATATAGGCAACCTTTGTGAGAATTGTCCAATAGCGAGCTATGAACGCAAGTACTTTAAACCAATAATAATCCTCTGTTAAGGACCAATCGGATTCCTAAGAACTAACCAATCCGATCTGGCCGCCTAACAGCCAATCAGAAGTGCAGGGCCAGAACCCTGCACTTTACCTCAAGCTCATACTTTATTAACTATGGTACATACACAACAAGATTGGTCACTTTTCTCTGTACCTCTCTTATTCTCTGTGCCTTAAGATACTTTTCAAAGTCACCTTTCCAAAAGATTTACTCCAGAGCTTATGAACACTTCTCCGAAAAACTGACCTGGCAATAACATTGCCTACTTGTTTGTTCTCCCTGATCTTTAAACTCTTTAAATTTTTATTAAAGTCTTTTAATTAATCTTATTATCTTGATCCTTTATATTAACAGTATTAAGTTCTTAATATATGTTAGAAACTTGGTATTTTATTAGACTTCTTGGTGATTATATTAAGTTTGTTTTTCATTTTTATATTTTTAATGTGCTGGTTTTATATTTGACATATCATTTTACCTCTCTCTATATAATGTTTAGAAAAATTGATTTTATAAGCATCTTCACTGATAGTTTCTGCAAGAATAGTGGGACAAGTTGCAACTTTATTTTAAAAAGCTGTGCATAATATTTAGAAAGTAAAAGTATTTGGGAAAAACTTTTTTCATATATTACAGTAGCACACCAGAACCAAAACAGCTTCTCACTGTATGCCCTTTACACTCAACTCTAGCAATATATAGAATAGAATAGAATAGAATAGAATAGAATAGAATACTTTATTGGCCAAGTGTGATTGGACACACAAGGAATTTGTCTTGGTGTAAATACTCTCAGTATACATACATACATACACACACACACACACATATATCTGTCTGTCTGTCTGTCTGTCTGTGTTTTCTTAAGTTTTCGTGGGTACTTACATGTATAGTATTCAGCTTTGTTCGGGTATTTTCCCACGTCATTATAGTTGTGCTTTTAAAGTTGCAGCAACGTTTCAGCAGAATCTCATCTGCCATCATCAGGCTTCTGTACTGTGTTCGTCTGTGAGTCAGACTTTCACAGCCGTTTCAGTTTATTGGACCAATAAATACAGACCAAGACTCCCAACCAATCAGGATGAAGAAAAAACCATTCTGGCACAGCAGTAGGATAGCCCCAAATTTAAAACTGAAACGGCTGTGAAAGTCTGACTCACAGATGAACACAATACAGAAGCCTGATCATGGCAGATGAAATTCTGCCGAAATGTTGCTTCAACTTTAAAAGCACAACTATAATGACGTGGGAAAATACCCGAACAAAGCTGAGTACCACACACACACACACACACACACACACTTGAGAAAAAGTTTTGTTTTTCTGCATTATAGGCTGATCTTAGTGTAGCAAAATGCAGCAGTTTGTTGCCAAAGCAACAAGGAATCACCACAACATGCAACCAATTAACCTGGGATGCAATTAGGAATGTTAGGAGAATTTACCATTGGAGGCATTTATTTTATTCTGTTGCCATTACTTCTGCTTCTCCGAGATTATGGTATAGTCCTACTTATGTTTAATAGATTCATGGTTTTCTGAATTAATTCAATTTCTTAGGTTTGCATCACACATTGAGCTATACGTTAGTCACATTAGTTGGATTCATTACAATGTGGTTTGTCCACTTTATGATTCAGCATATCAAAACATTGAAAAGTGAAAGTACAGAGTAACATAGGGTTGAACCACCTTGTTGAAAATTCTGGGAGTTGTGGATTAATACCTCTGGAGGATGCTAGGATAGGAAATGCTGAGTGCAAGTTTCTGGCTGGCAGTGTTTTTCTTCTTCTATGCATTGCATGTCCTTGTAGTACATTTTGTATTAATTCATCCAAAAGTATTATTATTGGTAAATCTATACTCATACCAATTTGACTGAGGTTTTCTCATTCTTCTTATCAGATAAAAATAAACAATTTATAATATGCACAAAAAAGAATGTAAAGTTTCAGAAATTGTTAAGAGTGGTAGCTTTTAATTGAACAAAGAGCGGCTAAATGTACTGGGGGAAGATGGATTTAATCTACATTAAAATTTCAGAGGGGAAAATAATTTTGGGTAAGTAAAGCATTTAAAGCTTAAAAGGGAAGAATCCCCAATCTGATGTCAGAATAGAAAAAAGTTACTGTTGGCTAATGCAGATTAATACTTTAGCTTGACAGTAACTATAAACAGTCCACTGAAATATTGTATTCAATGTTTAAAAAGTTCTGATAATAACTTTTGTAGTAAAACACCTGAGATATAAATTGCAAAAGCTGTATTAACCCTTATTAACTATTGTTAGTGAAAGATTGTTGGAAACTTGCCTTTCTTGGCAAGTTCTCAATTATACTGAAGTTGGCCATATGTTATTTACCTGTGCATACAGCTGATACCTATTACAGATTTGGGTTTAGAACAAATCTCTGTTTTAAAATAAACAAATATATTACATACTTTAAAAATACCTATTGGTGATAAGATAGTATATTATTACAATTTAGGTATCTAGCTTAGGCTAATTGCTAAACCATTATATGATTTATTTGATTTTAGCTTAACTTTAACATTGTGTCAACCCAGCCTTTATGATATATAAACTCTGGGTTTTAGTTTAGTGTGTTAATCATAACCATGAAGTGTGAATTAAGTTTATATTTCAGCATCACAGAAGACGAACAGTTGATGAAACAAGTCCTTAGACAATAAGAATATTCATCTGGACATCAAAAATATCCAAGATAGAGAGGCCTAGAAAAAGAAAAGCTTAGGGCAGGCAGATAATTTTAAAGATTAGATTAGGTGATATCTAGTGCAGAGTTTGGACAAGAAAAAACTGCAGCAGAATTCTTCAAGAGTTAGAAAACATTGTCATTAAAAATACTGTCAGACTTTCTGATATAATATCTTTTAATTATTAGTTTAATTTATAGGCTGCCTGTCTATCATACGGATTTGAGAAGCTAACTACTAAGAACCAAAGTATATGTAAAGGTATATAAAAAAATACAGCAGGCCAGAAGAGTAATCAAAAAGTAACAAAGCAATAAAAACAGGATCAAATTAGAACAAACAAAAGAACAAAAAGAGAGCTCCATAATCACCTTGTCCCCAAGGTCTGGGAGAACAACCAGATCACTAGATTTCTTGATACCATAAGAGTGTGTGTGTGTGTGTGATTGTATAATATTAAATGTATGTGTGTGTATACAATATTAAACGTAATAATATTGTGAGCCACCAGAGTCATGTATTTTAGTGACACCTATTTAAATTTGCTTAATAAATAATAAGTAATAAAATAAACCTAATCTAGTCCTTTGGGATTGCAAATGGGCTCTGCCTGTATATTTAGAGGTTGGCCTCGACATACAATTCAAGTATTGTCACTGCTCGTGCACATAGCCAATTTTTCACCTTGCCAGGACAAGGTGCTTTCTTGGGGATAAGCAGATATATGGTCTCCTCAGAAATCCACAACTGATGTACATTATAGCCTAGCAAAGTGTTTGATGAGCAGTGATAATGCCAAGTGGAGTTGCTAGTTGCGTAAGCTGACAAAAAAAAAGAAAAAGCTTCATAGAGGATTAATGGGCTCTTCTTATCTCCCTCAGAACCACCAATCCCTTTGTACTGCTCATGTAAATGAAACATGTCCCAGGATGTGGTCTCTGGGAGTTTTGTACCTTGTATAAAAATGAATAGGATAACTTCTGACTTCTCTTGAAGTGGTGCTACTGATTGTTATCATAGCATTCATGTGAATCCTGATTTTGAAAAGGTTGGTCTGTTTCAAAGCAACTCTATCAAAAGTTTCTAAAGATCTAAGCAACCACCTGCCTTGATATCAACCTGACTGGGCACTGGGATAATTAGGAAAGCCTTTCTAAAAGTGCCTGGATTTCAAAAATTGATCCATTAGTCATGTTAGAGGGGGTTTTTTTTGCCCATGCACTCCCTTCACAGTTGACATTAAAGGGTACATTAAAATAATAATCAGTGTAAAGATATGTGTTCTTTTTTTTAGAGCAATTTGACTGTGCTTTTCTCAAGCTGGGTTTCATTTTCCATGGAAGTGTTAGTGAAAAGATATTTTTTAAAAATTGCTCCAGAACCAATTGGCAAAGGAGGTGATAAACTCCTTTTAGTGGTGAGTTGGTTGGTCACCCACTTCAAAAGACTATGGAGATTCTCAGTCATCCAGGAGATGGTTGTCCCAAAGATGCTAAAGAAGCTTTCTGATATTGAAAGAAAAAGCAGAAAGTCCAGTTGCCTCTTGAAAAAGCACTTTTGGGACCACTTCAAAGGATTTTTGGATTCCTGCATTGAGCAGGGGAATGGACAATGGTCTAACTAGTTCCTTTCCATTTGTATGAATGTTCATCAGTATTACAGAAGTTTAGACTTCAGGAATCATGGGAATATATACTGCTCTCCTCACTTGCTAGTGGAAATAACAAAGAGCTTGTTATGTTAATAACTCACATTGTCAGGAAGCATTCCTGTTCCTTATCTTCTTTGTTCATGCAAAGAAGCTCTGCTAGCTTGAGGTTTTGTTATAGGTGACTGCATAGCTTATCAGCCACATATTGTATTCTTCAATCGCTCAACAACTTTCTTGTTTTCACATGCAACAGAAAAAGGAGAACACTATTTACTGATTGTCTAGTGGCTAGTCAATCTAATATGCATGTTACCACAATCTCTGAAGAGGATAAATAGATAGAGGAGAGCATTTCTTCTATCATTGCAAACAGTGGAGCTTTATTTCAGAATTATCATGAAACTTTCTTCCCCCCTCCGAATATTATGACCATTCACCTCCTGTGCTTTTGTATACTTCTATCAATGATTAATCTGAATTTGTAAAGCTACAATACTTAGAGTTTCTCAAATTTATTTTGGCTGATATCTTTGTTTATGAGTTGGGATCTTCAATAACTCTTTGCTGATCCAACAGAATGACAGTAGGGGCCATTATAGTATGTGCAGATTTGTGGTTATTTGAAAAACATTTAAGACTTTGCCCCCCACCCCCTTTAATAAAATGTTGACTTACTGGGAGGCAAATACTTACAATAGTTGCTACAATAACCCTAAATAATCTTAGATAGTTGTGTGTGGTACATTGTTGGCTGAACTCCTCTTAAAGTTCATGGTGTAAGGATGGAAAAAGTTCTGACATCATCTGGATCACAGTAATGCCTGAATGATTTATTTTATTTTGTCAAAAGCTTACAATACAATAGAAATAAGATTAAACATAAATTTAGAAATAAGAAATAGGAACTAATAATTGGGGACAATAGGACAGGGACAGTAGGCATGATTGTGCACTTATGCACACCCCTTAAATTGATTCCAATAGAAGGAGAAATCTTTTGAAGAACAATTGATTGAAAAGGTGTCAATCTCTGCAGTTGAAGACACTATGTGGTCAAAACTAAAAAGTGTTTCATTTTGTTTATGACATGATGATATCCATTATCATATCTAATTCATAATAATTTATATGGAACAAAAGCAACATTTGAATCCACCCTCAGCTTGTGCAAGTTCCATCCATTACTTTTGTAGGAGGAGTAGTAGAATAATAAATAATATCAGTAACCTGGAACAAATGCAATGAGACAGAATAGCCCAAGAAAATAGGTCATTATATTTAACAGGTATAGAACAGGGAGAATCCAGGGATCTGAACTGAGATGTCTGATGATCCATTTTTAGTTTACTGTGGTGAAGTCTGGTTTTACTTATTTTCTCTTTGAACTGATTTTTAATTGAACAAAAAGCAACATTTGGACTTCATTTGAGCTTTTGAATTCATTAAATCAGTCTGCAGACAAATATCAAAGACAGGAGAATTAACAGACTGTACAAATTATCAAACAGCATCTATGCTAGCAAAATAACTCTTTGGATTATCCTATCAGAATCAGCAGTATGTGTGTGTGTATGTGTGTGTGTGTGTGTGTGTGTGAGAGAGAGAGAGAGAGACCATTAAAAGATCAAATTATCTTGTACAGTAATATTTCTCCCATTGTAAACTTTTCTCATCTGCCATATGAAAAATAACAGCACCAAATTTGCCATCTATGCAACATATTTCCACTAAGTGAACTACTGCACCTTATTAAGAAAATATGGAAATGGATCTGGGTTAATGGTGGACATCAATAGCAAATCAAGATTATATTAAAATGAGACTACATGCAGAATGATGCCATGAAACAAATCCCACTCATACCTACTTGCAATCTGATGGAGATACATAAGCTGCAGTGTTTGTGTCGTGATCACTTGTCCCCTATAATAGTACTTTATGAGACTAAACTTGTCATTTAGAAAAAATACCATATGTCAGCTATTCTGATTTAATATACCAATATTACTAGATAACCTTAACATGCATATAAACAGTTTCTCAGGAGTTTGCATCTTTTGCATAACATAACTTGACCTAAAATGTTATTCATTCTGAACAAAGTGGGTTCTATATGTCTAAGCAGTATTATGAAGGTATTTTTCATATTTGTTTATTTCAGTGGGCAAATAAAATAAACCAAGCTATAACATTTGTTACCACAAATTATTCACCTTTCTAAGCCTTTGGAGAGAGGCATTTACAATCTTGTAAACATAAGCAATTCAGAGTAGCTATTCATAAAAGCAATTCTTAACCCTTCTGTTATACTTAAAACGTAAGAATTGGATTTGAAGTATTTTAACCACACAGCACTAGATCCAGTCAAAGCCAACCTCAGGAACCCAGGGGCCCTAGGCTGATTCATGCAGAGTAAATGTTGATAGTTAACATGTTCTGGAAGCTAGCATGCTAGTTGTAGGCTCCAGCTGTTTGGGGGCAGTAAAGATAATTATTTTTCTGAACATAGGGTTATAAAGGTTGCTTCCTTTGAAAAAAAAAAAAGATTACTCAAAAGGAAAGTACATAAACATTATCTTCTTTCTGGTTTACCCAATTTGAAAAAAACTTAGCCAGAGGAATTTGATGAAGGGAGGATTATATAAAGATTCATTTCCTTTTGGATTCATGCAAAAGTTCCGTTGGGCCATTTCTGCTGCCACCCATTTTGCCTCTAAGGTATATTTTTCTGAAAATCAGGTATAAGGCATAGGGTATCTTTTTTCTTTTTCCCTTCCTTTTTTAAAGATCTTGAAGTATTTTCAAAGTAAATACGGTTTTCCTGCTGGGTTAGTTTGGAATGCCTTTGAGTGATTCATTTACATTTTCTAAAATGCATAACAGAAACATGTTTCCCAGTAGATTGTGAATGGAATATTTCTCATACCTTTTTGTGTTTAGAGTGTTCTATCAAAAACTCTGCTGCTAAGTGCTTCTTTTATGATTTGGAAAGTAACTGTTTTTTTAGTGCCCCCCAAAGTGGCATTAATTGTGTATCATGGGCAGATAAGGTCAAGTCTTTTAATCTTCTGTGAAGTACCTATTCAAAGAATCATTAAGAATCCTTCCATATAATCTACAGTATTTGTATATTAACTGCACAAGGCCTCCCTTTGTTGCCCCTACAGCTAGCCCTCAATTTACAACCACAGTTGGAACTGGAAATCCAGTTATAAGTTGTTACGTGGTAAATCAAGGCACCTATGTGACTAGAAGTAATTTATCATGACAGTTATTAAATGCCATAGTCATTAAGAAAACCTATTCATTTGAAAGGGTGTTTGTTTTTGCCATCATAAATTCAAATGGTTGTAAAACAACCAGTTGTAAGTCAAAGACTACCTATAATAGGACCAGTGGGTTTTTAAAAAAAAGAAAAATACCACTTTCATGATGGAAAGCTTATCTTTCTCCTCCATGCTGCATCGAGAGCCCAGGATGGGTTGACTCCTTCCTATGATATCATTTAGCTGAGTCTGTACTAAGATATAAAAGCCAGCCCCCGGGAGAGACCCCAGCTTTTGACTCAGCTCCTTTCAGGCAGTAGCTATGTCTCTGAAAGTGTTCTGTTAGGTAGCACTCAGCAGCAATCCTCAGTACTCTTTTTCCTCACTTCAAGCAGCTCCCAGGGCAGCTGCTCTTCCAGGAGAGCAGGGCTGTCTCTCCTGTCACATTGGGAGCAGCGTTACAGAGCTCTGTGCAGGCAAGCTGGGCGGCATCTGTAGATCTCCCCCACGCCTGCGGTTTTGAGTGATCGTAAAAACGATCGGCAAACTGATAAGAGCACAAGCCAGCTGATCGTGTGGCTGGTTGCTGCGTTTTTCCCTTGCTGACTTCGCTTGGGGCTCTGTATAGCCTAAGGAGTAATTCTTAGATCTTGGAGCCTGTTTCCTGTAGTCAGGGGCCATCTTGGATTCAAGCCTTCCACCATGAGGTGAGCAGCCATTTTCATTACCAAAGCGGGGGGAGGTGGGGGGTGATGAGCCATCCTTGATCTAAAATTTCTCAGCCAATTTGTAAAATACAGGCGATTTAAAATGCAGACTCTGCATTCTATTTTAAGAGAGCGTCTGGGAGGGCAATCTCCTTTCTTCCATTGATCTCACGGAGGCTCTCCTCCACATCCCCATTTGGCCTCATCATCGCCAGTTTCTCCATTTCTGTTATCAGAATACCCATTACCAGTATTGAACACTTCCCTTTGGCCTCTCATCAGCTTCAAGGGTCTTCACGAAGGTTCTGGCAGCATTAATGGCATCTCAGCATTCTGTTCCAGTGAGGATCCAGTGCTACTTGGACAACATTTTGATTCTGTCCTCCTCCATCCATACAGCCCACCAGGATCTGCAAATTATCCTGTCATATCTCCAGAGCCACGGATTTTTTCCACTCCGTCTACTCCAATGGTTCCTGCTTCCCTACCAATGAGCAGGAACCAGCTACTCATCCATCAAGGTCCTGCTCCCACCACAAATGTGGAGATCTCTCAATTGGTGGCGTTCCTCATTAAACTGGAAGGGACTTCTGTTCAGGGTCTCAGACAGGCTAGTGATAACCACCGATGCCAGCCTCCTAGGTTGGGGTTCCCATATGCAGGGCCGGATAGCTCAGGGCGTTTGGTCCAGGTCAGAGCAAACCCTTCCCATAAATTGGCTAGATCTCAGAGCCATTTTTCTAGCTCTCAAGCATTTCAGGCATTCAATGACTGCTCTAGTCCTTCGGACAACATGGCCACAATGGCTCATGTCAACCGGCAAGGGGAGACAAGGTCCAGAGGCCTCTTGGAAGATGCTCTACACTTGGGGTTATGGACAGAGAAACACCTGTTGTTGATCTCAGTGGACCACATCTCCCGGGTCGGCAACTCCCAGGCTGACTGGCTCAGCAGGAGCCTAGTCGACCAGGCAGAATGGTCCAGTCCTCCGTCTCTATTCAGGGACCTTTCCCTGAGATTCGGTACGCCGGAGATGGATCTCTTCTCCACTCCTCAAAACATCCAGGTCACCAGATTCTTCACCAGGTTTCCTTGCCAGGGAGTGGAGGGGACCAATGCTATTCGGTGCAGATGGCCCAAAGGTCTCCTCTATGCCTTTGCCCCATTTCCCATCATTCCAGCAGTAATTTGGAAGATGTTGGAGGAACGAGCGGAGCTCCTCCTCCTGGCTCTCTATTGGCCAAGGAGGCCTTGGTTTGCGGACCTGGTCAACCTATCGGTGGATTCTCCTTGGAGGATCCCAGCTCATCTAATCTCCCTTCATCAGGGGATTCTTCCATCCAGAGCCCCAGTGACTCAAGCTGACCGTGTGGCACTTGAGCGGCAGCGGCAAGAGGAGGCTGATCTTCCAGAAAGGGTCATCATCACTATCCTGGCATTTCGCAAACCTTCTACAAGGTGCATCTATGATGCCACCTGGAAGGCCTTTTCCCGATGATGCCTTAGGGAGGGTCTCTCTCCTGCTTCAGCCGAGTTGGCAGAGGTTCTTAGATTCCTTCAGCATGATCTGGAGGAAAGTTTGGTCCTCAACACCTTACGCAGGCAGGTTGAGGCCCTCTCCTTGGTTCTTTCATGGGGTTCGCTTCCTTCCTAATCCTATCACCCTTCAGTCAGGAGGTTTTTGAAAGGGGATTCCAACCTGCACCCACTGGTGGTTCACAAGTATCCTTCCTGGGATCTTCATGTGGTCCTTAATGTCCTTACGAAGCCCCCTTTTGAACCACTTAGAACAGTGTCTCTCCGTTTCCTGGCTCTGAAGGTGGTGTTCCTCATTTCCATCATTTCAGCCAGGCGGGTATCCGAGCTCGCTGCTCTTCCCATCAGACAGGACCTTTGTTCCTTTCACGATGATAGGGTTGTTCTCCGTCTGGACCCCTCATTTATTCCAAAAGTTAACACCTGGTTTCATAGGTCCCAGGACATTGTGTTGCCTGGCTTCTGCCCCCTCCCGCACCATGACTTAGAGCGGCAGTGGCACACGCTAGATGTAAGAAGGGCTCTTAGAATATATATTAAGCGCATTTCCTCCTTCAGGAAGTCAGAAACCATATTTGTTTCCTTTTCCCTTCTCACTTGGGGCACAAGGCCTCTTCTACTACTATTAGCAGGTGGGTCAGATCTTGCATTGAGCAGGCCTACAAAGCTGCGGCCCTTTTGGTTCCTCGAGGCCTGATGGCGCACTCTACCAGAAGCACAGCCATTTCTGCTGGCTGGGTGACCCAAGCACCCTTGGAGGAGATCTCTCATGCGGCCATGTGGACTTCCCTATCTCCTTTCATCAGACAGTACCATCTGGATGCCTTTGCCTCGGCGACTGCAGCCTTCGGTAGATGGGTGCTTCAACGAGTGGTTTAACAGTCGGTGTGATGAGCCGGACGAGGACCTGCCTGTGGATATTCAAGCTTTGGTATGTCTCATCCTGGGCTCTCGATGCAGCATGGAAGAGAATGGGCGTTGGTAGAAGTTATCCTGAACGCCCTTTCTATCTATGCTGTGAGAGAGCCCAGCCCCTCCCTTGATTCGTCCAGAGAGGGTAAGTCATATTTCTGTATTCATTTTGTGCTTTCAGAGATACTTTTCAGTCTGTCAAGTATCTTCGCCAAAGCTGGGGTCTCTCCCGGGGGCTGGCTTTTATATCTTAGTACAGACTCAGCTAAGTGATGTCATAGGAAGGAGTCAACCCATCCTGGACTCTCTCGCAGCATAGGTAGAAAGAGCGTTCAGGGTAACTTCTACCAATGCCCATTTTTGGGACAAGCAGAATACATTATGTACTGCTGGGAACAATGGTTTCCAGAATTCTGAATTATTATATTTTCTGGATGGATCATAATGTCATACTAGATATTATTTATATACTGTAGATGATTCCCTATTTTGTGAACATTTGGTTTAAAAATAATATTAGGGTAAGATATTGTAGAATAGCAGTACAATTTTCTCTTATACAATCAGATGATATTCTTAATATTTAAAGATTTAATGACAGGATATTGCCACGAAGCCTTATAGGGCTAATTATATTAGAGGTAATATTCTCTGTATCACCAGGGCATCTTAGTATTCTCACTATTTGCACGGAGATGCTCTCATGGTACAGGGGTATTAATTAGAAAAAGAAACCAGCTACCTTTAATGTTGGCATACAGGCCAGAGGGATTGATTAGAAGATTAATCAACAGAAGGGATGTTTCCTTGTCATCAAAATTGGTATCTAAATAATGGTAGTTTATTACTGTGTCATTATTTAAAATCCACAGTCTGCAACAGATATATTTTTATCTGCATTTTCAATCAATAGCTTCGTACTATTCATGGCTGAGAATATGCTGAATATAAATATGTCAGATTTCTGTCTTAGTCTATGTAGTGTTGAAGGTTCACTCAGAATGTGGCAATAAATTTCCCTCTGGAAACTCAGCTCAGGAGCTAACATGGTAAGAGTCAAGGACAAAGCTTGGATAGATCTGTTGCTTTTATTGCAGGCGCAAGAAGCCATAATAATGGGGAAGATAATGAAGATGATCTACCACTGCAGAATGAAACAGTCAGGGCTCTCTATTTATAATACCCCTAGGGTCTAAATCACATATCTTTTTCTCACTCCTGTGTTATAATGGACTTCTTGTCATTTGGTGTAGTCTGGGATGTGCAGTGCACTTTGTAGCATCCAGTTGTTCAAATAACATTTTCCCCAAGCAGGTTGTCGGTTGAGAGATGAGATGATTGGGTAGGTTGGGATTCTGAAAAGTTGGTGAATAATGGATGGGCAGTCTCAAGTGCACGGGGAAGGCCGCAAATGGGGATGAAATGAGACATTTAAGAAAAAGATGTACCATCACTAATATGGTACCCAGGGGCTTGACACATAATTACAGTAATAAAGCTCAAAGAAACCATGTCCCAAGATACTTGTGGGGAGGAAAGAAGATGTAGCAGCCTGACCAGTTTGCTGATTAGAGGTTTGCTGTAGTGATGCATGTGGCGGAAGAAGCAAAGGCCTTGATGTCTGTTCTAATGTGTGGCCATTAAAGAGCAGAGCTGGAGGCAGGTTGTTTTAAGTACTCTGAAATGTCCCATTGCCAGCTCTTGTTCCAGAATTCCCTCAAGGGAAGAGGGATACAAAGCTATTGTGTTATTGTGATGCTATATTCACTCTTCTTAGGCAAATGGGAAGAGTGCCCATAAGGCATTTCCTTCAAGATCATTTTGATCTGCATATATGAGCTTTTGTTAAGATTTGATCAGTTAGGGCAGGGATGGGGATGGGGGCAGAATGAAGGGAACCTTTAGAGTGAAATACTATTTTGCCATCACAGGTTGGGGATATAGTGTTGGTTTTTAAAATTAAAACAAAACAAAACTCTACTCATTTAGATTGGCACTCTGTGACTTTGTTAGTAGGTGACAGACCTATTGTTTCAGTCTCTTTGAAACGCATCTTTGATGGCAAAAGTTCCTTTCTAAAAAACATCATTGTTCTTCTTGGCCAGCAGAAGATGTCTAGATAAAGTATGCATATCAGAGCAAGCTGTCTCCAAATTCTGGCATGGATTGTAACAATACAGAAATCGGAAGTGTTAGCTTGAAGAAAAAAGGGATGATGGGTTTAGAGGTAAAAGCTGTTTGGGTAGGATAAATTTTTGCTCAGTGTCAAAATTCCATCTAAAGAGGCCTCTTCTTGATAAGGTGACTGAGCAAGTATACAACAAAATTAGGGACAAACTTATTAAAATTAGCAAACCCTGGGATATATTGCATATCCTGAGGAAATGTGGTAAACCCAATAGTTCAAGACAGGCAGACCACAGATTCATTTTTTCTAACTTAGAATTATATGGGTGTTGAAAGAAATATCCTTCTGGGTTCAGTTCCAAGTGGGGAAAAAGACACTGGAAACATGGAGGCTATTTGGAAAGATGGTTTAATGGTGGACAGCAGGACCGCATGGCTTGGATCTCCAAAGTGAAAAAGAAAGGATCACATACTTCAAGGTGAGAAGGTCAAGAAGGAAAGACCAAGATGCTGAGAGACCCCTATAAAACCTCTGTTGGGCCCCACCTTAGTGTTTCTTGTTCCTGTGTAAGAAATATATCCCATTGGCTGTCAGACTCCCAGGAGCGGGGGTCTTAGCTAACTTTGTAGGCTTTGTCTGGACCCCCTGGCTTCACTTGAGTATTGCCTTATACAATTTTTCCAGGCCAGGCGGTGAGATGGATAGACCCTTTATAATGTAGAATACTCTGGCCTAGGCCTTAATGGCCCATTAGCAAAGTGGGGGGGGGGGGGGCTGAGTTTCTGCTTCTCTGAGTTTCTACTTTATTCTTTTTAGGGGAAATATTCTGCCTTTTTAATATTTCCCAGGACATTTCATTTTTCTAGGAGAGGGGTGGGTGTTAACTTCCTATATGGGCTAAGTTAAAGAATTGCCTAAACTGTTCACTATAGGTAGCAGGATCCTGAATACTACTGTAGATCAGCATTTCGTCCCAACATTTTATTAAAAACACATCAAATGGGCCATGAAAGATAGAAACCATAAATCTTAGGAGAGATTCCAGACAAGATGAATAGCACAGTGTCATAGTCAAACTTCCCATATTGGATGTCAACTATTCCAGACCCTCTGTCACACGAGCTTGATTTAAGTTCCTCTGAAATCCAGATTGGTAAAAATGGGTGCTTTTTGCATCAATTTTGACAGTGCAGAGATGAGGGGAAGAGGTTAGTGATCCCTAAGAGTTAACAGAGTTCAGAAAGTTATAACAATGGGCCCTGTACCAGTTAAAGAAAGAATTGTTATAATTTATTATTATTGTTAAATTTGTTAGTCACCCATCACAATTCAAGGTGACTCTGAGCAGATGGCAGGGAACCAATTCATTAGCAAAAAAAAAAAAAAAGTAAGAGCACTATTTAGGGACAAAGATGATTGGATGAAGCTCTCTGCAAGTTGTCATCAAGATTTTTTTTTAGGCTAAATACCGTAATTCTATTTCTGACACAACATAGCAGCATTTTCCAGGAATTTGTGTCCCAGGTTTATGATGCAGTCAGAGAAATGGAAGCAGAATGTCGTCTCTCCCCTCCCCGCCCCAAACAAATCAGCACAATCAGCATTAAGATGGGAAATTCCATGCATGCTGGAACAAGCAGGAAAATGGGACTCCACAGCTGCATATATTCAATGTTTGAAACTTGTACTGAATGGGCAGGAGGAAGAAGAAATTAACTATAATAACGGCATTTCCTCTCTCACATGTACTTTGAGTCTTCCATTGATCCCAAGCAGAACTGGATTAATGCAGACAAAATCTCTGAGGTCCTGTTTCATTTAATATTTCCTCTTTAAAGTAGTCAGTTCATCTTTTTTTTAAAATCCAGCCTACATCCCTAGCTAGCAATTGCAAGTTCAGAAAATATTTTCATGCAAAGCCCTCAACCTATTACAGGTGACACGCTTTGCAGTTGTCTATCCTCTGTTGGGGAGATCATCAAAATTAGTCCTCTGGAAGATCAGGAAATGGGCATCATGGTTGTCCAGGGTTGAGCTGTTCTGCAGCTGGAGAGGGATTGTCAATTTTTATCACTTTCTCTATCAAGAGACCAATTATAAATCCTGCATGACATGGGAATATCCTCAGGTCTTTCTGAGATGTTCACCTCACATTGAGCAAAGATGGTGGTAAACACATCATGTTTGTCAGACAAGTAGTATAACTGCTGCTGCCATTATGGCTGCTGGATCTGGAGCAGAAACACTTGCTGAAGTAGTTGTTTTAATATAAATACAGGAACCCACAATAATGAAGATAAGCTACTGAAAAATCAAGCAGTCACTTTAAAGCAGGGGTGTCCAACCTTGGCAACTTTAAGACTTGTGGACTTCAACTCCCAGAATTCCTCAGCCAGCAAAGCTGTCACCTACTAATACAATTCCTCAGCAAAGCTGGCTGAGGAATTCTGGGAGTTGAAGTCCACAAGTCTTAAAGTTGCCAAGGTTGGACACCCCTGCTTTAAAGCTTATGTTTCTTTCTCCTACCCCTTATATGTTAATGAAATTCTTGCCACTTATTTTATAGACAAGGATTTGAAGGGCATTTACATCTCCCCCCCCCTTTTTTTTTACAACAATCTTGTCTGGTCTTTGGTCCTTGCTAGTTTCAACTCTCACATTCAAGTTCCTTGGAGACCCATACAGGCAACAACCACTTATAAACAGGCCTTTGAAAATAATGAAAGGCAGTTTGACATAGGGCAGCATGGGATAACTTTGAAATTATTCAGATGTGCTTTAAAAAAATAACTTTGATATAAGTTATGAAGAAATTTTGATGACTGATTATATGGCACAAAATTTCTTCAAAACTTAATATCAAAGCATTTGTAAATATGAGCAGGTCTGAAGAATTTCAAAATTATCCCATCCTGTCCCCACCTTGAACTAACACAAATAGATGGGTGTAGTGAAAACTGAAGCTGCCAAAACTAAAAATGAAGCAGGCACATAAGGAAGAGAGGAATGACAAAAAGCCTGGAATCATGTCTAAAAGATTCCTTCAGGAGATAAATTAAAAGGAACAAAGTCCTTAAGGGAGCAGAGAAAAAAATGTCACTTGAACAAAAGAAGTTGGGCCTAACACTTGGGAAACGCCTCCCCAAATTCTATCAACATTTACCAGACTTGAAAATCAACAAGGCAAAAGTAGCTGCCAATCTTGTGAATAATCAAAGCAAAGACTTTTGGGGAAATAAAAGGGGCCCAGGAGCTGGCTCATTCTTCGAGTTCTTTTTGGATCCATACTTGGAGGCTTCTGTCCCTTTAGCTAATGCCTGCCAGCCTAGTTGAGGTAAGTGTGGATGAGTGTGTGTGTGTGTATGTAAAAAGAAAAAATGTATATTCAGTCAGTAAAATTTTGCTGTTACTTTAAATTCACTGAAGCTCTGTGTACTCCAAAGAACTGGTTATGCCTCAGTTTTGGATGAAAGTGATTTGAATGTGGCTGTTTTCCAGGGCTGTGAGTGTTTGAGACAGTAACCATAAGTCAAATCTGGAACACCTGGAACTGCACCCACTAAAGCAGAAGGATTAGCTCTAGAACTGACATTGGTCAATAATGTAACTGCAACTGGATTACTGAGGTTTCTAAACATTTTCAAATGCTGTACTGTATAGAGCATGCATAGTGTTCTGTCCTTAATTTGCATATTTGAAATCCCCGCGCTTTGATTGGCTAAAGCGCGGGGATTTCTGATTGGCCAGGCGAGCCGCGCTGATTGGCCCGATTGAAGTCTCCCGTGATTGGATCACTCCAAGAGCGGGAGACTTGGATCGCTGCCGTTGGCCGCGGCCGCCGCAGCGAAAAGGATAAAAGCCACGGGCTTTTTTCCTTTTCGCCGGTTCGGTTCACAACTGTTAAATAAAGAGCTTGAAACTTAGTCACCGACTCCTGGCTTCTTTTGCGGTCACGACACTGGCGACGAGGATGGGATCTCGACCCTGAACCGAACCCCGTGTCCAACAAGAGCCAGTTTCAGCACGGAGATGGCGAAAATCGCACCGCCCGCCCCCTTCAACCCCGCCACCGAGGACTGGGAATCGTTTTCAGACCGTTTCCGCATGTACCTCGAGTGCACCGGAATGAAGGACGCCCCGGGCCCGCTAAAACGCGCCGTCTTCCTCACCCATTGCGGAACCGAGGTCTTCCAGATGGCCAAGGCATTGGCCAAGCCGGCAGACGCAACCGCCATGGACTGGGACGTCCTCGAACCTATCCTGCGGCGCCATTACACCCCCGAGGTCCCCATCCTGATCCGGCGCAACGAATTTTACCACCGAGATCAGAAACCAGGCGAAAAACTGAGCGATTTCGTCGCCGAATTGCGGCGCCTAGGAGGACTCTGCGAGTTTGAAGGTCTGAACAGCCTCCTAAGAGACCGATTCGTACTCGGCCTATGGGACCCTACACTCCAGAGCCGGCTTATGGCCAAGGGCGACATCAGCCTAGCAGACGCCCTCACCGCAGCCGCAGCCGCAGCCGCAGAAGCAACCCGCACTTCCGCTGACAGCATGCGAAAATCAGACGCGAAAGGCGGAAACAACAACCCGGCAAGGTCGGCCGACCCTAAAAGCGAATCAACAGCACACTACGGAGAATTCCAGTCTACGTCCAGCACGTCAGAAGACGAGGAGGACATACATCGCGTACAGACGGGTCGCGGCGACCAACGGAACCGAAGAGGTCGTAGGTCGAGGACCATCTGTGCCGGGTGCGGCGGCGACCACCCCAGATCAGAATTCCGATTTTTTGACTCTATCTGTAGGCATTGTGAAAGACGGGGACACATCGCTCGAGTTTGCCGCCAAAAGAAGACCCGCAGCCCTCCCAGATGGGAACATCGCGACCGAAAGAAGGAAAGCCCCCCGCCCAGAACCAGAGATCGCCAATCGGACGGTCGGTGGGACCGAATCCAACGATCTTCAAGAGGCGGCGACAGTCGGCGCAAGGAAGATACCCACCAGACGGTAACCATCGGCCATGCCATCTCCGACGGCGCCAGAAAGGTACACGTAGAAGTCCATATTGAAGGCCAACCATGCAAGATGGAGGTGGACTCCGGGTCCTACCTCTCCATGATTGCATGGCACGAGATAAAACGGCTAGTGCCCACCCTCCATAAGAGGAACATTAATGCCCAAAAAATCATTATAAAAGACTACCAGGGGAACCGCGTCCCGGTAGTGGGCACCAAGAACTTTAATGTAACTTACAAAGGCCGCACCGAACAACTCCCACTCACAATCGTCGATCGCGACCGCCCAAGCCTGCTGGGCCTACAATGGTTCGCCCCGCTTGACATCGCGCTGACAGGAGTCAACCACGTCGTCGACGACGGCTGGGAACAGCGGCTAGCCCAGGAGTTCCGGGAGGTCTTCGACGGAAGCCTGGGCAAGTACCAGGGCCCCCTCATCTCATTTGACCTAGACCCTAGGGTTCCCCCTAAGCGACTAAAACCTAGGAGGGTACCATTCGCCCTAAAACCTAAAATTGACGAGCAGATCGACAAGCTCGTCAAACAGGGGGTGTTGCAGCCGATAGACCATGCCTGATGGGAGACCCCTATAGTGACCCCAGTCAAGCCAGACGGGTCCGTGAGAATTTGTGGGGACTATAAGGCCACCCTAAATGGCGCGTTGCAACAAAGCGCCTACCCCGTCCCAATCGTGCAACACCTACTGCACTCACTGGGAGGGGGCAAGGTCTTTGCCAAGCTCGATCTCGCCCAGGCATATCAGCAGTTGCCGGTCGACGAAAAAACAGCGGAAGCCCAGACCATCGTTACCCATCGGGGGGCATTCAAATGTAACCGGCTCCAATTCGGAGTCAGCGTGGCACCAGGCATCTTTCAGAGCCTGATGGAACGATTACTGCAGGGCATCAAGGGGGTGGTGCCCTACTTTGATGGCGTACTAGTGGCGGCGCCAAACGAAGCCGAATTAGAAAACCGACTCAGGGAGGTCTTAACAAAATTTAAAGTAACGGGACTTAAAGTTAAACGAGAAAAATGCCAACTATGCACAGAACGAGTGGAATTCTTGGGCTACCTTCTAGACCGGCATGGCATTCACCCTACAATTAAAAAAGTGAAAGCCATCAAAGAAGCCCCCACCCCAAGGTCTAAAACGGAACTACAGGCTTTCTTAGGCTTGCTGAATTTTTATAATGTTTTCCTACCCCAAAAGGCTACGGGGGCGGAGCCTTTGCATAGGCTCCTGGATAAGGCGGCAACCTGGACTTGGGGGAGACGAGAGCAAGCCGCCTTTCAAAAAACCAAAGACCTCCTCACCTCCGATGCCGTCCTGATTCAATTCAGCGAAACCTTGCCCTTGGTTGTCACTTGCGACGCATCACCTTTTGGCGTCGGCGCTGTCCTCAGCCATACTCTCCCCGACAAAAGAGAAGCACCCATCGCTTTCTTTTCCAGGACTCTAACTAAACCGGAGCGGAACTATAGCCAGCTGGACAAAGAAGCTTTGGCTATAGTTGCCGCCGTTAAGCGATTCCACGAATACCTTTATGGCCGCCCGTTTACCATTGTGACAGATCACAAGCCGTTGCTGGGCATCCTCGCAGGAAATCGAGCCACCCCGAACATTTTATCACCCCGGATGACAAGGTGGTCCGAGTTCCTGGCAGTCTACAGCTACGAACTGTTACACAAGCCAGGTAAGAAAATTTCGCACGCGGACGCTTTAAGCCGCTCGCCTTTACCAGACTCTGATCCTGACCCAGCACCAACAACAAACACCCTTAACATCGAAAATTTGCCCAACCTACCCATTACCGCGTCAGACATTGCCAGGGAAACTATAAAGGACAGGCGTCTGGCGCGAATTTTACATTGGGTGGAAAAAGGTTGGCCGGAAAGGGACAGTGACGAATCCGTTAAGACATTCAGAAACCGCCAGACTGAACTCTCACTACTCAAGGGATGTATCTTGTGGGGTGACAGGGTGGTCATCCCGGACAGGTTGCAAGGGAGGGTCTTAGAGATGCTGCACGAAGGGCATCCTGGCATCGTCAGAACTAAAGCCCTGGCCAGGAGTTACGCTTGGTGGCCAGGGATGGACAAGCAGATAGAGGCATGGGTAGCCAAATGCCAACGATGCCAGGAGACCAGACCCAGCCCACCCGCAGCACCCATCCTGGACTGGGAAACACCAAGGGGACCCTGGTCCAGAATCCATTTAGACTTTGCCGGTCCCACGAATGGACATACCTTTCTGATCACAGTTGACGCTTACTCCAACTGGTTGGAGGTAAGCGACATGAAATCTAATACCACGGAGGCCGTTATCAAAGAACTTTGCAAACTCTTTTCCACACACGGCCTCCCAGACGTCGTCGTCTCAGACAACGGGCCCCAGTTTACTTCCCTCGATTTCGAGAGGTTCCTGGCGGAGAGGGGCATCCGCCACCCATTAACAGCACCGGCGCATCCGGCGGCGAACGGTAGGGCGGAACGGATGGTACAATTTACCAAAAAAACCATCCGGAAAATGGACCACGGGGAGATCAACGACAAAATAAATAAACTCCTCTTTATACAACACATCACCCCGAACACCACTACCAACAAAAGCCCAGCCGAGTTGCTAATGGGAAGGAAGCTGAGGTCCCCGCTCGACAGGTTACAACCAACATATAACCCGGAGCGACCCCCAGACTCAAGTACAAAATACCGGACCTTTGCCCCCGGTGACTTAGTATACGCGAAAAATCTGACGGGGGACCCCCTATGGATCCCAGCCGTCATCACTCAAATCACAGGTCCACGGTCGTACCGGCTCCAAACCACCGATGGGCGAGCCTGGAAATGACACATAGACCAGCTCAGGTCACGAACAGCAACGGACCTCAACCCCCAAAACACGAACCAAGGGGGGAGGGAATACCCGAATAAACAAACGCCAGAAAAAGTAAACCAGCAGTACTTACCGGAACGCAGCCATCGCGATCCCCCACCGGAGAAGAACCACCTGGCCAGCTCAACCGACTCGGAGAAGCCAAGCGGGAGCGGCGAAACCCGTAGCTCAACCAACCCGGAAGGCCCAGGTGGGAGCCACGGAGAAAGAACCGGCCCGATCATCCAGCCGGTTCGCACAGAAGAGGGAGCAGCCAAAAACATGACCGCTCCGGCCGAAATCCAGCTTGCAACTGAGTTGCGCAGGTCAAGTAGGACTAGACGGAGCCCCGCCTACCTACGTGACTACGCAACGTGATGGACTATACCAAGAGGGGAGGGGTGTTCTGTCCTTAATTTGCATACTTGAAATCCCCGCGCTTTGATTGGCTAAAGCGCGGGGATTTCTGATTGGCCAGGCGAGCCGCGCTGATTGGCCCGATTGAAGTCTCCCGTGATTGGATCACTCCAAGAGCGGGAGACTTGAATCGCTGCCATTGGCCGCGGCCGCCGCAGCGAAAAGGATAAAAGCCACGGGCTTTTTTCCTTTTCGCCGGTTCGGTTCACAACTGTTAAATAAAGAGCTTGAAACTTAGTCACCGACTCCTGGCTTCTTTTGTGGTCACGACACATAGTATACCAATAGAACATGTACCATTATGGCTTGTTCTGAACTTCGAAGAATGGATGCAGTTGGTGTGTTAAATTTACCAGACCACTGCTGAAACCTTGGCTTCTACACCAAGAGTGGAATACTTAAGTGAAGTGTGGAAAAATTAAATCCTGATTTTTGGATCTGCTTTCTAACTGATTAGGAGAACCAACTGCTGAATGTATGATGTTGGTTTGGAACTAATACTTTTCCTTGGATTAAAATGAAAAGAGCGTGTGAAAGAATATGTATGTTGGATGTAATCAATATAATGATAGCAGTAAACCAAAAACCTACAGATGATTCCTCAAAGTGTTTTCGGTGAGGGATAAACTGGTATTTAGCCACATAAGGACCTTGCAAGATCAATATGATAATGCAGAAAACACCACCCAAGATATAGGTTTTATAAAAGCTATAAAGGTTTTACAGTTTTTGAATCACTCTGAACACTTATGGACTTTTCTCTCTCTCTCTGTCTCTCTCTTCATTGATTCCATTTGTACAGCTACCCATGTTTGTGATTCTGGGAAGCTCACAGAACAATAAAAATATAAATAAAACCAACAATCAGACTACCATAATAAAAGCAGCATTAAAACTCAATTCAGCTTTGCAATATAATCCATTATTTCCAAAATGGAAAAACACTGGATTTTTTGTCCAGCTTTTTATTGGTGTGCCTTTGGCTGTTTTTCTTTAATTCAGCTGAGGATAAGCAGCAACCACTTCTGCTACTCCTGAAATGTGGAAAATAGTTTCTTCAATTAAACCAGCATTTATTTTCTAACAACATAATTTTATACATATCTATTCTGAGATAAATCCCATAGAGTGCAAGGTAAATCCCATAGAATGTGTGGCTCTAGAATTGCAACCTTGAATGCTATTATATATTCATCCAATATTGTATACTATTTAAGGGTAGTGGTATTTGCATCCTTGAACTTTTAATAATGCGAATTTATAACAATTTTTTAAACTTGTTTGCAGCTCAGCTCTCAATAATTTATGTGTGTTTATAACAAATTATTAACAAATGACATCTCTAGTGCAAACACACATTAATGTCTTGAATAAATGGCCAGATGTTCTGAAGAAAGAATTGCCATTTGAGAAATTAATAATAAGATACCTACATATTGTTGTGGATGTTTAACTCTAGTTTAACTTGAAAGTAATTTTTAGTTTGCATTTGTATGTAACTGAGCATGGAATACGACACAATACATGAAAGTAGTTAACATTAGCATCACATACATTCTCTCCTGGCTATCACTGGGATCTTACTATTTGTGTGGATTTTTTCCTTAGCTTTTGGAGAGAATATACTAACAGTGGGAAGTACTAGTATAATTCAGCCAAGGTTTTACTTTGATTCACATAAAGTCCAAGGGCTGTATGGCTAAGATTTAAGGGAGTTACAGTATAAGGCACCTAGAAAGCCTTATATGGCAACTCCCTTAAAACTTGTCTTAAATCTTCGTAAACCCACTTAGAATGTCTGTATAGTAGTTACATTGCCATGTGCCATTTTATGTTATTAGCTGCCTTCAAATTTTAGGTAACTTTACTGTTGCTTTATGTACTAGAATAATTATTTTATGAATCTACAGCATATAACACTTTACCTTTATAGTGCAATACCAAAAGAGGTATATTAAAATTCTTAGTAAGGAAGTGGGCATCCTTCCAAAAGTAGTACCTACACATACCTGATTATAGTGTTTCAAAAGGGCAACTCCAAGTAACATTGTTATTTTAATAGAGTCAGACTTATTGATGTGCAAGTTTGGCAGCATATAAACTTGGCAATCCTGCAAACTCCCTGGGGAAATATAAAATATCAGTAAATAAGAATTTGGGAGCTGCTGTATAACAGCCGGTGACAGAAAGAGTTAAGGCAAAATAAAAGTTGGCTGAACAATGAGATATACACTCCTATTTCAGGACTAAGGATTAATACTATATTTCTGGATCCAGCTAAAACTTATTAAGAAAGCAAAAGTGGGGTACAACAAATGGAATTATTGTAGAAGGCAGGGCACATGAATTTCTTCTGAAACTGTTAGGATCTGCCTCTGTCTGGAAAATCCAATGATGAAGTATTCCAGTCTCTGTTTTCTGGGTTGGGAGTCCCCAGAAGATATAATTTGTGTTGAATTATGAAGGTCATAAACCTCATCATACTTGTCAGGTAAAGAATGGAGGGTGTGTGTGTCAGAAATTGGTGATTGAAGTTGCTTTTGCCACCACTGTTGTTACATTTCCAGATGGAATTGGTGTGACAGTCAAAGCTGGTTGTAACCAATCAGCTGAGTTAGGTTGTTTACCACCTGGTTTAATTGGTCCATCTGTCATCTGGTTCTGGTGCTGTGCCACTTGGTTTTGGTACAGGAGCAAGGAATTAGCTGCTGGCTCTTAGTGATGCTTCAAAAAAGTAGGAAATGGTCTGAATCTGATACTTGAATTTGCTCCTTCCCCATAAAAATGTTATTGCTGTAAAATGAAAACCATATTTATAGTAGGTGCAAGGACCAATACTTCGGGTGGTGAGAGCACTGAACATAATTATTGCAATGGATCAGTCTTACCTCAGGCTGTTTCTTTCTCACTTTATTGGAGCGATCACAGTTTCTTGCACTGTTAATCTGCTAGGTGCACATGAATGTGTTGGCATAAGAGATGAGTTTTCCAGATTTGTACTCTTTCTCTAAATTAGAGGGATGTTTATTTGGTAAAGTACTTTTAGGCAAATAATTTGTGTTTATTTCTAATATATACAGTGGCCTTAGCTTAGCAAACTATACAGACATCTCTACATCAAGCTTTTTACAGTTGCTTAGCTGTCTTGCTCCCCCATTTTCCTGATTCACACTAGTGTTCTTTACCGCAACTTTGATACAACTTCAATACTTTGGTATTGTGGGCTTGCATAGCATAAGGAGAAGAAAAGAAGTGGGGAAACATAAAACTTCTTGTAATTGTACTACTCTGTCAAGCTGTCCTGACTAATCCAGATTGTTGGGGCAATAGGCTGACTATAAACTGTTTAGAGAAGGCTGTAAAGCACTGTGAAGCGGTATAAAAGTGCTATGGCTAAGATTTGGTCTGCCTTTTCTGAATTGTGCTGTGTTTTCTATCTGCTCTGCGGACCTCTCTTTCAGATCCTGCTTGCTTCTGTAGGTCTTCCATCTGCAGGTTCCTCTTCCAGCTTGTCCCTGGTTTTGTACAGCATGTCCAGTTCACATAGGACCCATACTGTACCAGCGATGTCTGACAAAACCAACAGCCTATTGTTTAATTATATGTTTGCCCTTTTTATATATTTGTGCTTGCTTTGAGGTGTCTTAATTAGGCAGGAAGCTTCTGAGTATCTAGATGAGAATCTGCTTTCAAGTAGAAAATAACTTTTTTAACCTCATCTTGCTACAGTATAATTATTTGTACTGCATTTTGGGAAAAGTACATACTGGTAGTTCTAGAACAGCACAGAAGTTCTCATTTTAAAGCAATCAAAAGAGAGTTTGTATTTTATGCAACAGTTGCTACTAAAAATACAAATTCTCTATTGATAGAATTTTGGATTTACATGGAATACTCCAGAGGTTACTTTGTGTGTGTGTGTGTGTGTGTATGTATGTGTGCATTTTCTTGGATCAGCACAACAATTGATAAAATGTTTTTTTTCCACTTTTCCTTTCCTTTTTTCTTTCCCTATTATCTTCCCCCATTCCATGTTTATTAACCCATCTTATTTCCTTCTGACGAATTAAATATAAAAGGATATGATTATCTTCTAATGCCAAGCACATTTCAGCAAATGTATTTGCTGTAATAAAAATTGAGTAGTGGAAGCTATTAATATTGTATCTAAAGAATAGCTTACTCGATTTTCCAATATTATATTTAAATTCAAATAAAATGAAAATGCTTTTAATATTTGGGGAGCTAATGATGATTTTTGTGTCAGCAATTCCTCAAATGTATTTTGGAAGGGTTGGGAGAAAAGGCAAAAACAGGGACTTTTGACCTTCTCAAATGTTGAATGTCTTTTGCCTAAAAATTATCTTAAAGTGGTTATATTTCACTCCTTTCACTACTTAATCATACTCTGTCCATTTTTCTTTATCCCAAGAAACAAATTTATGCTCTTTTTTTCATGTTTTGCCATTTTCTGAAATCAATATAATATATTTGGATTCACAAAAACCATACATTTGGACTGTACCTGTGAATATGACTCATCAAGCACTTACTAAATTGGCATTCTCCCCTGATATTTTGACAGCCATGTAATTTTTATTTTTATTTTATTTTACAGAATTGAAAGCATCCAGAGAATTCCGACTTTGAGTGATCCATGACAACTGCCATAGTTAAATGGTGAAGATATAGTCCAATTGCCAAATTGAAGGTGTGATTATAATAACATATGTGTCTCTTTGTGGGTCCTTATACACACCCACAAACATATTGTTGCAATTCAAATCGGTTGTTGCAAACTTCAACATTTTTGCAATTTATGAAAGTTATTGCAAACATCAGCAAAGCAACCTAACAGCATATGAGGACCAAAAATCCATGAAGTACAATCTGCTGCTAGTGGTCAGCCTCCCAAATGATCTGCAACGAATGAAGAAAAAAAATTGCAAAAAGCAAACACAGCTAAACAGTCTCTGAACAGAGTAAATGGCACCAAAACATTTAAGAAAGTGATAAAATTTGAGCAGGAAATAGAGTGATATTGTCATTCCTAAAGAAGGAATTATGTGAAATTATCACATCTTTTGCTGTATTAGAATTGGAGTCACTTGGATTTAATACATTTGCTAATTAAGGAGTGACAAATAATTTTACAGTAATGATTAAAGAAGAACAAGCTAAGGGGTAATGGGAATACTCTCAAGCTGACCTTCGGTTTTCACGCTTGCATTAAATTTGACAATGGAGCTTGCTATTTTTCCTTCTCTGTTCCTTGTTGGCATGGTACAAATAAAAATAAATATTTGATCATCAATATTACTCAAAGCTTTTGGAACACTAAAAATACACTCCACTGCCACAAATGTATTGGTTAGAATTATACATTTGAGCTCTAAAGTAGCCCAGTAAGTAAGGAGCCTGTTGAAGAGCCAAGGAAGCAACGTGGGCAACAGCACAACAAAAGAAAAATTGGGTGTTTTTTAAAATTAGCCCGACACTTATTCCGAATTGGCCATTTTGCCTTTCTTTTCTTTTTTCCAACACACTTGTTCAGTAAATAAAATACTGTAAAATAATACCTGCTTTTAATTCTGATTCATGTTTTAGCATTGAAGATATAGACTTTCCAGCAAAAGGGGAAAGTCAACAGCCCATTATTTTGGAGAAGGCTTCATTAGTCACCCAGGTGAAATTTCTTGCTTTAAAACCTTTAGAAAGGTTTGAAAAAGTTTTAAAAGAAAACCACCTGCTAAATGAAAAGACACTTTTACGCCTCTGCGCGGCAACAATTTGTGAGGAAGCAGGCAAGGCAGCGCAATAAATTGGGTCACCTGTGGAAGCGGCAAGAATGCCACCGGCTGCCAAAGAAATGGGACTTCCTTTGGATTGCAAATGGTCTGGGTGGAACAGTGAGCAGCTGAGTTTAGAAAGGGCTTTTTTCCCATCTGGCCTGGCACGCTGCTAACTACACCGAATTCTGGCTTATGGTCTTGCACAGTCTGTGTGCCTTTTTTCTCCCCTTTATGCAATCTTTCTCAGCTTTAGCAGCAGATACTTTGGGCTGGTGGGAATAACATGCCAGAGGGTGAATTTGGGGAAAGATAAATGAATACGCTCTGGGTTTGCAAGTCCGACTGGAGGAAATATTTTTAAAGCCTTAAGTTACTTGAAAACCTTCACTTCTGCAAATTTTTGTCTCTGTAATTGCGTAATGCTGTGCTGGAAATCTCAGGCCGCATGGTGGTTCTGTCCAACTGAGCAAAAAGACGACTCGTCAATTCTCGGAGCGCCTCTTCTGCAGTAGCTGTTTCTCCAAAGGATAAATGTACCCCTCACTCCACTGACTCCAACTCAAGATGAATCTGACTGATTTTCATTTTTTTAAGTGTTACATTTTCTTAGCCAACCATCATCATCTTTTATAAGGAAATTTTTCATTGGGTGAAACTATGCATTGGGTGGATATTTATAAAAACTGATCTTTTCTTCTGCTTCAGCCTCTCTTGATTCGGATCTGTCTTAAAACTTTTGGTCCTCTCAATAGAAATTACAACCACAAAGGGATTTATTTATACTTGCTGCACTAGACATAGTACTTTTCTTATGTCAAAAGGGAAACATACAACAAAGCATGTATGCAGCAGTGGAACATGGGCCTGTTCTCTTTAGTGATTCCAACATCCTCTGTCTCTCATGGAAAGGCAGGGTTCCAAAAAGTGAAAAGGAGAAACCTGTATGCCGGAGGCGATATTACGAGGAAGGTTGGTTGGCCACAGGAAATGGCAGGGGAGTAGTGGGCGTTACCTTCACGTCCAGCCACTGTAGAAAGGACAGAAACACACCCCAGCGAATCAACTTCAATTTAAGAGGCCACAACAGTGAGGTGAGTAAACTCTCAATTTGCTAATGTTCAATATAGGAAATAGAACAGTATCATCAAAGCATACAGACAAAATAAGTGGATAAGGGACCCTCTTGGAAGTCTGTTAAGATAGTTTAGCTTAGTTTTCTTTATTGTCATTGCACCTTGTACAACGAAATCAAACACCATCTTCAGTGTACATCGTGACCATGAAAATAAACACAAACACACATGCTTCACCATTCACACATTGAACCGAAAACCCCCGACACCACACCAACACTGCACTATACGGCAGAATTCAAAAGAGCTTCTGCCCTGAGATAGAAGCTGTTTTTCAGCCTATTTGTCCCTGTTTTTATTATTCTGTACCGTCTCCCAGATGGTAATAGTTCAAAAACAGGGTTCCCAGGATGAGATGGATCTTTGAGAATGTTTTGAACTTTCTTAAGGCAGCGGGAGTTGTAAAGCTCTTCCAAAGAGGGGAGAGGGCAACCAATGATCTTCTGGGCAATGACATTAACACTCTGGAGTGCTTTCCTATCTGCCACTGTGCAATTGGCAAACCATACAGAGGTGCAGTAAGTTAAGATACTCTCTATGTTGCAGCAAGAGAAGGTCACCAGCAGTTTCTCATTCAGTTGTTGTTTTCTGTGAAGCCTCGGGCAGTATAATCTCTGCTGGGCCCTTTTGACCAGGGCTGCAATGTGGGCACCCCAGGTCAGGTCCTCTTTGGGGGTAACACCCAGAAACTTAAAACTGGCCACTTGCTGCACTCAGTCTCCATTGATAAGCTAGGGCTGGATATCTGATCTGTTCCTTCTATAATAACTATAAGCTCCTTAGTTTTATTGGTGTTGAGGACCAAGTTGTTGTCTCCACACCATGAAAGCAACTGGTCTACCTCATCTCGGTAGGCAGACTCATCCCCCCTGCCCCGGAGATAAGTCCCACCACTGTTGTAACATCTGCAAATTTAGCAATAGTATTACTATTACTTGGGTTGAAGGGTTTTTTTTTTTGGCTGTGTTCACCTGTTAAGCTTGATCAAGTACAATTAAATGGGTTGGTTGTGGCTGTGCTATTTCTACTCCTATATTTTTAGGTATTATAATTTTTGAATTTTTTTTCCTTTAAAGACTGCTGCCTGAAAAGTTAAACTATGCTTAACATTAGAGTGATGGATATTATTTAAAATGACATAAGTCCAAAACCTATTTTCTGGAGTTGGCTTCTTTAAAATAACTATCATGAAAGCCTGCAACATGTTGAACTACGGTTAACTAAAAATGTAAAGGAAATGTCCACTGTAAATATAATAAGAAGCTGTTGCTTGAACTACTAAAAAGTACGTTAAAAGAAGAGGCAACAATGAATGTAACTTGGCTGGTTTTTAAGTAGTGGAATTTTGTTTCAAGGCAATAAGCAATGCAGGTGTATATTTATATTTTGTACCTCTGAACTAGAAGTATGGTTGAAAACACTGCATTGAAGGCAGTGAACCTTACAACAGCAAGAAAGTTTTTTGAAGGAAAGGTGCACACCAGGTGGGACATCAGGCAAACCTAAGAACAATGCTGAAAGGTTCAGATGTATACCAGTGCTTAGAGGATGCGGAACAAACAGAGATTTTAAAGGCCTAGTACAAAAGCAGCAAACTTGATAACACAAGATTCAGAACTCAGGATTGTAATTTTAAAGTACCAGGCAAGTAAGTGGGAGACCATAAATTCTAGTCCTGCCTTAGACTTGAAAGCCAGCTAGGTGATCTTGGGTTAGTCACATGCTCTCAGCCCAACCCACCTCACAAGGTTGTTGTTGTGGGAAGAGGAAGGTATGTTGGCTTTTTGCATTAAATCAACCATATGTTCCACATTCAGATGTTTTCAGACTGGAATTCCTATGAATTCTGCAAATTGATATCATGGCAAAACTCAAGGATAGTTAGATGGAAAACCAGTATAAATCAGAATATATGGTTATATAAGTAGGTGTGGTTTATACATATGGTTGATTTAGAGCGTTTAGTTTATATAGGACTGTAGCCCTTGCCCAGATATAATGGGAAGCATTGTAAAAAAAACCCAGATGTATTCTCACCTTCTCCTTTCCTCTCAGTCGCATCAGACATTTTTTTCCTGAGCAGAATTCTAGTTTGTTTAAAACTTGAGATGCAGAAGAGTGAAAGAAAATATGTAGTTCATTGTTTATTGACAAAACTGGCACGTGAAAGGTGGTCATCATTTTTATGTATGTATGTATGATGGTTGCTTCTGATGGCAGACTGTCCATGAGACAAACACATTTTATTAATAAGATTGAGTTGTAATTGTACAATCCGTCATTTGAATATGTAGATTACAGAAATGGCCAAAGGATATCACACCAGCAACAGGCAATTTTCAGATAATTCTCAGAAACTTCTTTTTCTATATGTCAGATTTTAACTTACTTACTTCTATCTGGACCTTTGGGCTTACACCCCTCCTGCTGCTTCGTTAAAATTGCAGCTTGCTTTTGCTTCCTTTTTTTAAGGCAAAAAATAAAACAAAAAGACATGGCTGCTTGAAATGCTTAAAAAATTCTTGGGAAGAACCACATTTAGAAAGGGGGAATGTCAAATGTGGATGAAGAAGGTTGGGTCAAATAAACTGAAGCAATGAAAATAAGTATGTCAAATTGTAGTCTAGCCACCTAATCCAGAACCATGGATAGCATTGGTGAAGTTCTTTCCTACTAGAACAATGCATCAATGTTTTCTTAATAGGAAACAAAAGACATGTAGGCAGTTATTGATAGTAACATCTTTTCTGGGGAAGCTGAGTGATCTGTTAAAACACTTTCAAATTTTCAGACTTCTAGGAAAGTGGCAAATTGTGATCTCTATCTAGGACATTCTGTCATTCTTATTAAAGAGACTGGTCTATGTCCAAGCGTGGGATTCAGTCAATTCAGGCCAGTTCGGGGGAACTGGATATTAATTTTACATCCAGTTCAGCGAACTAGTAGTTCCAAAGACTAGTTGGCCCTCCCCTCCCAGGAATCACAGGAGGTTCTGGCTCCCAGGTAAGTGCAGGGAGGCTTGCTAGGTCCCAAATGGGGCATGGGGGGATGGCGCACCTCTCACCCCACCCTGTTTTGGCTCTCCTCAGGCTTCAGGGAGGCTTTCTAGGTCCAAAATCTAGGCCTCCCCGTACCCCATTTTGGGCCTAGGAGGGCTCCCTATAGCCTCCTGGGAGCAAAAAAGGGCATGAGGGCATGAAAAAGAGAGAGAGAGAGAGAGAGAGAGAGAGAGAGAGAGAGAGAGAGAGAGAGAGAGAGAGAAAGAAAGAAAGAAAGAAAGAAAGAAAGAAAGAAAGAAAGAAAGAAAGAGGGAGGGAAGGGAGAAAAAAGAGAGAAAGAGAGGGAAGGGAAGGGAGAAGGAGAAAGAAAGAGGGAGGGAGGGAAGGAAGGAAGGGAAAAAGAAAGGGAAGTATAGAAGGAAGGAAGGGAGAAAGAAAGGGAAGGGAGGGAGGAAAGAAAGAAAGGGAGGGAGGGAGAAAGAGGAAAGTGAATGAGATATGGATGGATGGATCAGTGGATGGACAGATGGATAGAGGAAAGGAGAGAAAGGAAGGACCACAAACCCTGGCATTAGATGCAGCTTCAGAGGATGCTTTGAAACAGCACAACCATCCAGGGCTGGAAAGGACCTTGGAGGTCATCTAATCCAGGGATCGCCAACCTTTTGGACCTCAGGGACCACCAAACCCATAATTTTAAATCTTGCAGACCAGAGAACCTGGGAAAATCCCCAAAAAAATCTGCAGGAAAATTCCCCACCCCGTTTTCCTACCAATCAATCATTCTTTATTTGGGATTGCAGGATACCATGTCCAGCTCTATTCTTGGGGGAGAGGGGGAGAAACTTTTGGCTTCATGCAAGGAAAACAGCAGAAGGAGAAGAAGTCTTTCTTTCTTTCCACCAGAAATGAGTCTTTGTGAGACTTGTTGTGCTGATGCAGCCTCTTGGAGCAGGATGCCTTGCAGGGTCCCAGGTTTCCTTGCATGCAGCCAAAAGCAGAAGAAGAAAGAAGCAGTGGCCAGGCAAGGCGCGTAGGGCAAGTTCCCCCCTCTGCCCTTTCCCCCCTCTCTCACTATCTTGTGTTGTCCACAATGCAAGTGACGCAAGCCTTGTGTTCCTGCAGGCCATGTGGGTGCGCAGTCTTGTGTTCCTGTGCAGCCTGGATTTGCTTTGGGGGGGGTGCTTTATGACATTTCTCTGCGGACCACCAAAATTTTCTCATAGACCATCAGTGGTCCCCGGCCCACTAGTTGGCAACCACTGATCTAGTCCAACCCCCTGCTCCAAGAGCATTGTTAAAGTGAATTTCTCTCTTTTGACCCACCTAGTCACATGACCACCTAGTCACGCCAACCAAGCCACACCTACAGAACCAGTTGTTAAAAAATTAGAATCCCACCCCTGTCTATGTCTATTGTTGTGAGAATCATGTCCTGCACTTGGAAAGGTGTGAGATGCATACAGCTTATAATAGTTGAGAACCTCAATCTGAAATTGGACTAAATGTAAGGAATATGAATTTAATTTATAGGGAGAAAATTATGAGGAATTTGGTAAGGGAGACTGAGACAGAGTAGGTTAAAATGGTGGCTCACTAGGGGGTACTTGCACGATGAATAGATATTGTTTTACACATAGGGTTAGGAAGAAGTGCTTGGGACTAGTTCAAGAAGCAACATACTGAGGATTGCCTTGGAATGGCTAATTGCATTGGATATAGAGCCTGAACTGTGTTGCAATATAATATTGATTTCAAATTAATCATGGTCTGTAAGAAATATAATAAGTAAGTTTTATAGTTGCTAATCATAAAAAGATTGTGGCAATCTTCTTAAATTTGTGGGGGGAGAAGGGAATACACATTTTCTTTTTAAAATGCCATTTCCCACAACTTAACCACAGTTTTTGTTGAGTTCTGTGTGCTTAGAAAATCAATCTGTCAGAGTAAAATGTAGTGTGAGGTTAGGCATATGTCTTCCCAGCGACTCCTGTCTACAGGCAGCATATTTTCTATTTTCAGGAATTAAACCAAAATTGTCAGTGTGCTGAGTAAAACAGAAGAACTAATTTGCTTTTAACTTCTGTTCATTTGCTGAAATTGATTTCTGCAGCCATGACTTAGCATTCATTTCTGCAGGAGACAATGAGATCCAGGAGAGAACTAGTGAGGTCTAATTAGTTAGAAATCTGCGGTCTGTGTTATGTGTAACCTGTTTTGAGATCCATCCCTCAGTAACTAGGCTGAACTATATCTTGCCATTCGATATTTGAACTATATCTTGCCATGTTTATCTTGCAAACATGGAAGAATGTCCCATAGGTGAAAGTTTAGTATGAAAGCTGAACTGCTCATCTATGTAATATAGAATAGATATTGCCTTAATTAAACTGACTTCCATTATAATCCATCATTGGAATAGTTAAGAGCCTAATGCTACCTTACTTTGGTGAGGACAGTTAACCAGTGGAATAGCTTGCCTTCAGAAATCATGGGCACCCATCACTGGAGAGTGTTAAGAAGAGACTAGACAGCCACTTAATCTGAAATAGTATAGGTTCTCTTGCTTGAGCAGGGGGCTGGACTAGAAGACCTCCAAGGTCCCTTCCAGCTCTATTCTATTCTAAAAGTTATTTATTTTCCCATCTAAGAATTTCTCCATTGTAGAAGCACAATTCTATCACCATTTAAGTATTCTATAATTGAAACTGAACTTAATTCTAACTGTTTTGGATGTAATAGATCAGGGCTAGTATGTCCTAACATTTCTCTCTATTCATCCATGGATTGCCAAGTTCACATTTAATACTAAATCAGGATTCTTAAACAATACATTATTAAATTATAATGTCCTTTTGGCTGAATTAACACATGACAGTAAATTAGCGCATCCATACTTCTAAAACTATGTATTTTTCTCTAATATTAAAAGTAGCAAGTTGACTGGTATTTATGTGTCTGTATGCATTTGTGTGCGGGTATTTTTCCATTTTAAAACAAGAAATAGAATAAAAATTGCGTTTTATGGATATAAAATCTAGATTCACCCATAGAAAGCAAATGAAATAAGGAATATGGACAATAGATTTGGCTTTGTTTATTACTGTTATATTTAATTGATTTTAACTGATATGTGTTTTGGTGTTTTATTGACAAAATCAAAATGCAGTACAGTTTTTTCAGATGTTTTGTTTTTGTTTTAATCTTTGATTGTTCAGCCTGAGATTTATAGAGTATAAATCAAAAACTCAAGGGATAGAGGCTAAAGTAGAGTAATGGAAAAGTACATTTACATCTATGCAATATCTGTGTGATGCTACTTTGAAAACCTTTGTTTAATAGGAAGTCACTGTTTACATATAGGGCTACTAAATCTCCATAGTGAATGCTCCTCATTTATAGTAAGTTTTTCCAAGTTATTTAATTTTTCAATCATAAAACTCAAACAAAATAATTGAACCTATACTTCATTCTCTGTAAATTATAGTTATACTTGATCACAGGGGAAATGCATTAAACAATACATTACAAATCTTACTAAGATTTAATATATGAAAACTATGTGGCATATTAAAAATCTTCCAAATAAAACAATCAATTTAAATAAATAAATACCCCAATTTCAGGTGTAGAAGTGCATTCTTTGATTTATTGCAAATAATCTAGAGGGCAATTTTCTTATTTTGTTAAGCTGCTTCAAGAAGATGTTTAAAAACAGGATGAAATGTAAATAATGGCACATACTTTCAAATTATATTGGTTATTATTTTGTTTAACAGACATTCACAGTCTTACTGGATAAAAGCCAATTTTAATTATTCACCTCCAAATGTTATCACCATAGAGAAACGTGGAAGGATTCAGATAAGTTTATTCAGGAGAGATATCATGAAAAGAGATGCAAAACCTGAAAAGCAGACTTGGCAGGAAGGCTTCAGAATAAATTAGTCCAACACAATCTGGTTTCATAAAAGAATATTAAGCATTGCATATTACTAATTAGATCTTTTGCAGCAGCCCCACTTCAAAAGACTCTGGATGCCTTGCAACATCCAAAATATGATTAAAAATTGAACAACAGAACATAAGAAATGATAATAGCACTGGAGAGAGAAAAACAAACCTGAGCAATCAAACTATGGTAGAAGTCCTTAAGAGCTTTCCAGGACCCTTAATATTATTGCCTGCCCTTTCTTCTCCTGCCCTCAATCTCCTTCCAAGCCAAAGAACGCATGCATTCACAGTCGTCTCCTAGTCTATCACCAACCCCTGAAAGTCCACTCCATTATACATTTACTCTTCAGAGCAGATCTCAGCACTGTCCTCAATTGTTCTTTCCCCAAGTATTCAGGAGCCAGAAGAATGGTTCACCATATGCTACCCACATCCCGATGCCTACTTCCAGATCCCAACAATTACAGACCCAAGTTCAAAATAGGTGCCTTATCCCAATATGTCTATGCCAAACTAACCAGAAAACCTAGCCACTACAAGTTTTGCAGCACTGTCCCAACCTTTTCATTAATTCCTTAGTCCTTCACCTCCTACTACATTCATATTTACATAGCTCCATATTTAATTAAACATCTTTAAAATGCAAATATTACAATGCATTTTATGTGTGTGAGAGGGGGGGGAGGGAGAGAGGGAGTGTGTGTGTGTGTTTTATTCACATTCTGGACCAAGAGCTACTCAGAAAACAATACCAGCAGGAAATGGAATTCAGAAGAATGAGGATCTTTTATCTACCCCAAGTTCTGTCAAGCTGAAGATTGCCTACACCCAGATAAGCAGGGATTAACAGCAGACAAACAGTCAAGCAGAAAACAATACCTAAAGAACTACCAAGAAGAAAATCACATCTCCACCAACACTGGCAGAGCAAACTACTATATATAAACAGGGAATAAACACCATATTCTTAAGCACTGGTGATGATATCTAGTCAGATAATGAAGCAAACAACAGGCTCAGAGAGCATTAAGGCCTCTATAGACTCCAATTTTCTTGGCATATCATTCCCAAGCATGGCTTGAAATTGCTGCTAGTTTTTTTGGCAGGTGCTATGATGACCTGGGGCATGGCACAAAGGCAACACAGTCACGAAAGTAAAAGTCCATTTAATACCTCCAACTTTGCCCCCAATGTCCAGTTACCTTCAGCTGGAGGAAAAAACTCTCCCAACAACAGTCTTTAAGTGAAGGAAATTCAGTCCAAAAACAAAGTACATATAAACTGTAAATAAAAATCCACACAAACCACTCTGCAGCAATTAACTGGACAGGGCAGGATAAGGAATTGCAGACTTCAAAGGTCAAGAAAACACACAGTTGGGAAGATGCCAGGAACCCAGATAAGCCTCGACAATAAAAGATAACTCATGATTTGCTTCCAACAAGTTGCTGTGCGCAATCTCCCTTTTTAAACACTGTTCCCAGCTGCAGCTAATGAAGGGAATCAGGGACCTTTCCTCCCCGGTAAGTCATGAACTCACGTTACTCCCTTCTCCGTTCCTCCCTGCATGCCCTAGGATGAAGAGGGAGTGGGCCTGGATCTTCCTCTGAATTCCCTCTGCCTTGCTCTACCTCTCTCCTGCTCTGCCCAGCTGGACTTTGCCCTTCCCAGGTTCTTCCATAGCCGCTGGAGGCACACTCCCACTCCCTGTCAGCTGCTCGGCCTCCCCCTCAGAATCAGATTCCAACGGGCATTGTAAGGGATAACATTGGTTACCTAACTTAGTTTGGGTAAAAATAATATTTAAACTGTGTTAGTGAGTTTAAGTGTGTGTATCACTTTAACTGTAAAACATGTATTTTGGGTGCGGTTGTAAAATCACCATAAGAGGGAGCAAGAGAGCTCACTGTTTGCTGGCTTTTACTGTAGTAGCTGACAATGTTGGATTGATGGTGATAACTGCGTGTGTTTCCCTGCTGTTGCTGAAACGAAGAAAAGGGGTTTGATTTTCTTCATATCTCTGACTGCAAAAGAGATATATTGCTGGACTGATTATTTGTAAGTTTACTGACCTCTATTTTCAACATTGGACTTTGCAACTGATTAATCCCTGGATGGACTGAACTAGTTTATGACATATGGACTGTTTTGACTATGCTATAACTCTTGCTGAAAAAAAAAAACCCTATTTAACTGGCACAATGTATCTGTCTTACTGAGTGTAAACTGCAACAACGTTTAACTCACATCATTTGCCTGCCTGCTAGACTGCCGTTGCACGTTCTGCTAGGGTGTGTATCCCTAACACTGGTTATGGGCCCAGGTGCACAGTCAGACTAACCAGGATATAACAGGCTTAGATTAAAGTGAGAATTTGTGTAGTTACACAATACTGTAAACAGACAGCTGTGTTTTATTAATTATAGTTTTAATATCCAGATAAAGATGGCACAAGTCAATTTACAAAGTTTGTCTCTAATATCCAAGCTGGATGGAACAAATTATGTTTCATGGTCTATGAAATGTAGCCTACTTCTACACAGAGAAGGTTTGTGGAGTATAATTCAAAACCCACCAGAGGTAGATGCATGGGATCCGGAGGATGAGGATGATGCCCAGAGAATACAAGAATATAAACTGAAGAATGAGCAAGCTCTCTGTATAATAGGACTGACACTCTGTGATGAGCAGCTTGTACATATATGAGGAAAAGAAACAGCTGCAAAATGTTGGGAGAATTTAAAGAAGATTTATGTTCGAGACAGTGTAGGAGCACATATAAATCTTACACGAAAACTGTTCAGAACACATCTTCAAAAGAATTGAGACATGCTGACTCATTTAAATATAATGAAGAGAATTTTTCAGGAACTGCATGAAAAAAAACTTATCTTCACAGAACTACACCAAGTTTATATAATTTTATCTTCTTTAGATAATAGCTATGATGACTACGTAACTTCACTAGAGGTTCTGCCAAAAGATAACCTCACATTAACTGACATTACTGGCAAATTAATTGAAGAAGCCAGGAGAAGACTTGAAAGGGATCAACTCAGAAGGGAACAACCACAATATGAAGAAGAGAAAATATCTTCATCAGCCTATAAAATTAAAAAATGTTTTAATTGTGGAGGAAAAGGACATTTGGCAAGATTCTGCAAAAAAGCCAAAAGCCAAAATGCCAGTCAGAAAGATAAAAGGCATCAAAAGGATAAAAAATGCATAGAGTTAGCCATGTATAGCAACGAAACTGTGAATAGTAATTTATGGGTTGTAGATAGTGGAGCATCGCACTATATAACAAAAGATAAGAAAAGATTTATTAAGATGTCCACAAGTTCACAGCAAATATTGTTTGCTAATGGATGGAAACTGAAAGCTAAAGGTGAAGGTATATCATATTGTTCTTGCATAAGAGAAAATGTAAAAATGTTATATGTACCACAACTTAAGTTTAATTTGTTTTCAGTTAGAGTTTTGGTTAAACTAGGTTATGTAATTACCTTTAGGGGAGACAATTGCATAATTGAAAAAGAAGGTAAAAAAGTGACTGCAACTTTAAGAGGTGAATTGTATGTATTAAATGATAATCATTCAGAGGTAGCTAACACAGTTTATAATAATGTTAAACCTCATGATGAGTGCATACATTTGTTACACAGACGTTTGGGGCATATAAATTTTAAAATGCTTAACCAAACAGTAGAACTATCTAAGGGTATAAAACTGAAGCCTTGCAGTAGGTATTTGCACTGCAATTCTTATAGTCAGGAAAAAAGCAAGCAAATGCCAGCAAATAGAGTTAATGGATTTAAAACAAAGGAGCCTCTAGAGGTTGTATTTGCTGATATTATAGGTCCTGAAAAACCAAGTGTGGGAGGTGCTCGTTATATACTAAGTATAATGGACCATTATTCCAGATATGGTTTCTGTTATCTAATGAAAAGCAAAATGGAAACATATCAAAATTTCTTTAATTGGCTTAAATTCGTAGAAAGAAAAACTAAAAGGAAGTTAGTAACTCTTATCACTGATAATGGTATGGAATTTATAAACAATAAATTCCAAAATAAACTGAAGATGGCAGGTGTTGAACATAAAAGGTCTGCACCATATAGGCCACAACATAATGCCTTTATAGAAAGACGAGGCCAAACAACTTAAGCAATGACTCGTACTATGCTGTCAGATTCAGGATTACCTGAAAATTTGTGGGGAGAAGCAATAATGTGTGGTAATCATATATTGAATAATGTTGTTAACTCAACAACAGGTGAATTACCATTCACACGGTGGCATGGTAGGAAACCTGACCTAAGTTACATGCACATATTTGGAGCACCAGCATGGGTGCATATTCCTACACAACTGAGAAATAAGGGGCAACATAGGGCTAAAAAGTTATTCTTTGTAGGTTATGAATCTAATCACAAATCATACAGATTCTGGGAAAAAGGAAGATCTAGAGTTTACTGTAGTGCTAGTGCCAAATTCCTAGAACATGTAGGATGGGAAAAACTGGAACAAGATTCAAGTAAGGAAGTAATTATAGAAACCTACAAAAGACCAAAAGAAAAAATCAGTAATAAGAAGAGTCCAATTAAAGAGGAAGTACAGGAAGAGCATATAGGACCAGAACAGGAAGAAATACCAAAACAGGAAGAAATAGATATTCAGGAACAGGTAGAACATGAAAGTCTACCTGTAAGTCCTGTAATACCTAGACGTACAACATGTGTAACCAGACCACCTGACAGGTATCAAGCAAGTATAGTTTGCCAAGTTAGTAAAGTTCCAGCTACTGTTGAAGAACTTAGAATATATCCTGCAAAGGAACAGGAAAATTGGCATAGAGCAATGGAGAAGGAATTAAATTCATTAAAAGAAATGAAAGTTCATGAAAATGCCAAATTACCTCCAGGTGAAAAGTCCATTGGCTGCAAATGGATATTTAAGTTAAAAACTGGTAAAAATGGGACTGTTACCCATAAGGCTAGGTTGGTAGCTCAAGGATTTAATCAAACTGCATCTGATTATGATGAGGTATTTGCACCAAATTTAAAGGCAATAACCTTGAGAGCAGCTTTAGTGTAGGCAGCTAAGAAAAACTATATCATAAACCATTTAGATGTAGAAACTGCCTATCTGCATGCACCATTGCAGCACACTACATATTTAAGAAAACCAGTAGGTATAAAGGATGATAAAAATAATAATGACCGTTGGAAACTGAATAAAAGTCTCTATGGATTGAAACAATCTGGTTATGAATGGAACCAATATATTGTAAAAGAGTTAAACAATATAGGATTTAAAGAAGGTTTAGCTGATCCATGTTTATTAAAAAAAGAGACAAATGGTACGGTGTCATTATTATTGTTGTTTACAGATGATATTGTTTTAATTACTAATAATGAAGCTACTGAGATAATATCATTATTAAGTAAGAGGATAAAATTAAAGCAATTAGGAGAAATAAGACAATATCTAGGATTGACAATAAACAAAACCAATAGTGGATATAAGATATCACAAGAAGATAAAATTTACCAATTGCTTAAAATGTATAAAATGGAACTTTGTAAGCTGGCAAAAACTCCAATGAGTCAGGAATTTTGCCATACTGATGCTCAAAGTTCAAAATTTGATAAGACCATTTATCAATCATTAATAGGTAATTTATCATATATAAGTAATTGATCAAGGCCAGACATTGCCTATAGCATAAATCAATTGGCAAGATTCAATGCTAAACCCAATGAAAGATACTGGCAAGCGTTAAAGCGTATATTAAGGTATCTTAAAAAGACAATGCACGATGCATTGTATTTGGAGCCAAAAGATGATTTGATTTTAAGTGCATATGCTAATGCAAGTTTTGCAACAGATATAAAAACTAGAAAATCAACTTCAGACATGGCTATACTATTAGGTAAAACACTGATTGGTTGGAGGTCAATTAGACAGCAACACATAAGTATGTCCACAATGGAAGCAGAATTTTCATGTCTATCTTTATTATGTATTGACTTAATTCTGTATAAACAGTTATTGTTAGATATGGGAGTAACTGTTGAGGATGCCATTGTAGTTTATGAGGACAATCAAGCAGCCATACGGTTAGCTACAAATATTGCTGTAAAAACGAGATCTAACCATACTGACCTTAGATATTTGAATGTAAGACAGTCTGTAAAAAGTGGTTTAATGAGATTGGAATATTGCATGACTGATGAAAACATTGCTGATGGATTTACAAAAGCCCAAGGTGCAGTCAAGCACAAAGAAAATTGTGAAAACTATGGGTTGATATTGTAAATAGATTTATACATTATTATATTACCCAAAAGGGGAGAATGTTAGGGATAACATTGGTTACCTAACTTAATTTGGGTAAAAATAATATATAAACTATGTTAGTGAGTTTAAGTGTGTGTATCACTTTAACTGTAAAACATGTATTTTGGGTGCGGTTGTAAAATCACCATAAGAGGGAGCAAGAGAGCTCACTGTTTGCTGGCTTTTACTGTAGTAGCTGACAATGTTGGATTGATGGTGATAACTGCGTGTGTTTCCCTGCTGTTGCTGAAACGAAGAAAAGGGGTTTGATTTTCTTCATATCTCTGACTGCAAAAGAGATATATTGCTGGACTGATTATTTGTAAGTTTACTGACCTCTATTTTCAACATTGGACTTTGCAACTGATTAATCCCTGGATGGACTGAACTAGTTTATGACATATGGACTGTTTTGACTATGCTATAACTCTTGCTGAAAAAAAAACCCTATTTAACTGGCACAATATATCTGTCTTACTGAGTGTAAACTACAACAATGTTTAACTCACATCATTTGCCTGCCTGCTAGACTGCCGTTGCACGTTCTGCTAGGGTGTGTATCCCTAACAGGCATGACAGGTGCGGACATATGGCACATTTGATTTAAAGGACATTTTCCTGTGATAAATTTAACTACTCACTTTGGGTTTTTTTTAATTAATCCTAGTTGAAGAAATATTGATGGATAGCTTTTGATTTACCTCCTGGATACCAGTTTAACTTGTTTCACTGTCAGTTAAACCCTTGGAGATTGAAAAGCTGGAATTATTGATTCTTTTTCAGTCTTTTTTTCTTTAATTAAATGACAAAAGCCTGCTCTGAAAACACGATTTCATTTTAAAAGGTTTTTAAAAAAATGAGAGAAAAAGAGTAACTTAGAAATCCTTCTTTGTTTCCTCAGCCCGTGAGAAGGAAAGTAGATATTAAACAATATAGAGAGAGAGGGCATTCAACACTGAATCCACAGTTGGGGTCAATAGGAAGCAATATTCAAATAAAAGTCTTTCAATCATCATAAAAAGAGACCTTGCCCTCATACAATTGGAGCTTAGTGGAAGGATGGGAGTGAAAGTGAGATACTTGCTGGTCATGTATCCTTATATTATCTTTTTGCCTCCTACCATGCATACAGTGGAATCATGGGCTCCACAGTTGGAGGCTAGTTGCATTTATAGGGATTTCTTCACAATTCAGAATTATCTTTGTACAGTTCTCAACTTAGGGGATCCTGCATCAACGCAGCTTCTGCCAAAGTTCTGAAGTCAGAGGTTGGGTTGGGAGAGACAAGACAAAGCCAAATAGCATATACCCAATTTCTCCTCATCCATTAATGTTTGTTTTACTGTTATTTGTTCTGGATCAAATTTTGAGCATATTATAATTCAGATTTCTTAAAAATCCTATAATCTGATGAAATTGATATTTAATATTCTGTCAGGTTTGAAGCTTTAAGAGGGGCATGGGTGAGGTTGGGCCATATTGTTTATTTATTTTAAAACTGTTTGTGCTGACTTTCATACAGTTTTATTATATACCAAAGTAACTTCCTCTCTTTCTTTCAAAATGCCACATGTATATTAAATTGTGCTGATATAATGTATATTAAAAAGCACTTAAAGCCCTAAGATTACAGGAACCTTTTGTCCCGTTTAAAGTATTTCATTTGTTGAAGTCTAGGTATGTAATATTTTTCTGATGAAAGCTAGAAAACTATTGTCAGTTAAAATGAAAATTATGTAGTAAAACAGCCATCTATTAGGGATGTTTATTCATAATTAAATTGTTTCTGCCTCAGTGCTGGAGGTTGAAATAATAAACTAGTTAATCTTAAAAGATCATTTAAAAAAAGAGTCACTCTCTAACAGCCTATTTGTAAATATCTAGCAATGGCTGGTTTTATGATGTCTGATATAGATATTTACATATTTACAAATGTTTTGACAGTAGTCACATGATTACTGAGTGTACATTTACTCAATGGTTATCCATACAATCAATGTAGTTTTTGTTCTCAAAGTTTCACAGGCAGAGTTTTAACAGAACATCTCAATGGTATGCTGACATCTGGGAGTCCTTAAATTTTTAAGTCCTGTTCAAGTCCAATTAATCTCCTGCTCAAGGGGTATGGTACTGATCAATTAAATCATAAGTTCTTATAAAACTTCTTAAATTTATTTTATTCATCTTTTTTTAATTTGGTCAAAGCAGCTAATCTGAGTACTGAATACAATTTATGAAGGTTACAGGGTGTCTTATTTTTGATGGTAGAAGGGTCTTATATAAATTTAAGTGCGGCTGTGCTGATGTAATGTTTGTTTTTTTTTCCAAAAATATATTTGAAAAGATGATTTTGCTACAAAAATGGAAAACAATATGCATTGCAGAAACAGTTTTAAAATGCTAACAGATTTTCTGCAATGCTACCGTCTGTTTTACAAAATATCTTGTAACAGAAACCAATAACAGCTGTTGTGTATGGTAACCAAGAGGAGGAGGGGTTGAATACTAACAGGCAATTAAAAAAGAAAATGAGATCAGTATAGGTGCATATAAGGTAAATGAAATATTAGGGTTGCTTTGACTAAATAGATGAATTGTTGCCTGAGGCCAGTCAAGATCAGCTCCGCAATTCAGCAAACAATAGCATTTGATTATCCATCCATGATTATCCAGTTGTAAGCCAATTTCTTTCCTAGTTAAAGAGGCATTTGAGCTCTTTGAAGGAAAAATATCATAAGATAAGGAAGATCTGTCCTTTATGAAAAGCCAAAAACCTGGTCCAGATGATGCAAGTGAAAAGATCATCTTCTTGATATTCATCACCATTGATGAATAAAGAAAATAAATGTATAGAAAAGAATGAATGCTGCAAAACACGACGAGAGATTCATTGTACAGAAAAAGAGGATTGGAAAGGATTTAATCAAAGCAATCAAGGAATGGTTAAGTTTAAAAGAGTCAGAGAAAATGCAGAGCTGTGGCAGGGGGAACAGCAAATTGTTGGGGAAGAGAGTGAAGAGAATTAAGCAAATATCTAGCAGGGTTAATGGAAGTAATAATAAAAGTGATCACATGATTTGGAATGAAACCAAAGAGAGATAATGTGGAAAGGACTATTTTAGACATTTGTATGGGGATAAATAGTGATATGTTGAAAAGCAAAGATGGAACAAACTCAGTAATTTGTAGAATCCAATAAAAATGATGAAAAGGAAGTCATAAATGCTGTGAAAATGTTAAAAATAGCGAGGGTGCAAGAATAGCTGGTGACAGAAATGTTAAAATATGGGTATGATTTCTTATGGAACGATATGTGATTTGTTAACAAGCAGTCAGTTCCTGTTTCCTTTTACAAAGAGAAGGATAGCAATGAGGAATGCAAAAATGAAGGGGAAAAATGAAGGGGTGTAAAATATTCTAGATAAATTGTTTGATATTGTGGACGTTCATCCCTTGCCGAATCATCATTCCATCTCCTATTTTAAAAAATCCTTTTACAGCTGGGTAGCACTTCAAACATATACAGATGGTCCTTGGCTTATGTCCATTTGTTCAGCAACCATGCAAAGTTGTGGTGCTGCTGAAAAAAACAACGGACATATGACTGGTTTCTGAAGTTCCAGCCATCACAGCATCCTTGTGGTCATGTGATCACAATTTGAATACTCTGGTGCCTGGCTTGCAATTATATCACAGGCAGCTAAGATCACACGATCACCAGTTGTGACCTTCCCTGATGGTTTCCCACAAGCAAAGTCAATGGAGAATGCATTACAGACTGGGAGGTTTGCAAATCACTCCGGTAAGTTTCTCCCACCTGCAGCAAACCTGCCCACATGCAGCCTTCTTTGGCTTTCCAAAGCTCTCCTCCAGCCTCTCTTGAATCATGTGCAGGCTACACAGGGCTTCTCCAACTCCTCCCTGACTGCCTGCAGCACTTCTTACCTTAGACTCTCTCCAGTTCTTGCTTAATGACCCGCACATCTCTGGGTTATGGCAGCAATCAGGACTATCAGAATTGCATTGCAATGCTAGCATGTGATACCACCTTTTATAACCACATCACTTAGCAAACCGCAATCCTGATCACCATTTGCTGCCATAATCTGAGGTTTACCCATGAAAATAATGTTCAAAATAATTTGCCTCGGTACATTTGAGAGCACAAACATAGCACCTGCATGTCTGCAAATCTTTAAAGCAGCTGCATGATTACTTTTCAATGCTGCCGCATTATTCTTCCTATTCTTTGGAAAAAGCGTGAATGGTGTTAAGACTTGTAGAGAGATGCTATGTTTACAACCCCAGAATCTTGGATTCTACAGATGACATTCTATAGTGAATGAAGCTCTCCTCCTGGACAAAATATAGATTCTAATCCGTTGCAAAGACAAGCATTACTTTTCTTCATTGGTTTTCTTATATTTTCTGTATTTGCTCACAAGGCTAAAAAGCTAAGTGGTGTGAGGAATAATTAGACATTTTACATATAATTTTCAATATGAGAAATTGACAAATTATATTCGTTCATGTCATCAAAAATTACAAATGAAATACGGTAAAGTGCACAATAAAAGAAAAAATGTGTTGGGAAAAAAAACTATTGCAAAACTATTGTGGTTTTTTTCTCTCTTGTCAGTTTAATGGTAACTCTAGAGAGTAAGTTGGTCTATCTTTGTTTCTCCTTTGATTTGCAAAAGAAACATTAAGGTTTTCATACTATGATGTGGCATCTAACTCAGAGTGGGAAACTGTTATTTTCTTTCACTTGCTAAATTAGTTACTGGACGATGGATTTCAGTTTGTGACTATTTAGATGCCTAATCACAGAAGGAAATGTGGTAAATTGATTAAAGTGAAGATGGACAGAAAGTGTTATGTTTCTAACCAAGAACCAAGTGACTACAAATTACAGCGTTTCCCCATGATGTTTGTTGTTGTACAGTAACTGTGTCAAGTCTGACTCGTTGCAACCCTGTGGACCATAGCACGCCAGGCCCCCCCTATCTTCCACTGCTTCCCAGAGTCTGCCCAAACTCATGCCCTCTACATCAACAACGCTATCCAATCATTTCATCTTCTGTGTCAACTCATAAAACATTTTGTAAACATGTTTTATAGTTGTCAACAGAAAGAAGGTGGGGGGAGTTTCAAAGAGCAGGCAGGAGTGTGGAATTGAAAGTACTTTCCATTCATATTTTCTTCAAAGACTGATTAGATGACTGAAGCTTCTGCCATGCAAAACTCTAATTGGAGAGCATGATTGATGACTCTTGGCTATGGACGTGTTTCGTTGGATGATACACCCAGACGGCTGAGGGTGGGGAAAGCAGGGTCAAGGGTAACAGTGAATTACGTATCTCAGAGTTGGCTATGCCCAGGCAAATGCCGGAATGTTAACTTCTAATAAATCCTCTTTAGTTTTGGGAGTGTGACTCGAGGCTCATGATTTAATAGGAGTAACTGCCAGAATCCTGACACTCTGCTGTTCACTTTTCCTTTTATCTTCCACCTTTCCCAACATCAGGGTCCTTTCCAGTGACTCCTTTCTTCCAGGATCCAGTCACAATCCTTAATCTCTACCCACACTGGCACCACAACATAAAAATCATTTACCATGCTACCATCTGCCACCCTCTTGAGTTCATTGAAGCCTACACTCCACAAGCAATTCCATGAACAGACACACATTGAACACACCACATTTGGTGATCAAAGTATTTGAGCTTCAGCTTCAGTATCTGTCCTTCCGAAGGACAGTCAGGGTTGATTTCATTTAGGCTCCCCTGATATAGCTTTCACCAATTAATCAAGGATTGAATTCGCAGAACAGTATATTATGGAAGCTCTGTGGTTAGATTAATTTTTTATTCCTTAAGCTTAAAATCAACAAGGTCTCCCTGATTGAAGTTCCTATTAGCTGGGGATACAGGGAGGCATCAAACACACATTTTACCACCCACAGCTAATAACAGATAGATTGGGAAAACAGCACAGATATAGGAGCAGCTCCATTCCTACTTGGGCTCCCCTTCATATCTCTTTTTTTAGATGTACAAGAAACATCTAATCACATCTATTCTACCTGACCTCTGGTGTTATGCTTTAAAATTTGATTACAAATTGTTATTCTTACAGCAATTGGCAGTACCTAGCCAACAGTAGCTGATTTTGAAAAACTAAATCGAGTCAGACTTGATTAGTATTTGGGCAAGAGATCAGCAGAAAAATCTCAGGACTGCAGGCTAGATTGGAAAATTATTATTTAAAAAAAATTCCAGAAGAAGAAAATGGTAAATAATTTCTTTATTTTTGTCAACCATATGGATCTGCCCATTTAATCATTAGGAGGCAAACTCAATTCAGGGGAAGTTTGCTTTAATGATTACTTATGTACCATAATTGCCTGGATTCCAAGGATTACTTGATACTGACATCAGGTTCTGGTAGAGGTTTTGTTAATGTAGCCTTGCCTTGTGTTTATTCTTTTCTGAAATGTTCAGGGTGTTAGGAGTGATGGGAAGATGGCCATCTCTGATATGTCTACTTCTGGGCTGGCCCAGATCCAGAGATGCTGTCAAATGTCCCCTGGAACTTCTTTAAGGCAACAATATTCCCTATTCTTCAAATGGATTATCAGATGTGCTGCAACCATCTTGCTTCGCACTTACTCTATGTGGCTATGGAGGATTTGGTTTAGAAAACACACATGTTTTTTAAAAAGTCCAGATGGATGATTACTGGAGTTGTTTGTTTATATTTTAGATCAAATGGTTAAAGAGCTGCCAGAATCTCAGTCAACATTTAAGGAGGGGAAATTATAGCTTAGCAAGCAGCCATATGGTAGTTACCTCATTTTAGAGATGAAGAACATGACTCTTGCATCTAATACTAGATTCACAAAAACAGAAAGCAAAAAGAAAACTACCCAGAAGAGAGCCAGATCTTTATAGCTGAAAAATTACATATTTGGAAGTTCATTTAGAATCAATTTAACTGTTTTGCTTTGCCTATTTGTGGGGAGGTGTCAAGAGAACCACTGTTCTGTAGTGTTTGGGAAGCAGCATGATAGTGATAAAAATCCATCTATTCATTTACATCAGGTGGTTAGTTAGATTTTCCACCATTTAAAGCAGGGGTCCCCAACCCCATGGGCCAGTAGTACAGGACTGTGAGCCTTTCGGAACCAAGCCGAAGTGGCAGGGGAGCGCATGTGCACTCAACCCCTCTTACACAAGCAGTAGGCATGCACAGGTGTGCAAGTGCCATTTGTTTGGTGGCCGTGTATGTTTGCCACTCACACAAATGGAGCTGCATGCACAAGCTTCCCCACCACTCGCATGGAACTGTTGGAAGAAATATCCTTCTGGGTTCAGTTCCAAGTGGGGAAAAAGACACTGGAAACATGGAGGCTGTTTAGAAAGATGGTTTAATGGTGGACAGGTCCACATGGCATGGAACTCCAAAGTGAAAAGGATGGTCACATGCTTCAAGATGTTAGGTGAAAGAAAAGAAGGGCTGGCTGAGATGCTGAGAGCCCCTTATATACCCTCTGTTGGGATTTGAATTTGAGTTTGTATTCTGATTGGTTGTCAGACTCCCATGGGGCCATGCAGGAGCAACTCTGTAGGCTGTCCTGAGTGCCAGGCTTGGTTGAGCCTTGCTGGATGATGATGTAATGAAAGGGCTTTGGGCAATTCCTATTATAGCTCTTTGAGATCTTTGTTATGTAAAATATTCTGGCCCAGGCCTTAATGGCCCACCCATTAACAAAAGTGGGGGTGAGCTTCTGCTTCTGAGGTGAGTTTCTGCTTCTGAGTTTCTACCAGGGGTGGGTTTCTACTGTTTCGCACCGGTTCTATAGAACCGGTTGTTAACGTCACCAGTAGTTCTAAGAACCAGTAAAACTGAACCCTGCTTGGCCCCACTCCACTCCGCCGCTCCTACGGGCCAAAAACCAGTTTTTATTACTGCGCATGCATGAAAATCCCTTCCTCGTTCTCCCCTGCCCGCCCTTCCCTTCGCTGCCCCGGCCCCCACCCCATCTGCCGCTCCAAAGTTAAAAAACCCTGTTTAAAAAAAACAGGTATTTTTTTTTTTTGCGCACACGCAAAAATCCCTTTCTCATTCCACCCCGCCCTCCCCTCTCCGCTCCTATTTATACCGCATGTGTGCTAGTTACAAAAATTTACCCACGCGGCGCCATCGTTCACACCAGCAGCAGCAGCCGAGCCAGCCAGCTGGCCAGCCAGCCCACTGTCCATCCCTGCCTGCCTTCTGCCACCCTGCTGAGTGAGCCCCGGTTGCCACCGCCGCTAACCGCCCTCACCTGCCCAGAGTGCCTACTCCGCCACCAGCCTCTGGGATCAGTAAGTACGATCCTCCAACCTGGTCGCCTACCTATCACTGCCAGTCCCGGTTGCCTGCTCCATCTTCACTCCATTGTTGCTGCCTTCCCTTCCCACCCCCGATTGTGAGGAAGCAAAGCAGCAATTCCTGCTGCTGGCCTGGTCCCCTACTTCCTCCTGCCGCTGCCGCCGCCCCCAGCCCAGTCGAGAGCCGACTCCCAGGATGGGCGCTGCTGCCTCTCCCACAGGGCGGCTGTCATTTTGGCTAGGCCGTCGGCCCGCCACTTTCCCTCCCCCGCCGCAGCCCAAGGGTTGCTGCTTTGCCTTCCCACCACTGATTGGTAGTGAGGAGGCAAAGTAGCAAGTCCTGCTGGGCTGGTCCCCTATCTCCTCTTGCCACCTCTGCCACCAGCCCAATCGAGAGCCGACACCTGGGCCGTCCGGCCTTGTCGCAGCAAGCTAGAAGACTGAGGAGGATCCCAGCATAGTTGGCTAGCCAACTTGCCTGTCTCCTTTGTGGTAAGTTGCTTTTTTATATTTATGTATTTATTTCTTTTTTTACTATCTGTTTTTGTTTTTATTAATCATATGATTTTACTATTCATCTTGATGATTCTTTCTGATTGTTTAAAGAAACATCAAGATGAATAGTAAAATAATTTTTATTTATGTGTTTATTTATTTCTTTAGTATCTGTTTTGTTTTATAAAAACAAAAACAGATAGTAAAAAAATAAATAAATACATAAATAAAAAGAAGCAACTTACCAAAAGGGAGACAGGCAACTTCTTGTTACATTGATGTTATACATTATCTGTTTCTGCTTAAATCAATATGTAGCAACATCAATGTAACAAGAAGTTGCATGCATACATAAATGAATTTTTTTAAATAAAAGTGTTTTATTTTTTTTAACATAAACAAAAACATAAAACATAAACCATCTTCAGTTACATAGTATGTTGGTTGGTACAAATCACTTGTGCACAATCTCTGCAGTTTTTCCTTTCCAATTTGCATTAATCCTTATATCATGCTAAGCAATTGGTCACTAAGTGAGCACCTGGTCATTAAGTGAGTACCACTTAAATTTGGGTTGCCAGCCACATGGCCACCTTCCTGGGCCTTGCCTGGGCCTCCCCAGGCTTTGGAAACTGGCAAAAAGCACTTGCTAAGCAATTGGTCACTAAGCGAGCACCTAGTCATTAAGTGAGGACCACTTAAATTTGGGTTGCCAGCCACATGGCCATGCCCAATCATCAAGCCACTCCTACCCCAATCACATGACCACCAAGCCACACCCACAAATTAGGTCATGCCCACAGAACCGGTTGTTAAGAAATTTGAATCCCACCCCTGGTTTCTACTCTTTTTTAGGGGAAATATTCTGCCTTTTTAATATTTCCTTGGATATTTTTTCTAGGAGAGGGGTGGGTGCTAACTTCCTACAGAACCATCCCCTCAGTTTTGTTTCTTCAAGATCCAGTAAGCCTTTGTAGTGTATTAGCTTCAGTAGATATTCTTTAATGTTCCCTCATTTATTCTCCCAATTAATAGAATGCTTCTGATTCGACTGAATTCTGCCTATAATGTGGAATTTGAGCTTTGTATATGCTGAGTTTCTTGCCTATAGCTGCTTTATTATTTCCATCACACACACACACACACACACACACATATACACAAGCACACAGGGAATATGCATTGTTATGTAAACATTGCTTCTACCACCCCTCCTTTAGAAAGTGGTTGATTTTTATAAAATAGCCTCATAACCTGAGTTTGCAGAGACTATCCTGAAAGCTACTACAAGGCATCAACACAGGAAAAAGAAAGACAGATAAAGGCTTGGTAGGAAGCAGATGATCAATTTACTGATCTGTATGCTAACACAAAAAGGTCTGAAGGCTGTCTGCTTTTCCTGAAACAAGTGAGGCATATGTGGGAAAATCATAACCCACATTACATAATATGAACCCTATGTGCCTATCCTGAAGAATTATCTCTAGAATCAGCTTTGTAAAGAATTTAGCAGCCACTTACAAATATTAAAAATATATTTTCTTCTTTTCTTACGATGGAAAATTGAGTATATTTTTACACTGGCCCATAACAGTGTTGAAGAGGAAAATGGCTTGCCTTATGCAGAAATGCAGTTAAGGTATTGCTTTGGTAAAGATGACATGAATTTTCTATAATAAAAACTGTATTTGACTATGTTGATATGTGAAAGAGCAAATAAATTCATCAGGTTTTCTTGTCTCTGGAAGATCATTATTGTAGTAAAAAAAAATCTATTTGGCCTGGTTTGATTCCTCCCCCCCCCCTTCAATATCCAATAATAAAACTGTGACTTCCAGGTGGATCATTTTATCTTAAGTATTTTCAACAGGTTAATGATTGGTGCTCTGGTAACAGCTTCTACTTCTGAGGACAATTATCTACTTTATTCCCTAGCTGATCATACTAATGATACCAGATTTCAATTCTGCCATCTCCAGTTAAGGCTGGAAAACACTGTTTTCTGTTATTTTTTATTATATAAAAAGAGGCATTCATATTGGTGAAACAGACAGTATTGGGATGGATGGCTGTAGCAGAGATTAGATTGACCTTATTGTTTAAAGATACATCATGCAATAAAACTGTCCTGAGATTTTTTTTTAAAAAAAGAAACAAGACATAATTTTGTCACGATTTATCTGTTGCTTTTTAAAAATCTTTATGAAATACTAACATACAGACCATGAAAGGCTTAGCAGCATGGAAGAATTTTGGTAGAGGAAAGAGATTCCTGTTTTTGATGTACGTGCAAATAGTATTCCAGACAGTGTCATAAATGAACCCGAGACTTATTATATAAAAGTATTATAGCTGAATTATTATTTTATTTAGTATTTTATGCTTTTAGCCTTTCCAAGAAGAGGCTTAGGGTTACCTGCTTGGGATTCTTCCATGCTGTCTTAATAACAATCACAGATGGTAATTGGTGTCTTATCAATGACCTTTACAACTAAGGAGCAGTTTAAATGTTGGTTAACCTTTATTCATCTTTTTATCCATAATGCTACATTAGCCGCAAAACTGAACGGCTCCTGGTTTATATTTAATAGATATAGAAATCTTTCGAGAGGGTTTTCATTGTTGTGATTCAATGATCGTTTGTATAGTTTTCACTTGCTCGTTCCACATTCTAGCAACAGAACTGAAAAAATCTTAAAACATATTTTAAAGCCCATGCAATTTTTATCAGGACAAAAAGAGTGTTTCTCAAGAAATAATTCATTTAGCATTTGACTGTAAAAACAAAATGTGCAAGAAGGATTGCATGCAATATTTCCATTATGGTCAACTATGTGCTATGATGTGCCATGAGTTATTTGTTAAGGAATATTTGACATGTTAAGGCAAAGTTGTGTAAGAGTGAGAGTATGTAATGACTAGAGGCAATGAACTCTCTTGTTTTTAGACTCCTGAAATACTGTATTATATTTATTTCTTAAGCTGAACTTGCTACTCTGTATTAGAACTTAATAGAATTGCCTACTCCACTGCTGGGGTTTGTTTCTAGGCTATATTTGGTTCTGTTTTAGCACTGATTTTTTTCTCAGTGAAACATTCCCAGGAGTTCACAAAAAGAGAATGAAAAACAGGTGAACAGGTGAAGATGTACACATGCCTCCCAAGATATTGCTAAGTAATAGCAATTCTTAACTGAAAAAAGCTAGTGAGAAATAGAAATACCAAATCTCTACTCAAATCCATATGTCACAAATGGGTTACAAGCCATGTGTACAAGTTACAAGCCCTGACAGCAGGGGTCTCCAACCTTGGCTCCTGGAAGCCTGGCGGACTTCAACTCCCAGAGTTCCACAGCCAGCAAAGCTGGCTGTGGAATTCTGGGAGTTGAAGTCCGCCAGGCTTCCAGGAGCCAAGGTTGGAGACCCCTGCCTGACAGTGTACCTTTGTGACCAATGTGATTGTCTGTACTGAATATTTGACGAGCAATTGCGCATCAAAGGCCATTTGGATGGAGGAAAGGAGAGTGAAAGCTTTGTGAAAAGCCATACCGAATTCCCCATAGGAGTTCTGGTACTTTCTTGAACATCAACTGCCGATTTATATACAGCCTCAGCCAAACTCAGCAGTAGGGAGCAGTACTCCCTTAACAGTAACTGTGCTCCCTGTCTCTGTTGAAGAAAATTGAGGCTTGAAACGAAATCTTCATTCATTTCATTCACTCTTACATCATAAACTGTTCTTTCAGGACCCTTGTCATTGATGAAATGGCAGCTCTTGGTTTTCAATTAGAAACATATTTTGGAACTGGCCCAGCACAAAAGCAAATCCCGACCTATGTGCTGGATTCTCATCTCGCTACACGAGGTTTCTCATTATACTGTTCTAGAGGTCCTGGATATATGCTGTCAGATTTGATCAAGCATTTCATCCAATGGGCAGAGATTGAGTAACACGGAAAAACTATGTTGTATAAAGCAATTCAGCATTTGAACTTATTATATAAAACTAGAATGGTTTTGTTCAGTCTGCATTTGCAACCCACTTGCAGAACACTTCATACAGCTATAGGGCGTTGCCATAGTTGGCTGGTTTCTCTTGAAAGCAAGGACAGATATAAGTCTGCATAACTTTCGGTTCCTGACAAATGTGTGAAATCCAGATAATAATAAAGCAGGAATGCCGTTATGAGCTTCCAGATACAATAAAATGGGATGGTGGGGTGGTTTTGGTGCCTAATATATTGTTACATTGAAGCATGCCGTCGAATGCATGACAGGAAAATAGGTGAGGTGCTTGCCAGGTGACTACTCTTTAAATTAGTAACATTTCCAAAAACTGGCAGGAACTTTTTTTTACCATAGTAACATGTTAGTACTTTGTTGTGAGGAATGCATGTTTGTCAAAGGATGTAAGTTCTGCATTTCTGCACACACTTCCCCATCCAATCCTGACAGCCTCCAAAAATCTGTTCATGGTTTTTCCCAGTTCTCCCATGTGGCCTTGGACTGAGATGTGTAATTGAAAATCATCTGCATATTGAAGTTACCACTCCCTGGACTAGTGGATGATCAGGGAAAGGACTGGTCATCTGTAATGAAGTGCTTGTGGGTATCACAACCATCATCTAGCAATAGCAATAGCACTTAGACTTATATACCGCTTCACAGGCTTTACAGCCCTTTCTAAGTGGTTTACAGAGTCAGTATATTGCCTCCAATAATCTGGGTCCTCATTTTACCAACCTCGGAAGGATGGAAGGCTGAGTCAACCTTGAGCTGGTGAGGATCGAACTGCTGAACTGCTGGCAGCTGGTAGGTCAACAGAATTAGCCTGCAATATTGCATTCTAACCACTGTGCCACCACGACTCTCAAATTAAGCTCTTAATCTAGACACACCTGTTCCAAGTAGGAGCAATACCACCATTGCACATTTATCTCAGTCAGACTTGCAAGATTCTATTATTAAACCCAATCTCAATATAATAGTTTCAGCCCTCCTGTTAAGATGTTTTCTTGTTCTGGCCTACCCAAAGAGTAGATCCCTAAATGACTACAACCAGGAGTGCTAGGATTGCTGTCATTGAGCAAAGAAGCTTAACTGAGATTCCAGTCCCAATTATGGTAGTTAAGTGAGGAATATCTGTAAACAAATAAAAGGACCAGACAAACGTGGAATAATTGTCAGCTATCCCGGTTAGGTCAGATGGGAAACACAACTAGATGAATTTCTAATTATGGTAATGCTACATTAACAGAACCTTACATGTTGGAAAGTATAAACTTTCTTTTAACACTTTTAAAAGTTTTTGATCCATTAGGACAGATCCTTCCTAAGTTTCCTTCTCTACCATTAAGCCACTAGGCCAGGGAACTTAACTCTCTTGACTGATTGTTTTGTAGGCAGCATCTCTTCCCTGCTTTCTCCAAAGTAGTCCACTCATTCCATTACAAATGGAATATTAGGATTGTTGACATAAGATATTAGAAATAGTTATATAAATAACATTTTCATGGGAACCCATTTGGGTAGTCTATCCTAAGTCCAAACAGAAATTTGAGACTTTATGATTTAAGAAATAAAATACTAGAAGGAACTAATGATTCCAGGATGAAAGGGAAAGTGACTCTTTGGTCAGCCTTGGAACTTGCAAAATGACAGAAAACACTTTAAAACTTTAAAATACTTAGGGAGATTTTTAAAGAATGGGAACAAAAAATAGTAGTTTTAATCTTAGCAATAATGCATGCTTCTATGAATAAATTATGTCCCAAAGACATTAAAGCAGAAATTGGTGATGTGAAAGAGAACATCATGAAAGTGTACAAGGTAAAGTTATAAAACAAATTTTGCCTGAATTAGAAATACCAGAACATAAAGAATTTGCAGGAGTGCTGAAAAATGGACTCTGAAACAGAAAACATCTAAATTGGAAATATAAATGACAAGCCAAGAAATTGACTTGAATAAGGAGGTTGGGTTTTTTTTTTTTGAAAATTTTATTTGGGTTTTCACCAAAAAAATGACACTTTATATCTTTTAGTTTTATCCATTCAACTCTTATTTAAGCTTCAATGTATACCTTAAAGTTATAACATTCAATATAATACATAACTTCCAGTCGAATTCTGCTTGGTACATTCTTAAAATACACACTATATTCTTAAAAAGAGATTATAAATATATGTAATTAAAACACTCATTCATTCCATTCCAATTCAGTTCTATCATTAATATTAATATTCATTAAAATCTTAACTTCTTTAACATTTCTTTTCAATTAAATATCATACTTCCTTAGGAACACTTATAAGCTTTCCATAATTAATTTTCCCCCTATTCCTCTTCACTTACATTTTATAAAACATTAAATAATTAAAATATTCCCATCCTTTCCTAATTCAATTCTCTCATTCATTTTATTTCATTTATTTATTAACAAACATTTCACTGGATTACAATAACTATTTTATCCATCATTTTAATCAGACATTGTTTCAAATTTTCTAAAATTATTTCTATTTCTAATGTAACAACACTACCTTATGTACCTTTGCAGAATCCCTTTTTCAATTAAATTTTCACCCATTATCTCTAAATAGGCCCTGCTTCTCTATATCTTGTTTCTGTCCTTTATAACTTCTTCTCCTTTCCTTCTTCCCTCTCTTCTTCTCCCTCCCCTTTTTACCCCCTTGTCTCTTTACTTCTAATTCTCGCTTCTGTATTCCCCCTCTTCTGTTGCTTTCTAATATTATACTTATTTTTCAAACTATTTTTTCTTTTTTGGGTTGTTTTTTCAAATCTTAAACTTTTCATTCTCTTTCCCCCCTTTCCTTTTTTTCCCCACATAAAATTACTTGAATAAGGAGTTTTTATTGGACTTACAAAAGAAATTGATTAAAGCTCTGAAGAAATAATTGAGATAAAAAAGATACATATTTTTAAAAGTTCTTCGTTTCCATTTTAAAGTGTTGGAGAGAGTTGAACTATTCTTAGTTGCTTTTTCAGTTGCAGAATGTTTATGCTGAACATTTATAATTTTTGTAATCTTAATTTAAAATCTAGTATTATTTATTTTCTTCATAATAATTGAAATTCTAATCAACTGTTGGCATCCAGAATAAAATTTGAGAAAAAAAATGTGTTTTCTAAAATATTAGGTGGTTCTTGTACGATGGAATGAACCCTTCCAGAAGCTGGCTACTTGTGATGCTGATGGTGGAATATTTGTTTGGATTCAGTATGAAGGCAGATGGTCTGTGGAGCTTGTGAACGATCGTGGAGCACAAGTTAGTAAACACCACTTGGTTTGGTCTTGGGAATTGTCTTGACTTTGAAAAGAAAATAAAGGGGGAAAAACTGCCTGGGGAAAGTAGGAAAATGGAATTGTTAAGAGAAAAGCCTGTAAAATTAGCATATTTTCTATAGCTCACCCTGAGGCAAGTAGCAAAAAGACAGTATGCTATTTCTGGAATAGGATTTGAAACAAATGCTTATGGGTGAATTACCACAAGGACAAATGGAGCAAGAGGCTGAGTGTACAGGAGTCTTATGCTATTTCTACTCCGTCTATTTCGATCTACCTATAGGTCATTGATAACTTTTCTCTAAACAATAATTGAAATACCAATGAAACTTTTATTACTTGAGTTTTAAGTAGTTATCATTCCAAGTAACAATAACATTACATTCAATTGTGATGCTAATCCTAGCATATGTTAGTAAACTCACATAGGGTGAGTTTGTACATTTTATTTCTCATGGTATTTAGACTATGGGTTCTAGCATAGTAGAACAACAATTAATTGCTAAACCAGGATACCAATTGTCAATATCGAAACTAATTTATTTATTAAACTTATTTCTATGCTGCCATAATCAAGACTCTCTGTGGGTTACACAAAATATATAATACATCTTAGAACATTCATGCTACAATCTTATAATCCAATAATTATATAAATAGTAACAATAAATCAGGGCAACAAAACAATCATCATCATAATAGAAAACAAAAATAGATTCCTGCCAGGGGGTTGGACTAGAAGATCTCCAGGGTCCCTTCCAACTCTGTTATTCTGTTATATACTGTTATAGATATAACAATATCTATTCAGCTCTCCAGAATAGTTTAATTTTCAGTAGTTTAAAAAAAAAATCAACAATTTAAGTGTGCCATTTAAACTCCCTGGATAAGATACCTATAACTTGGACATAACAGTAATGTTTGTTCCCTGAAGGATATCGAGAAGAGCATGAATAGTAATAGGCTGATGCCCTGAGCTCAGAACATTGCAGGGATACCTATCAGGTGCCTTGTTCAAACCCAATCTATTTGGTAAATTATGGTTAAGCTATAGTTTAGTATGAAGTTCAAATGTAATCTTCATATGTTTAAAAAGGTAAAGCAGGGGTGTCAAACTCGTGGCATTACACTGTCATCATGTGACGTATCATGACTTCCCCCCCCTTTGCTAAAATGGGGATGGGCGTGGCCAAGCATGTGTTGCATCCAGCCTGCAGGCCATGAGCTTGACAGCCCTGAGGTAAAGCAACCTAAAATACTTAAATGTTAACCATTTTTAAATTTCATAAATTTTAGTTCAAAAGATTAAATACACACCTACGTATTCTACTTAGATCAAATTTTATTTTTGATAAATTTAATCTGGAGGATACAGGGTAGAGGTTTTTTTTAAAAAAAACAACCCTGAATTATAAAATGATACAGTATGATGGAATTGCCAAAATTATGAGCATTGAAGATCCTTACTTGTGGGCTTTTTATGAGAGAAATTTGATGACCTTGTGAACTAGAGATCTCAGAAAATATGGATGTGAATTGGTTGAACCTGTGTTTATTTTTCTATGTTGTGTACTTTTAAAAAAAGGCTGGAATATCTAGTCAAAATAATGCCTATCCTTATATGTTAAGGTGAGCGATTTTACATGGAGCCATGATGGAACACAAGCGCTTATATCATACAGAGATGGATTTGTGCTGGTTGGATCGGTCAGTGGACAAAGACATTGGTCTTCAGAGATTAACCTGGAGAGTCAGATCACCTGTGGCATATGGACACCTGATGATCAACAGGTAATTTCCCCCTAAAAGCAAGAATTGCGGTCTGTAACAATAACAATAGTTATTGTTTATTTTTACTATACACCAACAGGAAGGCATTAGATCTATTTAGGTTTTCTCGGGTATATAATGCAATAAAAAAGTATTTCATGATAATACAAATGGTATGCTTATAAGCCTTCGTGTATACATCAACTTGATCTGTTTAGAATGTTTGAAGTCTTTTGAGAGTTGTGAAAATATTTAGTCAAGCCATGGCAATACTATCTTCTTCAGTGCTGTGTGCTTCGATACCTTTGAGCTCAGCAGATTATGTCATAGTCGTAGATGAACCAGCAAGTATATTGGTGGACTCAGGTGCTATTTTAAAAGCTTTGAAAATCAATCCAAGGCATACTTATCATGCAAATGCCATTACTGACATACTTGATCAGACATCACAAAACAAATATGTGCAGGTGGTCCTCAACTTACAACTGTTCATTTAGTGACAATGGCACTGAAAAAAGTGAGTTATGATTGCTTTTCATACTTACGACCATTGCAACATCTCCATGGTCACATGATCAAAATTCAAATGCTTGGGAACTGGTTCATATTTATGATGGTTCTTCCTCCTATGTTCAAAGTCGGTTTATAGGCTGCAATTTCAAATACAGTATTTTTTCCAATGTAAATTACAGTGTTTTAATTGTCACGACACAGAAGAGCAAATAAAAACAGGATAGGAAAAAAGCATTTGTGATTAATTAGACAGTATGTTTAATATGTGCAGAGTGGCAGCAAGAGTTAAATTGCTCTAGTAAAGAGTAGCTCTATTATGACCAATAATAATAATAATGGAGTTGTCTAGAAAGTTCAAATTTAACAAAAAGATTTCTTGTTTGTGTTAATAAGAGACAGCAACACATAATATTTTGAATTATTATAGAAAGCGTATATGTTGTTATTTGTATCATTTTTTTGTTATTTCAATATAATGATTTTTGTTTGCTAATGTGCTTTTGTGCATGTATTATTCCAGTGTTTCACATTCTGCATTGGCTACAGTAAATGGCTTTCTTTCTATATTTAGAATGTTGAAACATTATAATGCTGGCTTTTAAATCGTTATGAATTATAGAAACAGAGAATACTCATTCCTTCCATGCTTGAAGTTTATGAGCTTGCACGATATGATTAATGAGATGAAAAAGAAGTAAAGCTAGTTTTTGGATTCTTTTTCCTTCTTTGAACTGTTTATATTAAACTGCCATTTCTTCAGCCACAAATATAAGAATGTTATCACAATGTGAAAATCTCCCTGTATTCCAACTTACTCCAACCCTGGTTTCCTTCAGATGTATTGAACTACAATTTGGTCTCCTGTTCGAAGGATGCCAAGTTGGGGAATTTTTTTATATATTTAGTCCTGTTTTATTTTCAAGTAGGTCTCCTTCCTTCATCTAACTTTCGAAGATGAGTGGAATGGCACAAATGTACACGGAGTCATAGCTGTACACATTTACTCAGGGAGTATTTGCTTGGAGTAGGGTTTCCAGCTGAATGAATATGCATAGCACTGGAGGGTGAATCCAGAAGAATGCTTCTTACTTAATAGAGCTAAGCATTGGCCATCCACATTTGTCTGGATCAACAACCACCCATGTTTGTTTGAAATGGCGGGTCATATCAGGTGCAAAATGTGAAGAAAAATCACTTTCTCTCTTGAACTAAGAACGTGGGCTTAAAAAGCCTTAGTCCAATCCAAGCAATGGATTTTGAGAGAGACGAGATGGCAAATGGAATGTTGACGGATGCACTTAAATTGGAATTGGATAAAGTTTATAATAAATCTTTTTCTGATCACAGGAGGGGATCGTTCTCTGTGCTGGGCAAGAACAAATCTAGTTTTTTAAAAAATAATAGCAATTAGTAACAAGCAACATGGCTAGTGCACTTGTTAGTTCAGTAGTTTTCAAATTTCTCTGAGAAATCTTTTCACACCAAACAAATGGATTAGACATATCAACTAATTTATCAAAGAACGTATTACATACTGCAGAGGTTTCTGGAATATACTGTAACTGCATAGTGTAAAGCTATATTCTCTTGGGTTGTTGCACATACTAAATGTATTCTAGAATGTCCCACTGATTGTTGATTGAGTTGTGACTTGGAGCTGGAGAACTGTCCTAACTTTGAACTTGGGTTGCCTTCACCTGGGCCTTATCCTTTCAGACAAGATTCATTCCTTCTGACTGAAGGAATGCTTTGTCGTTTCCTCACTTCTTACTATAGATCTGTGAAACGTATGAGGAGTCTAGCCTGTGTTTTCTAATAAATACTCAGATGGGTGAACTGAAGAAAATAGAGATTCCTCTATAGTTTTTTGACGCTGTATCTGTAACCAAAGAATAACACAAAAGAAAATAGTTTATTGTTTTTCACAGAAAGCCACTTCTGAAGTAGAGTTGGATTATGAGCAAAAGCCTTTCTCCTGGTGGTCCTGAATGGGCTTTTCCCATCTCTGGCAGCTGTACTGCACTTCCTATCTCACATTTTGAGAATTACTCACTTAGTACAGTACAGTTAAAAATAATGATTAAAAACCTCTCATGAGTCAATACCTCTTATTTAATGCAGAAGTCACTGAGAAAGTAGAAGCCTTGTTTGAATACACCTCTACCTACCTATCAGGCGCAAAGAAAGGCAGTTACAATACTACCAGCATGCTAATTATACACTACCCAGAGAATTCAGAATAACAGAATTGTCAGTGACCCTGTAGGGTTGGATGACTCAAAAGGGAGCATAGATGTAGATCTAAAATTGTAGCTCTCAGCATTGATTCAGGCTAATATCTTTGTTTTTTCCTTTCCAAGGTTGGATAGATACACAGTGAAACATTTCGCATGTTTACCTAGAAACAAAACCTATTATTATCACTCCTGGAGAAAAATGCACAAGGTTACATTATGTCATTAGGATCTCCCAAATATGAAATACACTGCTTGTTCAAAACATTGCAATGAAACAATCTATCAAAACAATAAGAGAACACATGTCAAACTAATAATAGCAACAACAATTGATTGATAATTGTGTGTGTGTGTGTACGTTTGGGTCTAGGCAGTAGCAACTGCCTAGACTAGTGCAGCTTTCTTGGCAAGGTTTTTCAGAAGTGGTTTGCAGAAGGGCAGAGAGAGTATAACTTCAAGGTGGGACTAAAACTCATAGTCTCCTAATGTCTAGCCTGATGCCTTAACATTACCCCAGGTTGCCTCTAATAATTATTTGGTGCTGTTAATTAACCATTGCTAATGACATAACGGATCTTTGAAGAATCCTTCAGCATTTTTAGCAATAAATAATGAATGTTGCTTCTACAAAAATTATTGAACAGTGTGTTATAGAAGTCAGAATCCCTATGTCTTTAGTTTCCTTGAACAGCCACTGGAATATATTTAAGTTTTCAAAATTCAGTATAAATGAAGTCTATATTACAACCTGTGAAAACTTCTGTGAAAGTGGATGAAGCTGTGGTTTAAGTCAGGCTGTGTATTTTTTTTCACATGTGACCTCTCTTGTGCAGTATATGTATATTTCAAAATCAGTGAAAATGTGCAAACGATAGCTTTCACAAAACAAAAGAAGCTTGATGGGGAGGTATTGTTTAAGGCATAATATAAATTGCTTAAAAAATTAATTTTTTAAAAAAAACTGTTTTATCCATTTAGAAACTGACATTGTAGCTGAGAACTTTCCTTTGTTTGAGATTGTTTAGCTTGTAGTTTTCCTATTCCACTGGAATTTCACTTGATTATTTCACATAAATTTTCCTGCAGGGAGATGCACAATTGGTTGCTAATTGATCAAGTTTCGTTTGTGCTTAAAAACCATAATCTATTAATTGATGCTATATCAGACATCTTATGTCCAGTTACTTAGTATTTTGTTATCAGGTCTCCATTTACCTGAAGTGTTTAACAATGTGCAACATAAAGGGATGGACTAAATTTTCAGAAGTACCGAAGCACCACAGAGTATGCCTTTATCTAACTGTGTTATTTTAGATTTCACGCAGGAAGGCTTTTCCAATTCAAAATGTGGCATGCTGGGAAAAAGGTATAGGATGGCCAAATATTTTGGAAGAAAAACATGATGCTAAATACTGTAGAAATAGGGAGAAAGAAACCTCCTTAGGAAAGGAGAGAATTGCGGAGACCTTGTACTAGCATTTATGATGTTACCTAGTTTGGTAATGAAACATCTGCAGTTCAACCCTTATCTACAAATATTCTCTTCTAAAGGAGAGAATAAACAGCAAAAAGGAAAAAGAAACTTCTGAAGGGGAAATATTAAATATTTTTGGAAGAAAAATGATCTCTTGGCAATGAAGTTTATGAAAGGATAGATTTTAGTGGGAATATGCATTTTTCAAGTGATGAGTTTATCTGAGGCCAATAAAGATGATTCTTGCAGCATCTAGTTTGTATCCGTTATGAATGTGGACTATTCAACATTTTACAATCTGAAGATTATTTGAGATGTAAGATTATTTGAGCTGTAAGATGTAAGCCTTTTAAATTTTGGTTCTTTATACTTTTACTAATGATGGTATATTTTTTCTTAGGTCTTATTTGGTACTGCTGATGGTCAAGTTATTGTTATGGATTGCCATGGCCGAATGCTGGCACATGTTCTTCTTCATGAGTCTGATGGCATCCTTAGTATGTCTTGGAATTACCCAAGTTTCTTGGTGGAAGACAGTAGCGAGAGTGACACAGATTCAGATGATTATTCCCCACCACAAGGTCATTTTTTCCTTTCAGTTCAGTGTTTGTATGTTTTTGTCCTGTTTCTTACTGTGATGGTAAAACAATGTATTGTGTGCTCCAACATTTATACATTTATTTTCACATCCTTGCTGGAGTATTCTCCAAATACATTTGGAGAAATTTTGTACTGCAAGAATAATTTAATTTTAAGTTTGCCAGAGACACTAAATTACCATTATATTTTGTGTGACTCATTTACCTCCTAGTTGTATATTGCAACACATTTTTGGCTAGACAATGATACCTTACAAATCAGTTTTCCCCACCTTAGTGCCCTCCAAATATTTTGGGACTACACTATGCTGGAAATTGTGTTTCAAACCCACCAGGAAAGTCCCAGGTTCAGGAAGATTTATAGTGTCTTCTCAATTTTTGTGGTATCTCTTTCCCCACCCGTGCCTTCTGCACATGTACATACCCATACTTCTTGGCACTGTAGCTTCAGTTAGAATCCATAGTCATCTTCTAATCAGAGATCAGCAAAGTTGATTTAAAAAGTACTCTATAGACCTCTGATTTATTTTCAGGAGTCGACAGAACTTCATAACAAGTGAAAAGATTTCCAAATTCCGTAGAGCTCTTTGAGTATATTTTATGAATCAAAAATATTCCATGAAAAAGGCATAGATAAACTATGGAGTTTTCTGGTCATTGCCACCAATTTACATGAGTTTAAAGATGAATAACACAAAACTTGGGGAAGATCAGACTATAAATAGTTACTAGTTAGAATCATACTACTTTGATTCCCCTAGGATCAAAGGCCATATGCGTTTGGATATTGATTATTGAGGAGTAACACCTGGAGAATTATTCTTGTCTTTGTATTTTTCTTTTGAAATTCTTAGTTCTAGTTCATAAGGTATCTTCTTATAGCAATATTTTGGCATCCAATTCCTAAATAACTAATAACTAAATAACTAATGATGTAAAAAACCCTTATTTTTGCATTATTTTTTTGAACAAGGCCATTGAAGACATTTGCAAACAGAATAGCATAATTTGTATATTAACTAGTTTTTTACATTTCTTCCACATCATTGCTGAGGATTGAATTTGCACATTGCACATTGCATGCATACTTTGCTTAATTAGACTCATTTTCCAGTCAAAAGCACAAAACTAAGGAATTGTTTGTCTGAAGCCATTGAACAGCTAGATTAACTCGCATTATCAGTTCTTCCATGATTTTCTATTCTCAGAACCAAAACACAAGACAATAAGCACGAATTTCAAAGGGGCAAGTACTTTACTTATTTCCAAAGCTAATCTGTAACTTGACTGCTGTTAATTACCAGATTTCCTTGTTTATCAAAAGGGAAGTAGAAGGAGATAAACTCTAGCTGCCAGCCTTCCTTAGGCTACTCCAACTTAATTTCAACCAGTGGAACAATTAAAGCAGGAATATGTGCATCCACCTGAAGGCATAGGTGTGGTCTCAGAGTCCTAGCAAAAAATAATGGATAGCAAAATTTAGTTTTGGTTTTTTTTGAAAAGAATTTTATTGATTTTCTACAAACAAACAAGACAAACAAAACATTAAAACATCAACTCTTATATGTACATCCAGCGTGTCGGTTGGTTCATCAGTTTTGTGCATTCATTTTGTAGTCTCAATTACAATTATGTTACATAACAACTCATATTGTCAATCCAAACTTATATATCCTAATATCGCTATTAAAAAAAAAAAGAAACTTTTGGCTATACTTTTAATCATTCATGCTTTATGAGATAACAATACTTTAAACAGTTTATTCTGTAACAAATCATATAATCATACCAAATCAATCCTAAAAACACTTTATAAATATAGTGTCAAATAACAAAGACAAGAGAAAAAATAAAGATATTCCTTACTGTCTAACATTCTAAATATTCTATTATCGTATTTTATCATCTAGCCATTGATAAAAAAGGTCCCAAATTTCATAAAATTGTTTATCCTCTTGCTCTCTAATTTCAAATGTCAATCTACTCATCTCAGCACATTCCAATATTTTCTTAATAATTTCTTCCTGTAATGGTATTTTCTCATTCTTCCAGTTTTTAGCAAATACAATCCTAGCCGCTGTTAATACATTTACAGTCAGGTATTTCAAATCTTTACTCTATGTATCAGGTAAGATTCCCAATAAAAAGATCTCTGGTTTCAAGTCTATGTGTTTCTTTGTCATTTTTTCCAACCACATGCGAATCTTAGTCCAATATTTTCGAGCATCCTCACAAGTCCACCACATATGGTAATATGAGCCAGGTATCTGATGACATTTCCAGCATTTTTCAGATTTGTTCTTAAACATTCTTGCTATTCTTGTCGGGGGAAAGTGCCACCTGCAAAACATCTTATACAGGTTTTCTTTATATGCTGTTGACATTGTCATTTTATAATTTTGAGACCACAATTATTGCCATTTCTCTAAATCAATCCCATATCCAAAATTCTTCCCCCAAACAATCATAGTTTCTTTAACTTGTTCTTCCTCTAATTTAATTCCCAGTAAATAACCATATAATTTTTTAATCACCTTCTCATCAGTACGCATCAAAATCTTATCTAAATCAGTCTGTTTATCATAGAATCCCTCCGTTTTAGAATCTTCATCATACCTTGAATGTATTTGCGCATATGAAAACCAATTAATCCTTATACCTTGTTCCTCTAAGTTTTGAATCGATTTAAGTTCACCCTTTTCATCCAATAGTTCCCCATATCTAACTGTTTGTTCCTTCTTATAAATTATAGGATAGGAAAATGCTTCAATAGTCAATAACCAAACTGGAATTTTCAAATAACATTGTCTTTTTATCTTCTCCCAGTTTAACTACAAAGACTCCCGTATATAATGTCTTCTAAAATAACCCTGTGTTTTAGTTCCCTTATACCATAAAAAAGCATGTTAGCCCAACAGCAAATCATGCCCTTCTAGTGTCAACAATCTAGCCTTTCTTAATGTTATCCATTCTTTGACCCACATCAAACTTGCAGCTTGATAATACAATTCCCAATTAGGCAGGCCAAAACCTCCTCTAATTCTAGCGTCTTGCAAAAGCTTTAGCTTTATTCTTGCTTTTTTACCTTGCCATAAACTTCAACATGATTTTATTTAAACCTTCAAAATAGTCTTTTCCAAGCCAAATTGGTATTGTTTGAAACAGAAATAGAATTCTGGGTAAAATATTCATCTTAATAGTTGAAATTCTCCCTATTAATGACAATTGCAAGTTTTCCCATTTCTTCAAGTCTGTAGCTATCTGTTGTTTAAGTTTAATATAATTATTCTCTTTTAATGTGCTACATCTTGCTGTCAAATATATCCCCAGATACTTAACCTTATTTGTAACTTGGATTTTCAAAAGGTCTGCCAGTTCTTCTCTTTGTCTCAGTAGCATGATCTTTGTCAAAATCTTTGTTTTATCTTTATTCATTTTCAAACCAGCCATCTCACCATATGTCTCTATCTTTTCCAATAACTTTGGAGCTGTTTCTAGCGGATCTTCCAGAATAAAAAGCTAAGTCATCAGCAAAAGCTTGTAGTTTGAATTCTTCCTTTTTAATTTTCATTCCTTTTATGCTTTTATCATCCCTAATATTTCTATTCAACACTTCCAAAGTCAACACAAATAGCAAAGGAGATAGGGGACGTCCTTGTCTTGTGCCTTTTCTTATATTAATAAAATCTGTAAGTTCTCCCTCCATCATTACCTTTGCTGTCTGTTTATTGTATATGGCTTCTATTGCTTGAATAAATTTTCTGGCAAAACCCATCTGTTCCAATAGTAATAACATAAATCTCCAGTTTACGTTATCAAATGCCTTTTGAGCATCTAGGAATATCAAAGCCATTTGCTTTTCAGGATGAGCCTCATAGTATTCCAAAGTATCCAAGATTACTCTCATATTGTCTCTGATTTGTCTCTTTGGCAGAAATCCATTTTGATCTGGGTGGATAAAATTATTTAAATATTTTTTAAGTCTTTCTGTTAAAATTGAAGCAAAAATTTTATAATCTGCATTCAATAAAGAAATAGGTCTATAGTTCTTAATTTGCACTGGGTGAGCCTCTTTTGGAATAAGCGTAATATAAGCCTCTGACCATGTTTTGGGTATCATCTTCTTTGACATAACTTCATTCATAACTTCTAACAATGAGATGCTCAATGATTCTTGAAATGTTTTATAGAATTCTGCCGGAAGCCCATCTGGACCTGGTGCTTTCCCATTATTTTGTTTCTTAAGTGCTTCATTTAATTCCATCATTGTTATATTGCTTTCTAGCATTTCTTCAGTCTCTTTAGGTATCTTCGGTAAGTTAGCATTCTGTAGATACTGACTTTTTCCTCATTAATATTTTCTTGTTTATATAGTTGCCCATAAAAATCTCGAATAATTTCCCTTTTCTCCTTATTACCAAAACAAACTTGGCCTTGATCATCTATTAGCTTCAATATTTTTCTTGATTCCTTCTCCTTTCTCAATTTATATGCTAGCCATCTTCAAAGTAATTCTGTTTAGAATTTCTAATTTTCTGTGCCAGTTCTTCTTTCTCTATTAATTCCATTTTATGTTTAATTACATCCAGCTTCAATTTAATATCTTTTTTCTGTGGCATTTTCTGTCGTTCTTTTTCAAGTCTTTTATACTCATCTTCCAAGGCCTTAGAAGCTTGCCTTTTCCTAATATTCTTTTTTCTTGTATGATCTATTATCAAACCTCTAACATATGCCTTCATTGTATCCTAAACATTCTGTGTTGAAGTATCTTCTTTTTTATTTTCTCTAAAGAAAAAAGCTAATTCCTTCTCCATCCGTTGTATAAAATCTTTTTCCTTTAAGATAGTATTATTTAATGTCCATCTCGATCTTTTAACATTGTCTGAATTAAATGTTGTCCTCCAGCTGGTGGGGATGCAGAGGTAGAAGCAGAAACGCCAGATGATATTGGTTTCCTGCTCATTTTAATGCTTCCAAATCTTCAAATTCTTTTTAACTTTTAATCCAACTGGTAGAATAGCCAATTATAATCCAAAATGGAAAAATCCAATAGTAAAAGGCCCAAAACCAAAGAAGAAAAAGGAAAAAAGGAAGAAGAAAGATCTTCAGGTTCTTCTAGACCCTAATCCAATTACGAAGTAGTCCATCATAAAAAATGAAAAATAGAAAGAAACCCCCCCCCAAAATAATAATATTGATTAAGAAAAAAAAGAACAAAAATAAAAAAGAAAAGAAGAAATTCCTTCAGGTTCTTCACACCTTAATCCAGTTGAGAAGTCTCAATAATCAAAAAGAAAAACAGAGTGGTCCAAAAACATGGATAGAAAAAGCAAAAGGATCCCAGTAAAAATAAGGAGAAAAAAAGAAAAATAAAGAAAAAGCTCTGAAGCTTTCCCTTTGAAATAAAAAGCAAAAATAAGAATATTACTAGAATTGGAATTTACAAAGAGGCTGGTGAGTAAGGGTATCACAAGTAAAAAATATATATATAAGAGAGCACACTGCACTTTATTTAGTTATCCAAGGCTCTTATTATGACTCTCTTCTCCACCAGCTTCAAAGCCAAGCCTCAAGTGTTGAAATATTGATAAGAGTCCAGGAAAACACCTGTAATAATATTTTGCTGTGCTCTCCCTCTATCTTATCACATTAAAATGTCCTTGAGAAGGAGTCTTCTTACCGTTCTCTCCAATTCAAATAAAATATTTTCAAGCCTCTAGTTGGCAGTGTTACAAAGTTTCTTAATGCTCTTCCCCCCCCAGCCAGAAAAAAAGGATAATTTATACAAAAAAAAAAAAAATTCAATCCGGTTACCTACAAAGTCACACGAAAATCCCCCCCCAAAAAAGTAAGAAAAAAAATAAAATCCAAGCCTCAATTTGACATCACTTTAAAAAACGCTGCTTATACAGTTTTTGTCAAAAAAAAAAAATCTCACAGGTTTCTTCTCTATTCAGGATGCCCTTTCAAATCTTAGCGAATTTACAACAAAAAAGAAGTTTCTCACCCAGCCGACACACTTTCACTTCCAGCCACTTTCTTTCCGGAGCTGTCCCGACTTCAGCAGCTATGGAGGCTGCCTCTCCACCGCCAGCAAAAGGGCTTCTCCCGGATCAAACCAGAGATTTTGCGATATCCCTGGGATCCTGGGACTATGCCCTTCACGATCACCGTCTCTACAGGACGGTTTAGGTCCATTGGGACCGACCAGGGGCGAAAATATCGGCTGCAATCTCAGAGCCCCGAGATCGCAGCTGTATTGCCGAAACGAAGCTCCGCCTTCTCCAAAATTTAGTTATTTTTAATGTGATGTTAGGATGATATCATTAGATAGATGTTAGATTCTTCTCCAACTACTTGGTTGGTCTTAGCTATACTTATATTGTGACATTCAGCTATAATGGTCCTTCTCCTGAGAAAAATAGCATATTCCTCAGTTAAAACAGTTTCTTGCTCTTTGTGATGCATTTATTTTAGGGGTGTCCCAAAGAGGATCTTCCAACATCTATAGGACTTTTCCGAAATGAAAGTTTCTTGAGTGAATTGCTTCAGATGCACACATTCCTTTATATTATGTCCCTTCAAGCTAAGAAGCTACAGTATGAGAGGTTATTTTAAGTAATTGCCTTCCGGTACTCAGAATTTTTAAGAGTCTTATATTTTAGCCTGGATCCTTGTCTCTCTCTCTCACCATTATAACAAACACAATTGTATTTATCTGAATTGAAGAAAGAGTTGATTGAAACCAAGTTTAAAAGGTGGCCCATAGAACTATGCACAAATTAGAAGAAGTCTACTAAAGTGACTTGGCAAAATAGTGTCTCACTTCTCTTGAGGGGAGGGAAACAAATGCTTCACTTCTGTAAGTAACGGGCTTCTGTTATGAGTTCAGAATTCTTGCTAGCAGGACAAAGTGGCCAATTAAGACAGATCCACTCCACCTCCATGAAATGTCAAACTGAAAGGACTCCTCTCCAGTCAAGATGCCTTATTTTGCCCATGTCCCATCAAGTAAGAAAAAACAACTTCCCTCCAAGGCCAAAGAGAGAAAGCAAAAGTGGGGGGGAATCTGATTTTTTATAATAAATTAGGACAGGAGGTTCATTCTGAGATTGCTTTACAGCGCCATGTGCTTTGCTGTGTAGAAGAATAAAGCTGGCAAGTGTGTAAATGATGCTGAGTCAGTCAGCAGTGGGTGAACGTGGTTCAAGCCTCCTTCTGCTGATTGTGCTAATATGACATATTCTTATGAAGCATTGTGTGTTCCATTGATCTGGTTTTGACTCACTAGAAGAGTAGGAGGAAGTTGCTTGAATTGGATCCATAAAACAGTATCAGATATGATACTGGTTTTCAGTTCTCCACAACTTAGCAGAATACATCTAGAGTGATGTTTGAAGAACATCTTTCCCATGCAGTGGCAGCAAAAATTAATGTAATTATACTGTAAGTGTTGAAGATGGTGCTACAAATATATAATAATATACAGTGTATGTTTTGGTGTGTGTAAAATATGTAAAATACAAATGTGAACCCCAAAGAAATAGCCTTATAGAAACATGACGTTGTTTTTAGTAGCCTCTATGATCTCCGGATTCATCCTATTCTGCCTGCTCATGGATGATCAAGTTCTGTTTTAAAATATTTTAGTTAAGTTATAATAGTTCTGTCTATTTAAAATAAAATATCGGCTCCCTAAGTATGAAACATGAATATTTCAATTTTAAGAAGTGAAGTACTTGAGAAATGAATGGTCCCCTCTCCTATTTTTTTTTAAACTTCCTGAATATGGATGACTTAGTACTGAAAGAAACTTTGAATAAAAGAATGTGGTGTGAATATGCTGCTTTCTCTCATAATTGAAATGCAACAGGGTTTTTTTTCACATGTTCATCAAAATATTATGAAACATGGGAGTCATAAATAGTATTGCTCCAAGAGCTTCTTATTGGCAACCTTTGGGCACTGGTGGCAATAGTTCAAAAATGCCAGACTTTTTTTCTCTCTTAGCATAGTTGACACTCCATGCCTCTGTATTGGCCCAAGTCAGTGCCTTTGTCTACATGTCAGCCTGGATAGAGGCAGATATTTCATGGCACTTATTGGCTTGTTTCCAAGCTAAATATTGCTTGGAAATTTCCAAGCAAAATATTGTGTTTTGGAAAGTTTTCTGGTGTCAAATGTTTACAAGAAGATTTATGCAGTTCAATCACATGGGTAGAAATCTTCATAACTCCCTGGATCAATGTGATCCATTTACAGAATGTAGGGGACTCTGATCATGCTGTAAAATGTGCTTTTAAGGGGAGACAGGCCTTACATCAAGTAATCAAACAAGCCAATAAACAAATAAAAAGTTACATTTAGTTTTTACAAAATGTGGGAATTTTCTCAACTAATAGATAGACCAAAAGAAAGTAGGGGTCCCTTTGGGGTACTTGTAGCAAGGCCTCTAACTGAGGAGTGGGGCAGTCTTCTCCAACCTAATGAAAAAGGCAATATCCTGATGCAGCATGGGGCGAGGTTAATGGAGATTGTAGTCTATCAGGAAGGCACTGAGTTGAGGAAGAGAAAACTTGGATTTCAATGGGTTATTGAGGGATCAGTATTAAGACTGTGACATTAACATTATAGACCATCCTGGAAGGAAGATGGGCTTATTTCTGGAAATTCTGCACTTAAAGTTCTATCAGGACTTTAATGTGGAACTGGAAACATCTATTTTTTCTTCTTCTAATTTTACCTTGCAGATGGTCCAGCAGTATATCCAGTCCTGGTTCAGAACACCAAACAGCTTCTCACTGTCAGCTTCACATCAGGAGATATTAGCTTAATGAACAACTATGATGACTTATCTCCCACCACCATCCGCTCAGGGTTAAAAGGTACAAAAGGGAAATTTCTTGTTTGCTTTACTTTTGATTGCTTGGACAGCATCTGTACCATGAAGCTCAGTAACTGTCTGTATATTTTCTCCTAGCGGTAGTGACACCTACTTGTCAAAAGGAAAACTTAACAAAGGGATTCTTTTTCAAATAAAATGGTTGCTAGTTTTGGTGCTGTTTGCACCCCCACAGTCTATTGGCTCAATATCCTGGACTCAGATCAATTATTCAGCCTCTCAAAAACTTTGATTCTGTTTCCCTCACACTATCTAAAGTTGTTAACAATGGTAATTTTAAAGTGTTAGAAGGGAAAAATATGTGATTGGAGAATACTCAACAGTAACTGTTTTAATTAACTGTAATTAAGATGAAGTCAATGGGATGTGGTGGCTCAATGGCTAAGACGCTGAGTTTGTCAATCAGAAATCCCTAGCGCCGCGTAACAGAGTGAGCTCCCGTTACTTGTCCCAGCTTCTGCCAACCTAGCAGTTCGAAAGCATGTAAAAATGCAAGTAGAAAAATAGGGATCACTGTTGGAAAGGTAACAGCGTTCCGTGCACCTTCGGCGTTTAGTCATGCTGGCCACATGATCATGGAGATGTCTTCGAAGATGAGCACCGCCCCCTAGAGCCGGAAACAACTAGCACGTATGTGCGAAGGGAACCGTTACCTTTACCTTAAGATGAAGTCGAATTTATATCTTTTCCATGATCCTTTTACTTCATGCGAACATAAGGTCACAATGTGGAGGTGGCCTAGCTTGATTCATGAAACCCAGCTACTGTGGTTTAGCAATCATGGCTTACAAATCACATGATGCCTGAATCCTGCCTTTCTGTCAAGTGAAATACTTCAAAAATTGTCCCAAAAATTGTGGTTGAAAGGCTTATCTCAACATGTAGGATAAGACAGGAAGAATAATTAGGGAGGATGGACTGTTACTGTTAATTTCATAATGTTCATTCATATGCTGTTTTGCTTATTTCTTAATTAGTGGCAGCCCTCTTAAAGATTCCTGTGGGGCAGATGAGTCTAGGATAAATGTAGGCACCTCTGAGAGGATCTATTTGCTAAGTTTCTACTGTTTTGTGGCTTTAGATATAGTGGCTCAGTGGTGCACACAAGGAGACTTGCTGGCAGTAGCAGGCATGGAAAAACTAAGCCAACTGGCTGAACTTAATGCTGCTTCTTTTCTGAAAAGCGCACTCGTCAAGTTCTACAATATTCATGGAGAACACATCTACACGTTGGAGACCCCTGTGCAGGTAAGAGTTATGCCGAAGAACATGACTTGAAGAAAAAGGTAAAAAAACAAGCCAAAATATATTCTAATATAGAAAAATTGCTAGCATGATAGTGCAGATACGAATGACTGAATTACGAATTACATAGAATCATTGTGACTTATTTAACTATTGCTAATAACTATTGTTAATTGTTCTGACCAGGGCTTCCTGAGACAGTAACAATCACACGTTGTTCCCAAAGACCTTTTGTTTTATTTCAACTGCTGTGAATTATTTGCATTCACAGCCCGTAACAAGTCCCAAATAGTTTATGAATAGTTCAGCAGAAGTCTGCCACAGTCTTTCGGGATAAGCTTGACAGGCACCCACCTTTATCTCCCTTGAAATTCTGCCAATGACTAAATTGCCAATTAGCTGTACAAGGCCAAACAGAGCACAAAGTGAACACAGAGCTTCAGATTTTAAACCAACCAGAACGAACAAAGTTGCTTCCTGCAAAGGTTCATGTCCCTTTGCTCCTCCTTTATGTCTTATGGGAAGGACCAATCATCTCCAAGTCTTAGTCCCAAGTCGCCCCTTTTGTGTTAACTGCTCTTGCCTTCTAGCAGCTCTGCTCAAATGCACCCTGGGAACAGGCTCCCCCTGTTCCTCTGCCTCGCTGATGTCAGAGTCTGGAGACTCAGGAGTGTGCACATAACTCTCAGATGGCCCTGGCCCATCTCTGTGTCAGACGCAGATCCCGTGTCCAAGCCTTCCCCAGACTCCCGGACTGGCCCATGTTTCTCCCACTGTCCAACTCTGCAGCCAGCTCCACAGGCTGCCAGCGGACCCCAACAGTTAATTATTGTTAATAAAATGGAGAAAATATTGAAATGATAAGAAGGCTTGATAAGAAGCCAGCTGAGGAATTCTGGGAGTTGAAGTCCACAGGTTTTAAAGATGCCACGGGTAGAGACCCCGCTGTGGACTGATATTCTACCCTAATAATTGAAAATAGTAATAGAGTCCTAGTGTAATAGAGTCTTGGAAAGATATAAACACTTGAACATGCATATCAGGCTTGAGTCATGTGGAAAGGCATGTGGACAATAAAATACATGCTACTGAAAAATCTTTAAAATATGATTCATTGATATAGAAAAGTCTAAAAAAATTTTTTTCCCACACAGCGCCCCATTATTTCAATTTGCTGGGGTCATAGGGACTCACGTCTGCTTATGGCTTCTGGCCCTGCCCTGTATGTTGTCCGAGTAGAGCATCGAGTGTCCAGCTTACAGCTCCTGTGCCAACAAACAATTGCCAGCTCTTTGCGGGACGACAAAGATATCAGTAAATTAACCCTGCCTCCTCGGCTTTGTTCATACCTAACCACTGCCTTTACACCAACAATCAAGGTAAACAAATGGTGGGGTGATAAACCTGTCAAAATTAGTATGTGGGTCCTTGGTGCTCTCTGAGCTTGGTTGTTTGCAGATGTTTCATTACCAATCTAGGTAACATCATCAGTCCTAGGGTGTGCATAGTATAGCACGGCATGTAAGTATAGTATAGAATGGAAGATAGGTCTAGCTTAAACTATAGAAGGGGCTGACATTAAAAAATGAAGTACAGAATCACATTATAGATTAAGGCAGCAATTTTTGACAACGGTGGTGGGTGACCCCTGTATAAATTTCATAAGCACCCATATTTTGACTCTCAGAGCATTCCTGGGGTAAAGAGGAATCTAATTTTTAAAATTTTATTTGCATGTTGGGGGAGATTTTAAAAATACATAACTTAGATCAGACTTTTTTTTCCCCTTGCTGTTCAAATGGCAAAATTATTTTATGGCTTGAATGAAGACATCAGCTCTACCTTTTAAATACCCCCACACACACCCACACACAAAATCCAGACCAGAAAGTTGGCCTCCCTGTTATGGAGCTATTATAATATCACTAGCTAAGATCTCCTGTTAAAATTGCCACTTCTCTTCCCTGCTTTTATTTCATTGGCCTGGATTCAAAGTCTCATAAGAAGAAATCAAAGCAATGTTTAGTAACCTGCATAACCATTATGTAGCTCATCTCTTAGCTGAATCATAAAACCCTTGTGCTTGGCTTTTATAGGAATTGCTTTAAAAAGCTTCACTTATCTAACATCACTTGCTGCATATTACACTTTTGCATCCAACAAAGCTTTCATTACAACTGAATGAGGTCAAAGGCTTAATCATATTAGTTTGAAGTGTGCACAAAATTCAGAGTAACATTGAGCAGGTCTTCTTGAATGATAGAAAGGTGGTGAGAGAATGAATGGTATGACTTTTTTTTCATTTATTCTACATTTAACCCAGCCTCCTATCCCAGACCCTAATAACATGCGAGATTTTGTTAGTTACCCAACATCTGGCAATGAAAGGCTTCACTGTACAATGAAGCGGACAGAAGATGATCCAGAAGTTGGAGGTCCTTGCTATACGTTGTATTTAGAATATTTGGGTGGTCTGGTGCCTATCTTGAAAGGTCGTCGAATTAGTAAACTCAGGCCTGAGTTTGTCATCATGGATCCTAAAACAGATGGAAAAGCAGGTACAGAGTTTTGAGTTGGCTGTTCTTAGATTCCAGTTCTGTGAGAGTTCCATGTTGGGGATGGATTTCTTATGCAAATATGATATATTGTATTAGAAAAAGTTCATTTTAAGATGCACAGAAGTTCTACTATCGATCTGCTGTTTTCTAGTATCAGCCTTAAACTTCATATCTTGTTCGTGGAACAAATCCTTAGAATGACATAGACATTTTTTCCTCTGCTAATCCATAAAACTAGTTTACCGACTTAAGAACAATCACGCTGTTTATTTCTCTTATCAGCTATTCAATTTGTCTTTTAAATTGTAGTGTCTTATAATATCCTATGACCAGACAGGAGGAGCAAGGGGATGCTTAAACTGCTCAGACCATTTTTTGTTTCAATTTTGTAGAAATGCTTGTCAATTCAGATAACTGAACATTATTAGTTTGATTTCAGAGTATTCCATATTGCAGTTATATAGCAGCTACTACTTATAGAATAAGCTAGAGATGGCTGAGTTATAATTGGGATCTGATTTGTGAATACTTCTGTCTTCCTTTTTTCCCTTTTATAAAATAGATGAAATCTATGGAAACAGCTTGATTTCTACCATGATTGATAGCTGCAACTGTTCTGATTCCAGCGATATTGAACTGAGTGATGACTGGGCTGGGAAAAAATCTCCCAAAATCACTCGTGCTAGTAAATCACCCAAACTTCCCAGGTATTCTTTCTCCCATCTTATGTATATGAATATGAATTTATTAATCATATTCACATACATAAATACATATCCATCTGTATGTGTATTATTATGTATATGAATATGAAAATATATTGTCCCATAAAATTAGAATACTGTCCTAATACTCTTAGCACATAAGAAACTGGCCATTTAAAAAATGCTGGTTTTTTTTCTATATAAAGCTTGATAAGTACCTTAGAATTCTTTTCTGTGGTTAAGTACCAGAGTAAAATAGCCATGATTCCCAGGTTTGTTATCGAACATTCATCAAATCAGTGCCAAGCCTTGCATAAAGTGAATACCAAATGTTTTTTTCTCTCTAATATTGAACAGTTTAAGATGTTTGATGAAATGTAAAATGTGACAAGGTACTTGCCATGTTTTTTGTTCTTTTCCAGGCACTTTTCTTTTTCTTTCTTTGCTCTTAATTTGGCAAATCGATTGCCCAGTTCATCAGTATTGCCAAGAGAGTTTCTAGTTTGCAGTTGATTCTGTTCTGCTCCTTGAATAATTTTCTTCTGTGAGGAAATTTCTCCTCTCTGTTTAACTGACCTTGATAGTTTTGTTGATCTGTATTGGGCTGAACTGAGTGGTTCCGGATCAGTTATTTTGAAAAGGGCAAATTAGGGCATTATCCTTCTTGAAAATTCAGTATTTCAAGCCATAAGGTTCCTGTTGCAGAACATTGCCCTAAACCTCTCCTAACCCTTATAGACCTGAGAATAATTTTCACAGAATATTAAACCTGATGCTCATGTTCGATAGGTAGGCATAAAACCATCCTGGATTTGAACCTGAATGTTATCCCGGAAATATAAAAAAGAATGCTGTTAATTACTTTCTTTGTATGAAAAACTCCTGCTAAAATCAGTAGCATATAGCGCAGATTGGCTAATCCCTTAGGGCAGGGGTGTCAAACTCGATTTCATTGAGGGCCGCATCAGGGTTGTGTTCAGGGGTGGAATTCAAATTTTTTAACAATCGGTTCTGTGGGTGTGGCTAAGTTGGTGGGTGTGGCTTGGTGGTCATGTTTTTGACTGGTTGTGGCCAACTCAATATCACTCACATTGAGGCATGCATCTCCTCGCCTGGCCTCTCATGACTGTGGGGATGCAGCAACAGTATAAGTGAAAAATGGTCATAAGTCCCTTTTTTCAGTGCCATTGTAAATTTAAATGGTCACTCCACACAAGCAAAGTACCTGTAAACGAGGGGAAAAAAACTCCAGAGAGGTTCCTGAGACAGGAAGTCTAGTCCTGCCAAGAACGTAATAAGGGTTAACGGAGAGACAATTTCTGAAAGCAACACCAGAATGTTTCCTTCCTGCCTTCCTTACAGGATTAGGCCAGTAGTTTTTTCTAACAACCGGTTCTCCAAACTGCTTAGAATGTTAACAACCGGTTCTAGAGAATAGGTGCGAATCCCACCTCAGTTGTGTTTGACCTCAGGGGGCCAGGGTGGATGTGGTTGAGGTGGGCGTGGCCAGCTCGATGTCACTCATGTCAGGGGTGCCTTTGGTAGCCTGAGCACACTGGCAGCAAAAACAGAGTGTCACCCTCCCGAGCTCCATTTTCCCTGACAGAGGCACTGCAGGCCAGTCCTTTGCTATTTCTAGGGCAGCCCTGCAGGGCCTTGAGTTTGATACCCCTACCTTAGGATGTCTATAAGTAACCTCCCTCCAATTCTTCCTCCATCATGAACACATCTATATTTGTACAGAAACACATGTACAACTTTGCTTACCAGAAAAATAAAATCCCTCGTGATGGTTGAAAATGTGAATCTAGGCATGTATCCTTTTGCTGAGAGAAAGGAAAGGAAAAAAGGAGGAATTTTGTTCTTTCTTTGCTTCCAGAGTTCTCAACTTACAACTACAATTGAGCCCAAAATTTCTGTTGCTAAGTGAGAAATTTGATAAGTGAATTTTACTCGATTTTATGACTTTTCTCACCACATTTGTTAAGCGAATTACTGCAGTTGTTTACTTGTCAAAAGGTCGCAAAAGGGGATCACATGACCCCGGCACACTGCAGTCGTCATAAGTGTGAATCAGCTGTCAAGCATCTGAATGTAAATCATGTGATCATGGGGTTGCCACAATGATCACAAGTGTGAGAAATGGTCATAAGTCACATTTTTCAGTGGCGTTATAACTTAGAATGGTCGCTAAGTGAACTGTTGTAGTTGAGAACCACCTATACCTTGCTGATCATATTAGCAGGCCATAGATCAACCAACTATTGTGTTGTAAAGAGGCAAAGCGTATCTATTCGTGCATAAGTAACTTTGAAATTTTATTTGTAGAATTAATATAGAAGCTCGCAAATCTCCGAAGTTATCACGAGCTGCTCAGGAGATATCAAGATCTCCTAGACTGCCAATAAGGAAACCCTCCATAGGATCACCTAGCTTAACTCGTAGAGAATTTCCTTTAGAAGACATCACTCAGGTATCTCATGGCTATCTATTTGTCTACTTAGCAGCATTATATCAGCCTAGAGCAGTAATGGTGTACCTTTTTGTTGTGGTGTGCCGAAAGTGCGTCTGCTTGTGCTGGCACCCACAATGCAACGCGGCCACCCCTTGTGCATGCATGCACAACACCCCTGCACCACTACCTTACCTGCACTACACATGCACGTGCCTCCCAGCTGATTTTCAGCTCGTTTGAGCCTATTTTTGCCCTCCCAGAGGCTTGAGGGAAGCCTCTGCAGCCTCGGGAGGCTGAAAACGGGCCCATTTTGGCATTCCGGAAGGCCCATTTTTCGACCTCCCAAGGCTGCAGAGGCTTCCTTCGAGCCTCCAGGAGGGTGAAAACAGCCTCCCCTAAGCTTCAGGGGCCCTCCAGAGGCTGAAAATGGGCACTTCAAGTATTTCTGGAAGGCCCGTTTTTCGGCCTCCCAAGGCTGCAGAGGCTTTTCTTGAGCCTCTGGGAGGGCAAAAAACAGCCTCAAATGGGCCGAAAATCAGCTGGGAGGCACGTGCATGTGCAGTGCAGGTAAGTTTGGCTGTGGCTCGCTCTGCGTTACACCTGTGGCACGCATGCCATAGGTTTGCCATCACAGGCCTAGAGTCTACTGGAGTTGGGTGGCCGATAAATTAAAATGTCCCTCAAGAATGCTTAAGAAGGACTAGAAGTGGGGAGACTGGAGTTGTATTCTTTCTTAAACATGGATGGTGGTTGGATGACTTTGGGTCAATCACACTTTCTCTGGTCTAGATTTGGAAGTCAAAATTACATCTATCAATCAGCTCAGACTGGCCCAATGCGATAAATTAGTCAATAATCTTCAATGAAGAATGCCCACAAAACCCTTCCTTGTTTTGAACTAGGTCCCAGCAGGTGAAATGTCCATTTAGATAATGGTTTCTAATCTGATACCTGATCTAACACAACTTCACCTTCAGTTTCATAAGGTGGCTTGAGACAAGCCACTGTTCCTCATTGGCCCCATTTACATTCTGGAAATAATAATGCCAATCAGTCTTATAGGGCTGATTGAAATAATTAAAACAGTTAACAACTGAAAGGCCACACACACAACCAAGCACCACATAAATACCACACATTGATTAGCCCAGTGCGCCCATTTTGCAGAGAGGGAAATTCCCTGCTCCAGTTCAAGTCCAAAAGCTTGGAAGAATAAATCTCTCATCCCAGTGACTGACTCAGATTGGATCCTGATTAAAATAATGTCTATAAAGACTCTAAAATTATCCTTTGTAAGCTTGTTTTTCTTACGTCTTTTCATTGCAGCACAATTACCTTGCTCAGGTCACATCAAATATCTGGGGCACCAAATTTAAAATTGTAGGCTTGGCTGCGTTCCTACCAACCAATCTCGGTGCAGGTAAAATTTAGTCTTGAACTTTTCCTTCATTTCAGTTTCTTCCTAACCAGATGTGGATACAGATGTGCTTGTTTTTTGAGAAAAAGACGCACACATTTTTTTTTTTAAGAAATCGTAAAAGTCTAATGGAACAGACAACAAAAACATTTTAGAATAGAAATGTCTGGTTGCATTAAAAATTGATAATGATGTTGTCCAGATTTACTCAGGGATTTGTCCTGTTCTGTCTTGTCTGTGGTTTGATGCCAGTTGCTGTATTTCGGCAGGAAGAGATAATTCCCATAATCTCACGTTAAGTGATGAAGTTAATATGAATCAGCAGTGGGATACTACCTATTCCACTACTGATTGCACATGCGTGTACCTAACGCTTTCCACAGGCCTGCGCAGGGGTGGGTGGGAGGCCCGATCCTGTGCTTTTCTCTTCTTTCTCCTCTTGGCTCATTGTTGGAGACTTTTTTCCCCTCCTCTCAGCTGCTCTGTTGGAGGCTTTACTGGTAGCGTACCATCTCTGCTATGAACAGATTTTCACTCTAGTTATTTGGGGAGACGATTAGTCTTGAAAATGATCTGAAAGGATTCTTCAAAATCTCTAGAGGCTTCTGGGTGACACTTTCAGTTCCTGTTGAATTATTCACAGGTCCACATCCTCCAAATCGGAAGTGTGGTGATGGTTAATTCATTAAGTCTCTGTATGGCCTGAATTTTTCAATCATCCTTGCATTTTTGGTTTCTATTTCCTCCCTCTTTTGTCATCCTTTCTGCAGTTATCTATAAAACCAGCTTGTTGCATCTTCAGCCAAGGCAAATGACCATTTATCTCCCAGAAGTGCGGAAGATTTCCACTGATTATATCAATCTACCTGTTTTCAATCCCAATGTTTTTAGTGAAGATGAAGATGATTTGCCAGGTGAGATTTGACTTGAATATTTACTTCCTTTACAAACTGTGGTTCTGCTGGAAATAAAGAGCTCGGGATACACAATTCTATGAACATGATTTAAAGCATGGATAAGGACAATCATAAAGAGACATTGTGAGCATACTCCTTGCTGTGGAGTTTGTAACAAGGCCATGGACTCCAAAATTGATTCTCTATTTTAGTGCTTCCATTGGGAACTTAACAGATCCTAAGAAGCCTTTACTGAATCCTGACCAGTGCAGATAATTCCTCCCACTATCAGCCTCCTGCTTTATGTTGCTTATTGGGCTGAGAGATCTGATAAAGGCTGGGAGATGGGAGAGCCTCAAGAGCTGGATGATGATGCACAAGGCATCTATCAATTATGGAATTTGACAGAACTTGAATTCTTGGCAATGTCCAAGACTTTGTCACTTCTTTCTAGTTTGTCTTGTCAAGATCCTATAAGGAATATAAACCTGGAGATAGGCTAGATAAGCCTAGTGGAGTTTCTAATTCTTATAATGTTCTGAATAACAACATTAAGAACTAACCCAAGAGGACAAAGAAAGTTTGGCAGTCTATACATGTAAACAAGGAAGCATAAATAATAACCAATCTATATATTATGTGAGTATGCTGTTAGTTAATTGACGTGGTTATTATTTATGCATGAACTGGATTCCAATGAGATCTAACCATTGCTAATTAGGATTTTTGGGAACTTAACAGCCATTTTAGGAACTGGGAATTTAATCGTTTACGAATTTGCGAATTTTCTGAGGCTAGATTTTAATATGATAAAATGATTTGCAATCACAATTACTCAGACCTGGAAAAGATAATAGCATTTCTTAATGATCAAATCAATATGCCTTGATTAAACACAATTTCTTCCAAATTATTCAGCGATTAAGCAACAACAATATTGCCAGGAACTTTTAGATTTTTGTGCGTCTTATTTTTTTCATGCCCAAATAGGATGAGATCTTGCTTTTATAGAAAGAAATATTTATATGCTGTGTAAATTGGATACCCCATCATTTCAGGTTATTGAAGACCTCATCAACATACAACTGAAACTAGGAAGGGAAAAACAGTGTTTTTTTCTTCAAATAATATTCACATGTCCTTAATGGTAGTATTTATTCATTTCTAGTACAACTCTATTCTTTAAAGATTATTGAGATTAAAGTGGTGAATAGGTGCATTTACAATCTTCAGATTATATATAGGTTTTTATAATTGCTTGGTTCTAATAATATAAATTAAAATTTATTATATGACTACTCACTTTATTAAATTTACATCAAAGATCCTAATTTTACCTAAATAGACTGTCTGGTTTCATACCAGCCTGATCTGTAAATCTTGGCTCTTTAGTCACGTAAGCATTTATTCAGAAGCTGGCTTATTTGGCAGATGGCTCACAAATATAATTTAGTTTCTTTATTAGACAAATGGAAGCTTTAAACACATAGATTTCTCCACAGCAGCACATAAAAATCAAAGCCTTTATGGAGGTCAGCACTCCAAGGTTTGAATACTAGGAAGCTTGTTCCTAAGTTTATAAGTTGTTAAATAGTTAGCCATTCTCTTGATCACTTTGGGAAGAAGGTATATTGTTTTATTAACATAATGGTTCACTGGAGCCTGGGAACTACTCATTTCTAGTCAAATTCTTCATCCTTTATTTACTCTATAAAAGAACAGTAGGTAATCGTTGATAAGGATTTATTTATATTCAATTCTTCTCTGTGGGGCAAATTCACATTATCCTTTTTTAACCAGTTAATTAGCAACAAGGCAACCAAGACTCCTTTTAGACCAGGATATTGGTTTAACTGGGGGTAAAATGCTTTGCAGGAAGAATGCAAAGCATATTTGATGGTTATTTGATTTGCTGCTTGTAAAAAGATGATATTACAGAGATGCATTCATTTGAGTAGCGGTGTAAATTCAAAGGTGGAGTAAGTCAAAGTATTTGCTAAGTGGTAGATTAGCAACAAGAATTCTAGAGATGACAAGGATAGGATATCCTGTAAACTATACTATAAATCTGATACTATATGTCTAATGTATCTATTGAGAATTAAAAAGAACTTCAATATCATAATGTAATGTTATGTGTTTATATGACAGTGACTGGAGCATCAGGAGTTCCTGAGAACAATCCACCTTGCACTGTAAACATCCCAATTGCTCCTATTCACAGTTCAGCACAAGCAATGTCACCAACTCAGAGCATAGGGTTGGTGCAGTCTTTGCTTGCTAATCAGAATGTGCAACTGGATGTCCTCGCAAATCAGACAACAGCTGTGGCAGCAGCAGACCATGTGGCTGATAATGCAGTCCATTATCCAATCCCAAGCAGATACTCTAGCCCGGGCCAAGTGATCTTTGGAGGAGTAGAAATGGGACGTATCCTCCAGGTCCCTCCTCAGTTACCCTTGCCACCTCAGAACGCCATCCAGATGGCAATTGTGGACCACAGAGATGGGGACAGAGACCACGAACACCTCCAAAAAGCTAAAGCTCTGCGTCCCATTCCCCAGGTGGCGGAAGGAGACACAGCTGTCTTCAGCACTGCCCAAGAAATTCAACTGAACAAAATAAACCCTCCGCCTCCATACCCCGGAACCATACCTGCGGCTCCTACCATGGCTCCACCACCACCACCTCCTCCTCCAGTACCTCCACAACCTCCAGTAGATCTCTGTTTGAAAAAAGGTGATTTCTCTCTGTATTCAGCAGCCCATTACCAAACCCCTCTTGGCTATGAGAGAATCACCACCTTCGACAGCAGTGGGAATGTCGAGGAGGTGTGCCGCCCTCGAACCCGGATGGTGTGTGCTCAGAACACATACACTCTGCCTGGGCCAGGCAGTTCGGCCACTTTACGGATTACTTCATCAGAGAAGAAGATTCAGCAGCCATGCACTAGTGCCACCTTGAACAGGCTCACAGTTCCGCGTTACTCCATTCCAACAGGGGATCCACCCCCTTATCCAGAGATTGCAGCCCAGCTAGCTCAAGGCCGAGGCATCACGCAGAGGTTGGACAATAGCATCATCCATGCTACACTGCGGAGAAATAGCAGGGAGGCAGCCCTGAAAATGGCTCAGTTGGTGGACAGCCAGAGGGCCACTTTGCAGTTCCCATTGAAACTGAAGAGCAATGTTGTGGGAGCCCAGTATCAGCAGCGAGTGCCAACTGCCCTCTACACGTGCAGCCAGTGCAGCAGCAACACGAACAATGGCGCCAGCAACACAAACAACGGCAATGGGAACATCAGTAATATCAACGCAAGCAACGGCACATCAGGCCTCAGCACTATGAGGCCTGATGTAACCACGGGGAGCAGCTCTCAGCACAATTCAGTCATTGCACACACAGCCAGTACATCGCCTTTGGCCTCCCAATCCTCTTACAATTTATTGAACCCACTTGACAATTCTCGGGAGCGGACTGATTACGTAAACTCTGCCTTCATGGAGGATGAGGCTCTTTCTCAACATTGCCCTGTGGAGAAATCAGCACGCCACATCCCTGTAGCCATGGCAGAACCTAACATTGCTGTAAAAAGGCCACCTCCCTATCAGTGGGAACCTATTGTGAGCGAGGAGATATGGGTTCCTCAAGAAAGGACAGCTCATAGTACTTTGCCCAACCCTGGTAAATCCAACCCTCTAGTCATTGCCCAAGCTCAACATTTGGATATATCCCGAGCAACCTTTGTTTCCCCCAAATCTCCAACCAGTCCCACTGCCACTTTCCAGATGAGTTATGGTGTTGGAGCACCGTATTTGGGAAATTATAGTATTCCTCCTCCTCCACCTCCTCCTCTTCAAGGAATGCAGGTACCCTGCTCTCCCAAAGACGCTCTGGCCCCATCCCAAATTGTACAACAGGAGCCATCTGTTCTTCTTCAGCCAGCCTATCCCTCAAACCTCTCGTACTGCCCTTTGCCTCCCATGTATCCTGGAAATAGTACTTGTTCAAGTTTACAGCTGCCACCAATGGCCTTGCATCCATGGAATTCCTATAGCACATGCCCACCTTCTGTCCAGAGTACCCAGAATGTTCTGCCACCCAAGGCGCTTCTGGTGGTGGACAAATCTGTTATGTCTCCACCGCCTGTAGAATCTCCGGGTCATGTGGGCTCTGATGTGATGGCTGAGACAGCAGATAACTTCCAAGAAGTGCTCTCCTTGACTGAAAGTCCCATTTCTCAGAGGACAGATAAGTTTGGGAAGAAGAATCGCAAGCGGCTGGATAGCCGGGCGGATGAAGGAAATATGCAGGCTATCACAGAGGGAAAAGTCAAGAAGGAGGCCAGGACCACATTGACTGACTTCAATTCCCTGATAGCCAGCCCAAGATTGGGCAGGGAAAAGAAAAAACTCAAGAGCCAGAAAGATCAGCTGAAGTCAAAAAAACTGAACAAGATGAATGAATTTCAGGACAGCTCAGAAAGTGAGCCTGAATTGTTTATTAGCGGGGATGAACTGATGAATCAGAGCCAAGGGAGTAAAAAGGGGTGGAAAACTAAAAGGAACTTGAGGACAGCCAGTGAACTGGATGAATTTAAATGTCGGAAAGCAAACGAGAAGGAAGATGGGCGGCTGGGAAACCAGGGCTTTGTGTATGTGATGGCAAATAAACAGCCTTTGTGGAATGAGGCAACCCAGGTCTATCAGCTGGACTTTGGAGGGAGGGTGACTCAAGAATCTGCAAAGAACTTCCAGATTGAGCTGGAAGGAAGACAGGTAAGCTAACCAAGAGAAAATGGAGAACCTTTTTTGTTTCACATGTATGTCAGACACACACACACACACACACACACACACACACACACACACACACTGGTTCAGACCGGTTCAGCTGAACCGGTAGTAAAAAAAGGACCTCTGATCAGCTGACAGGAGGAAAACAAGCTTCCAAAAATCAGCTGAAAGACTAAAAGACAGAAAAGTGCATGGGAGAGTTGCTCCTAGATTTTCATTTCTTCCTCCTCTCAGTTGATTGGATTGCTAGAGGTGCGTATGCGCAGGTACACACAATCACCACCCAACCAGTAGCGACTAAGGTAGTTCCCACTACTGACACACACACACACACACACACACACACAAAGACACACATGCACACACATATACATGGTAGATGTAATGCTGATACTGTGGTGAGATTTGTACTAGAAGTTAGACAGGAGTTTAATACTGATGGGAATAAGCGTGGATCATGGCTAAGGAACCTCTCTAGCCTTTTAAGATGTAACTGCACTTCAACTTTTGATATTCCACATGATTAGCCTTGCTAATTAGGGCTACTAAGATGCAATAATAATTGGAGCAATAATTGGAGACCAGAAATTCCCCACCTTTACAGTTCTTTTTGAGATACCTGCCACTTTTGGGTAGCATGAAAGGCTTGAAACTATGTAAAAATAAATATGTTTTGTTCCAGGAGAAGAACGGAAGGTAAGACAACTGTTTATTTTTTTTCCTGGATATTTTCAGTAATAAAAATCATCAAGCCAAATTACTAGAAATTCTTATGGACTGTGAGCAATACTACACTCGCATCTCTTGCATTATGATATCATAAGCACAAATGATTTGCTTCATTCATATCAGATTTATTGATAATACTGAGTCTTTATTGTTGCTCCCCTCCAAAGAGCAACCTTTTTTTCCCAGTAAGTAGATTAAAATAACAAAACATCATCACAAACACAAACAGAGTCTCATAGGAGCAAGTCAATTACAAAGGAAACTATGATTATTGAGCAATATTAAGCAACCATAATGGTGACTTCCCAGTTTACACTTTATCTCTTTCCAGGAGTCTCTTTAAAAAATCCAATTGTTTATAGCTTTCCTATAACTCAACAGCAGACAAGATGGGACTGATGCAAATTGCATAATTTACATAATGAAGACTTGACACCAGTCTGGCATATAAACATTTCTGCTAAAAAAACAACAACAGTGTGAACAGAAGTGTTAAGAAGAAAATATATGATATGAAATTTTGACTGTTGTTTTTTTCCCTCACTTAATAAGAGCTTCTGTATTATGTACAAATAATAGAACATAAAGTGGTTTTCAAAATTAAGCCAGTTTTCTTTTTTTCCTAAAAAGAGAGAAATTATACTCTTTTGGTTTTTAAAATGAGCTCCACACTTGATTGAAATAGAACACTTTATTGTAAAGGGCTTCAAAATTTAAAATGAAAAACAAATGACTATAAATAACATGACTAATACGGTTTGGTTGACTTTGGGTTAATGTGGTATGGGAATCCTGCCATAGTTCCACTTCCAGATATGTAGAATTCAACTCCCAGAATTCTTAGCACAAGTTCACATTTGGCCGGGGAGTTCTGGGAACTCAAATCCACAATCTGGAGATTGGTGAACACTATTTTATGATTTAGCAGTGTGTGCAAGTTCAGTTTTGACATAATCAGTAAGCCATGGTTCAGTCCAGAATAGTTCTTTGAATCCATCGAAGAACCTAGTGCTCATATGGCTGCCAAAGGCATATCTTTTTGAAAGCTTTAGCAATGCTAGCAGAAATTCATTCCAATCCAGCTGGATTATTTGGGCCAATCACTTTTTTTCTTAGCCTGATCCACCTCATAGTGTTGTTGTTGGAGGGAAGGGGAAATAGGATAAGGAAGAAGCATTAGATATGTTTGCTGTCTCAAGTTATTTATAAACCAGTTAAGGCAGCACAACAATCGAATAAACTTAAATATAATTCTTGGTAGAAGGCAAAGGATTGTGAGCTCCTTCCTTTAACGGTCCACTTTCTATTCATCTGACTTATTATTTACTTTTTCTCTTCAGCTGCTAATTTTATTCTTCTTCTCCTCCTCTCCTCCCCCAATCTTTCAGGTCATGCAGTTTGGACGGATTGATGGCAATGCCTATATCTTGGACTTTCAATATCCATTTTCAGCGGTGCAGGCCTTTGCAGTAGCTTTGGCTAATGTGACTCAACGTCTGAAATGAAAAACAACCTAGAAAGGATTACAAAAAAATAAAAAAATAAAAAAAAATCCACCCTACCCAGTGGAGCTTTCTCATAAGGGCCAGCCCAGGAAATGTCAGGGTGGAGGTCTAGTAGAGTTGCACAAAGGAATCTGGGAGGAAAGGTGGAAATGCAACTGGAAAAGTCTACAAGTGCCCAAAGGAGGGCATCAACTTTAAACACTTGGGGGAATGAGGTGGGGACCCTTTTGGTTTGTGGTTAAATTTATTTGAATCAATATTTTGCTGATTTTTCAGAGCAAGGGAAGGATGAGATCTATTCCATTTTATGCTGGGAAAATGTGGCTTTTGACTTGTGATGGTTCTTCTGTGTTTGCTGCAAAAAACAAGCTAATGTAAGATGATAGAGGGATTTTAAAGATTGCCCAGCCTTCCTTCCTTCCTTCCTTCCTTCCTTCCTTCCTTCCTTCCTTCCTTCCTTCCTTCCTTCCTTCCTCCCTCCCTCCCTCCCTCCCTCCCTCCCTCCCTCCCTCCTCTTTCTTTCTCTCTCTCTCTATATATCACACACAACCTTTCTTTCTTTCTTTCTTTCTTTTTTTCTTTTTCTTTCTTTCTTTCTTTCTTTCTTTCTTTCTTTCTTTCTTTCTTTCTTTCTTTCTTTCTTTCTTTCTTTCTTTCTTTCTTTCTTTCTTTCTTTCTTTCTTTCTTTCTTTCTTTCTTTCTTTCTTTCTTTCCCGCTGTTCTGTTCTTTCTAAAACAGCGAAATCATGGCCCCTGACTTTGGACTTGTTGGTATCAATTATAACAGCAAAAAAAAGAACAAGGCTATAATATACTTGAAGACGTGTGTTTCTTCCGAGATAGCTGAGCTCTGTAGGCATAATGGGGATTTGTTGGAAATCCATATTTAATTTCAAAAATATTCTTCAAAAGAAAAGCTGTTACTTTGGGGGTAGTTTGCAAAAGATGCTGTGTTGGAGAAGCTAGTGGGTTTTTTCCCTTTCTTTTCATTGTGATCTGTGATCTCGATTACGAGTCTGTACCAGACAGTAAACACTAGGGGGGTGGGAGGGAGGAGGCCAGGGAATGAGGCATGCAGATACATGTTGTTTTGAAATATTTGTATTGATTTTTGTATGAATGTAGGATACATATGACTTGGTGTGGCATTTAAGTAAGGGCTACATCTTCTGGTCCTCGCTTAACAATGTTTACAAACTAAATAAATAAAAATGTAACTTTTGAGCAATTGGAGTTCCACAACATTGTAGTACTAATCCAGAAGACTATTGGCAAGAACTGGAGCACTTTTTATGAATTATAGGCAATGAGTCAGATTGGTGTCTTGAGCAAGCCAAAATCAGATCAGGATCCAGCATTTGGACTGGGGTAGTAGCTACATTTAGCTAAGGGTAGCTAGATTTAGCTACGGTTGGCTAAGATTTAAGAACGAATGCAGATAAGCAGTCTGTAGAAAGGGATCGTCTTAAGTTTTCACTGGAGGAAATCAAGCTGACATAGTTAACAATCCAAACAATATTGTGATCACCGTTGAACTATTATGGGCAAAAGTTGATATCTAACAGGATAAGATCAAGGCTAGCGTATTACAATGGACTAAATAAATTTCCTCTTCTCTTGCTATTCTTTCCATATGAATTCCACTAAGAGTGGGTGCTAAAGTATAAATCCGATGGTTCCTGGTTTATATCCAGCTGAATCTGTGCTGGTTGAAAAATGGAAGCAGAGGTAGAGAAAACTTCCTTTTTCTCTGTTCTTCAATTTGAATATGAACATTTGGCAATGAATTGGAGTGACAGTGCTCCAATAAATTATTATTTGGAAGTCAAAGCATAGGGAGAATGTAACAGTATATTTTTATTTAACTTTGAATAGCGAGAGATATTATTTCTCCTTGATAAATTGTCTATAATGTGTCCAAACCTATGACAGATATTCCAAAAGAGGTGGTTTTAAGAGTGGGGGTATATGTGTGTCTGTTTTATGAACTCATTAGATTCCTATTTTCTTGGCTTTGAGTGTGCAAACCCAAACAGCTTCCATGAAATGCTGCAGATTTCAGGAAAACAATATTTTTCTTCATAGTAACTTATGCAGAAGTTTTGTCTAGAAGGAAAATCATACAGAAACCAGTTTGATCATAAGTAATCCAAATGCTATGTGCCATATTTCCCATAACTAGATTTTTTTTAAAATTGCACAGTTGTAGCATAAGTACATAAGTAGACTTATTTTATTATTTAGTAGAGACAAATCCTGTTAACAAAGGAATAAGTAGGAGCTGGGAAATTTAGAAGAGCTGAAATTGTTCACTTCTTACCCCTAGCTTCTGCAGCTTCCTCTACTGTTTATATTTCCATTTTAGAATGAAAAGGCTTGAAGTTGTAAAAATAATAGTTCTATACTAAAGGGACATTTCTCAGGATGCTGCATTGTCTTTTTAATGCAACCACATGGGATGATCACAGAACACAAAAGTATAAATTGGTAATTTCCCATGTTGTACTTTACCAGCAATAGACAATCATAGTGTTTGCAGAGTCCTTGGGGGAAAGGTATTTGTGGGTGGGGGGATAAGCATATTTCTTTATTGGAACCACTCATCAGACAAAGAAGCGAAACAAAAAAATTACCTGGTCCCCATACTGTGGATCCCTAACCTTGTCTTTTCCTGCAAGATACAGGCCATGTATCAACAGCTTTGCCCTGCCCCCTTTCTTGTTTTGAATTTTCTGTCCAAAGGTAATTGGATTTTTTGGCTTGGAACCAAAGGTATCTTGGCTCAGATTGTATTTTCTTCTCAACCAAGGGGAACATTTGCCCATTTCCTCTTTCTGGTATAGGTCCCTAGTAAAAGGATCCTCTAATTCTGGGGAGTAGCTGCATTCTTTGAGCAAAGAATCCAAAGAGATAACTTTATTGAACAACAAAGGTTTCACCTGCTCGATGCTATGTCTCAAGTTGTTCGAAGTTCAGAAGTAAGTCTGATAAAAGACATAAATGAATGAAACAGCAACCCTGGTTCTGACCAATCAAAAGGGTTTATGTGTCTCTTCTAACAACTACATGTTTGTTAGATGTCTGTAGATCAGATGGTGGTTGTTCTTGGAAAATAGATTTTTTTAATAAGGCTTCTGAGTCATGTGAAAATATTTTAGAATGTGGTTCTTGCTTTATCCACCAGATATCCTTTTATGATATCTAATGTAGAAAGTCCATCTTTCTAAATTCATAACTAAATAACATCAATTGCAAATAACACATTTTTATTAGTAGGAAAATACCATCTTGGCAACAAGTTTTGATGCAAGAATAATTCTGTTTCCTGAACACTGGATTCCCCCCCACCAATTTGGGATGAGAATAAGTCAGACCTCACAAACAATATAGAGGATAGACATACTATAAGCCAGAAACCTGTGGTGTGTCCAACACTATTGGAATCCAAATCTTATCAATCAGTAAGCAGGACAAACAGTTAAGAATGAAAGACATAGTCCAATAGGAGTTGGAAAGCTGCAGAATTCATCTCCTTGCTGTCCTGCTCCACTCTCGTTTGGTGGATCCTTACTCAGTTCTAATTCCAGAGGAGAGATGGGTAACTTTTGATGACTAGAACAGATTAAAAATAAGCTAGAAAGAAGCTTTGACAGATCAGAGATGCAGTGACATTGAAAAAGATTCCCAGAGATTTTTGATCCACGTACATGTGATGCATTATGTTTCAAACAAGAGTTACGTACTGTTTTGTTTTAATTGTCCCAAGCAATCAAACTCATCTTCCTTGGCTATTTGCACATTTTGGGAGTGCCACTCAAAAAATAAAAATTGATTTCTTTTGCTCAACCATCTCCCCTTAGCAAACTGCTGCAATTTTCCATCCTCCAATAGCATAAATTGCTTTTTTCCTAGATCTTTCCATGTCTAAATATTCTCAATCTGAGGTAGTATCTCCCAACCTAAGCAATTTTATGATATGTGGAATTCAAGAACTCTCCAATAAACATGCTGGCTGGGGATTTCTGGGTATTGAAATTCACACACCTTAAAGTTGCCAAGGTAGGGAAACACTGATTTTGCCCCTGAAGAAATTGCTGAGAAAGATTTAAGAACTGACATTTGCACTAAAGTTCATTATATTTATTGTGAAACTATTTTGAACATCCTCTTGTTTGAATTTGCTGACAATGGCCATACCCCTTTAAGAAATCTTCAGCATTGCTGCATTTGGATATTGTCTGCAACACTCCTTGGTTTGAAGAAATGCCTAATAAACAAATATAATTACAGTATATTTGGTTTACAGTGTGAAATTGAGGATTACGTTTAGGCCTATAAGAAACCTTTAATTGGAAATGATTATTTTTATTTATGTAAAACTTGCTAATGTATACATTATTTTATATGCTGCTGCATTTCTGAAGGCTCTTGAGTATCTTGTGGGATTTGATATCATATACTTTTCATCATGGAAACATCTAGCTTCATAGAAAATGCTACAAATACACTGCCTTTCTCTGAGGGAGATGGATGGTTTAGAAATAGGATGGATGGATGGATGGATGGATGGATAGAGAGAGACAGACAGAGAGAGAGAGAGAGAGAGAGAGAGAGAACCCAGAAACAAGAGTTGGCATGTTCACAGCTTGTGTCATCATCATCATCATCATGTCCTGTGCAGAGCACATTGAGCAGTAAATGATTTCCAGCAATTCTGATCATTTGCAACATCTTTAGCTTCATCCCAAGAGACATTAATCTTAAGATCTTCCTTAAATATTTGGTGCTAGGTTTTCCAAGGCTGGCTTTGTTTCCTCCAGGAGGTATCCAATGTGCAATTTTTGGATGCCAGTCTTTAAGCATGTCTAAGATACGACCAACAAATTGCATTTTGACATTCATTCACAGTACTTGATAGGTGTTCTAAATCTGATCTTTGATACTACATAACTTCAAGTAGCCACTCCTTATGTCACACAGTAATTTTGAACTAGCATCACCCTTAGGGCTTGCAAAGAAGGACAAAATCTAGTTAGACTTACAGTGCTACTTGAACTGATGGCATAGATAAATAAGACCATTAGGACTTAATGGTCCTAAAAAGGAAAGGACTCACCACACGACTTTGTTTTAACTATATAATTGAGTTCTGAGCATGTTAACTATGATCCAATCTAATCTCTGGAAACCCCCAATAAAGAAAAGCAAAGGCAGGAATACTAAGTGTTGTTCTATGAGTTGATGTTTAAGAAAGAAAACAACTGCTAAGTAAATTATTAACAGCAGTGGTTTAATATTACATATAAATTAGCTGAAAGGGAATACAGGTTTATATAAAGCACTCAATTTTTTTATTGGACGGATACAAGCCTCATTTCTTTCTTACTCTACCTACATTACTTAATAAAATTGTACCTAACATTACAATAAAATCTGTGATAATTTCCTCCACTTTATTTTGTCTGGTGTCAAACTCATGGCCTATGGGCCGGATGTGTCACGACGCCACCGTGAAAATGTGAATTTGACACCCCTGTTCTAGTGGATAAGGCACCAGATTAAAAATCAGGAGACTGAGTTCTAGTCTTGTATTAGGCATGAAAGCCAGCTGGATGACTTTGGGCCAGTCACTCTCAGCCCAGCTCTCCTCAGAGTTGTTATGGGGAAAATAGAAGGAGGAAGGCATATTAGATGTTTGCCATCTTGGGTTATTTATACAAATAATAAAGGTGGGGTTAAAAAGCTGAAAAAAATATCTTTTTCATATATTTTATATAGTATTTATACATTTCCATGAAAATATAGAATGAGTTTTATCATAAACATTTTATTGGAAGAGAAGACTTTGAAAATGTACAAAAATTAGAAGTATTTTGGTGAGATTGTTTTTGTTGTGTTTGTGAAACTGGAAAAACCAAATAACTTAAAAATGGAGCACTGGTAAGGAGATACTATGGTAGAGGAAATCCTTCAGCTTAACACTTTGGCTTCTTTGAGCAACTTTGGTAGTTCTAGGCATCACTGGATTCAAGACTTTACTCAAAATCTAGTGATTTTGAGTCATTATATGTACAGTAATGAGTTGTGGTTGTGTTACAATAGAACCTTCTCATCAGATTGACTAGCAAGCTGGCTCAGTGGTATATTTTGAAGGCACTTGACACAAACATTTATAAATCTAAGCACTGCTGAATTAAATCGTGCCTAAATAAGAATCCTATGCTACGCTGTGTGTGGATTTTGAATAAGGATGGATACACACATAAATGAAGTATGAAATATATAAATCCTGCCCCCTTCAGAAAAAGTATTTGTAATATCCTGCACCGGCAAAATATACATTAAGACCTGTGTTGCCCTTGCTTGTTCCTTCTTTGATAATCAAGACCTGCATATACAAGATATTCTTTGGAAGTTTGGGGGAAATGCCTTTAAACTTGATTGAATAATTCCAGCAGTGAGATAATTATTAAGCATGCAATTAGTGGTCACCTTTACCAATTACCTAGGGAGATTTAGGTATGTAACATGTCTGCATGGTTGGCCATTGCTCATTTTCTCTATCAAGATTTTTTTCACTATGTAAATACAGACCTTTGTTGGCCCATAGTTTTTTAATGGCATGGCACGTAATCATAGACAAGTGAAGCAGCAGAGTATTTTATCTGTCCTGTTCACTGTGTTTGGTACACACACACACAGAAAAACCACTCAACTCTCATATGCATCTATAAATTGAAAGAAAAAAAAATAACATCAGAATCAGTTTTTGTATTAGGTGACTCCTATGACAGAAATGAATATGATAGACAAGAGAAATGGTTGTTATCTTTTCTGTTCCTTCCAGCTCTTTAGGAGCAATGTACTACTATAATTGTCTTTCCTGCTTGTAGCAAAACTTCTGCATAGCAGGCACTCAAACTAAAAAGCAGCCAGTGATGGTTCCTGCTTGTTATAGTGATAGAACTAGTTAGAAATTCAATGGTATAACAAGACCTTTTTCAAGTCAAATGTTTCAAAATACAATTGGAAAAAGTGAACCATTAAAACAGATAATTTTAATGATAGCTTTCCATGTTGCAGGTGTGGGCCTTTATTGCATACTATTTCCAAATAATACAGAAATATAGAGTGAATAGAATCTGATTCATGTCTAAATACAGGTACAGTTTGGGTTTTCTAAATGAATACATTATATGCAACTGATCCCTGACTGAAATATATTGAAGACTTGAGGGGATCTTTAAATTATCCCCTCTCTCTACTTTGTGTCCACCCTCTGCCCAGATTTGTTCTTCCTCTCTTCTTTGTGGTGAAGAATTTTAAAAACTTGCTGTTCACTGTAGATACAACCTTTGTATTACAGAATTGCATGGGGATATAGTTTGGTTGAGGCACTGTGGTCTTTATTGAAAAATACATTTGTTAATAAAAATGCAAATTTCGGGTACTTTAATTTTGATAAATGTTTTTGAATTTATCTGCTTTATTCCCTTTTATGTTGTTATTTGAGGACAGGGGTTTTGTGGGGTTTTTTGGTTTCGTTTTGCTTCATCTTGGGGTTCAGTTTTCTCCATGTTTTTACAAAACTATGCACTTACATGATGTAAGTTTCCTAAACATGCGTAACTTGCATGACACTCTCAGTTCTGCAGAGAAAATTGATACATTTCTCTGATTGCTGCACCTCTGATATTTTTAAATGGCCCTTTGAAATAATTGGTTCATTTTTTGAAAACAATCTTCCATTCAGATCTGATTTTCATTGTATTTATGAACAGTGCCCTGATTTCCCTCTCCTGTTATGTGCTCTGTGTAATAGATTGTGGAGAAGGTACCTAGAAAGCATTGAGTGGTTTCCCTTCAATAATGTGATTTGTTCCAACTTTTGACTCTCTACATGATTGAGATTGGGTTGGTGGCCCTAATATCCTTGATGATTTGAAACTGTAAGAATTGTCCAGGTGTTGCTTATTAAATTTTTTGCAAGCTAGAGAATTTCTGACCTGGTTTTGCCTCTTATTGAGCAGCTTATTTTCATCTTTCAAAGCTTTAAGTTGGATTGAAAAGTTTGAATATTTACACTTGCTAGTTACTCATAATGATTTAAATGAACTTCCTTGACTCATTCTAACCTCCCCACTGGTCAGATATGATGACATTCTTGAAAAATTTTAACCTAGAAATTTTATAATGATAATTTGTCATAATCAAATTTTGGAAAACAGCCAGTTTCCTTCTCCTAAGCCAATATTAGTTCTAGATTTCTTCTTTTAAAATCAGGTTTAATGTCAAGGAATTGAAACTTGACACCTACTCCTAAAAAACTTAACAACAGGCGAAGTGAATCACCTTGCTATATGTTGCTATTGTGATATAAAAAGCCTTGATATAAATGCAAACTTTATTTGATTTTCTCACCAAAAATAAAACACAGAAGATAATCCAATCCTGAATTAAATCTAAGAATATTGCAAAAACCCAAATAATAAATATGAAAGTGAAAGTGTTTGTGATGCAATTGGACAAAGAGATTTCTTGTTTCCAAGTTTCAACGTATTCAAATAATATCAAAATTTCTTCAAAACATATCTACTTGTAATGGGCATTGTTCAAAAGAGGCAAACTTTTGTATAATTCAAGCATATCTAAGAATACTACAATTCCAAAGAACCTGGTAAATAATAATAAACATTTTCTTTCAGGACTTGTCAGAAGTAAAAGTTCTAGAAACAATTCTAAGGAAAAAATAATTTTTGAAACAGATTTTCTTTCTAACTAAGTTTTGTTATAACTAAACTCCAACATTTCTATGCCAATGCAATCAAACAAAGACTCTTGGCAGCTTGCATTGAAAAGATGGTAGTTAAGAACATCTAGGGCAGAAAAATAAAACTAAAGCAATAAAAAAATAAATACTCTGCAATATTATAATAAAGGTAAAGTAGATACAAGTAGTCCTCAACTTATAACAATTCATTTAGTAACTGAAGTTACAAAAGCACTGAAAAAAGTGACTAATGACCATTTTCACACTTATGTCCATTGCAGCATGCCCATAGTCACATGATTTACATTTGGATGCTTGCAATTGATTCACTTTTATGACAATTGCAGTGTTCTGGGGTTATGTGATCACCTTCTGCAACCTTTTGACAAGCAGAGTCATCTGGGGGGAAACCCAGATTCACTTAACCATGTTACTAATTTAAGAACTTCAGTGATTCATTTCAAAATTTGGGAAGAAAAGTCGCAAAATGGGACAAAACTCGCTTAAACTTCTCAGCAATATACATTTTGGGCTCAATTGTGGTCATAAGTTGAAAACTTACTTGTAAAGTACAGGTGGCAACTTCGCCTTTAGTTAATGTATGATCAAAAGATTTCTAAAAGCAAGCTACAGTGCAAAATTTGATAGGAATAGAATAGAATGAATAGAATAGAATAGAATAGAATACTTTATTGGCCAAGTGTGATTGGACACACAAGAAATTTGTCTTGGTGCAAATACTCTCAGTATACATAAAAGAAAAGATACATTCATCAAGAGTCGAGAATCATAAGGTAGGACACTTAATGATAGTCATAGGGTACAATAAGCAATCAAATCATACTAGGAAACAGTCAAAATAAACCATAAGGATACAAGTGACAAAGTTACAGTCACACAGTCACAAGTGGGAGGGGATGGGTGATAAGGAGTGATGAGAAGACTAACAGTAATAGGAGTGCAGACTTTGTAAATAGTTGAACAGTGTTGAGGGAATTGTTACTTTAGCAGAGTGATGGCTTTTGGGGAAAAACTGTTCTTGTGTCTAGTTGTTCTGGTGTGCAGTGTTCTAGAGCCAATACATATAACCAATACAGTTAGGAACATATTTAATAAAAATGATTGGACGTTTTGCATTAGAAATTAGGGAGCCTGGTGATAAGCCCGAAAATCTGCTGCTATTTGTGCAGCATTCAATGACCTTTCAAACAAGTCAGTTGCACCTCTGTACATCACCAGATTCACAACGGAGGGATAAAATCAACTGTGTACAGGTAAGTCCTCGACTTACACTAACCATTCGTTTAGTGACCATTTGAAATTACGACAACACAGAAAAAATTGTATGATCTTTTCCCCACACTTATGACTTGCAGCATCCCCATGGTCACATGATCATCATTTGGACACTTGACAACTGGCCTGTGTCTATAATGGTTGTTGTGTCCTCAAGGCCCTTTTGCAATCTTCAAATAAGCAGAGTCAATAGGGAAACCAAATTCACTTAACAACCGTGCTACTGACTTCACAATTGCAGTGACTCACTTAATAACTGTAACAAGAAAGGTCATAAAATGTGACAAAACACACTTAGCCTCTGTCTTGCTTAGCAGTAGAAATTTTGGGTTCCCTGGCAGTTTTTAAGTCAAGGACTTCCTGTGATAAGGAAATGAAAGATGGAAAAGTGCAGTCCGTTCAAGCGTAAGACTGCAAGATGCAGATTGTGGAACAAGCTGTGAATTACAGCTGTCAAATATGTGGGTGAAATTCAGATCAATAAAAGATAGATGCGCCAGCAAGACCTGACCTGGAATGCATTAACACCCCAAAAATAAGATCCACATAGCACATTCAGTAAGCCTGCAAAAGGAAATCAGGGAGTTATGGAAAAGATCCCACAAGATATAATTATAGAACATTCACTTCCCATGGCAAGCCAGAAATGGCAAGAAAAGATATTTTAAAATGTCAGTGAATATGACCTCAAAATATGAGAACCAAAAATGATTTTAAGACAATAAATTATTTAAATGATAAATTAGCGGAAAATATATAGCCAAGGTAGTGATACTAAGGAATAATCAGAAGTGATCTATTAAAAACAAATGTTAGCAGAGAATACTGAAAAACTATATTTGATCCCTTTACAAATGGGTTTCTAGAACAACAGGACCATAGTCAGGAACTCTTTCTAACAGACAGTAAGGATCAGCAGACAACTGGCCATTTGTCAAAATATGACATTTATAGCTAAAACACCCTTCAAACTGCAGGGGAAGAAGAGCTGAACTGCAAATAACTTCTTGTAAAATGCATATGTACTCTATGGTCTACAGATTGTAAAATATTAGTGTAAGGAATGCAAGTGAATGTGAAAACAATTGAGCCATGACACTAATTCCTTATGCAATAAAAGTTTAGCTTAAGATCCTATAAAGAAGAATAGAGCCATAAAGCTATAGAAACATGTCATATGATCTGGAAGTCTTTTTTAAACAAGAAAGGGAGACACATAAGATGAGCTATAAATATAATACAACATAATATAACATAAGATGAGCTATCAATCCTTAGTAAGACTACACCAAGAGTATTGCATCCAGTTTTGGTCACCACACTATAAAAAAGATGTTGAGGCTCTAGAAAAAGTACAGAGAAGAGCAACCAGGATGATTAGGGGACTGGAGACTAAAACATATGAAGAACAGTTACAGGAACTGGGCTTGGCTAGTCTAGTGAAGAGAAGGACCAGGGGAGACATGATAGTGGTCTTCCAATATTTGAGAGGCTGCCACAGGGAGGAAGGGGTCAAGCTGTCTTCTAAAGCTCCTATAGGCCAGACAAGGAATAATGGACGGAAGCTGAATAAGGAGAGATTTAACCTGGAAACAAGGAGAAACTTTCTGACAGTGAGAACTGTTAAGCCTGTGTTCCCCAACCAGGGTTAAGGAGACAAGCTAAACAGAATGTGCAACGTTAGTTAGATAGGCACACAGATAAATGTGTGAGATAAGTTTGTATGTTTGTTAACATACAGTAAAAATAACAGATACGCTTGTGCTATCAAAAATATAGTTCATTCCATTTAGAGTTTATAGCATAGTCAAAATAACAGTCCATTAGTCATGTATCATTTTATTCAGTCCATTCAAGGATATTCAATTAGCAAAGTCCGTGTAGAATATCCAATGTCAGTTCACTTACAATAAATCAGTCCTCTCACCGTTGATAAATCAACAATCCTTCCTCTCTCCTGTTCCAGTAGGGGAAAAACGCAGTCTTCAATCCATGCAGTAATTAGGGATCATCAAGCCAGAGAGAGCAAGCTGCCTTGCCTTGCTTCTTTTATGGTGCTTTTACAACCACTCCCTTAATTACATTCTTACAGTTAAAGTTACAGACACTAACAAACCATGATAACATATTTATTATTTTACCTAAACCAGTTAAGATAAACAATGTTATCCCTAACAAGAACAATCAACCAATGGAATAGCTTGCCCTTGGAAGTTGTGGGAGCGCCATCACTTGAGACTTTCAAGAAGAAATTGGACTGCCATTTGTCAGAAATGGTGTAGGTCTCCTGCTTAGGTGGGGGCCTGGACTAGATGACCTACAAGGTCCCTTCCAACTCTGATTATCTGTATCTACCTAAAGTAGACAATAGAAAAGCAAGATGATTTAAAGTGAAACCAAACCAGTTCAGAAATCTTGCTAAGAAAATTGCAGAGATTTGTCCAGGCAGTTAACAGACTGACTTAAAAGTGCACCCACACTACCTTGAAGCAATGATCAGCCAAAAAAGCATCTATATTTTGGATATAAGATATGAGAAGATCTTAAAAACAAACCAACCAACAACTAATTAATTATATTTGGCGAGTTAAAGGAAATAGAAGGATGGAAGACAATAAGCAGGAGGTGGGTGATTACTAACAAGATTACCGGACTCCCCTGGGAATTGTTATAAATTATTGCTGGAGACAGGAGGAGAGGGAGATTCTTAGCTCAGGTAATTACCAAGAGCCCAGTTTAAAGTTACATAGCTACCTGTCAAACCGAGTTGCAGTCTTTTTCAGCTAAATTCTGGAAAACTGTAGGAAGGCACTAACCCAGGAACAGCACAAACTACACGCCTTTGGGTAAAGCAAGCAAGGACTGAAGAACAAACACGAAAGCATCAGCAACCAAGTGAAAAGGCTGGGATGGGAGGTTAATTCTCGCGTGGCTGTGTTTCAAGGGATTGGGGGGTAGAGAGGGGCAAACAAAGGCGTCCTCCCCTTGACTCTTAACGCCCAGGAAGGTCCGTTGCGCCCGCGTTGAGATAGGTGGTTTTTTTCCGGCGCTATCCTTGGTGCTGATTTCCCTCCCACACCATTCTGCCAAATTTGGGGATCCTAAGGTTTTCAAGGCTTGAAAGAAAGAGCAAAAGATTCGCATCATTTTCTCGGTTCGGTCTTCGCGGCCTTTGTCAGCCTGGTTTCCACTCGTCTGCCTTTCAAAAGTCCCTCTTCCCCCCAGTGCAGAGCGAGCGCCGGCTCTCCACGAAACTCCTTTTTGCGCCAGGGGCGGCGCTCTGCTCGGCGAGAAGGAGCGACCGAGGCAGAGAGAGAAGCACAGAGCGAGGCGGATTTCTTCCAGCGCCAGTTTCCCGGATCGTCTCTTCTGGCCTTCAATGGCCCTACCGGCAGCCCGGAGAGTTTTGGGGGGCACAGGAATAAGGGGGCTTCATGGCTGAGCGAAGGAAGGGACCGACGTCAAGAGGCTGGAAAAGGAGAGCTTTCTAATATCAGGGTGCGGAATGGAGGCGGATGACCCCGCTTTTGAAAACCCGCTCTGCGGCGAGCTCAAGCACATTTACCAAAGGATCAAAGAGACCTATAAGGAGATCAAAGAGGATCTCACCCCTTACAAGGATGATCGTTACTACAGGTAAGAGGAGAGGGCGAGGGAATGGTCTTGGGCAAACTGCATCCTTGAATCATCCTGGAAGGGGCACCAGGTGGGTGGGCCACTCATTCCCCCCTGCATCCCACCCATCCCAACACATCTGGGGTGCACCAGTTTAGTAAAGGCCAGGCTGAGAGCAGGAGCTTTTTAATGTTCTCTAAAAGGATTGTGTGCATCAGTAGCTGGGCCTGCGGGAAAAGGCTCTTCCATTCAAGGTCCAGGGGGACTAACTAGCGTGACATCAGCGAGCTTCTCAAGCATCAATGGGCAATTTAGGCGAGATCATACGCTCAGGGAGCTTTTCTCATTCTGGGCAGCCTTCCCTCCTTGGTCAGGGAGGGGGGAGTGGGCGATGGCGCCTGCAACAGGGTCCTCGTGTCAATCTTAGAAAAGCCACTTTGGTTTATAGTATCATGAAAACAATTCCTTTTCATTACAAAATGGCTGTCAGGAAAGAGCTCGGATTTCTCCCAGCTGAGTTCATCTATTTTCTTGGGAATGTGGTCTTCAATGAAGATTTAAAATATTCCTTAAAAAGAGAAGGCTTCCTTAGATTTCTTGGATCCTGATGGTGATTGAAAAATGTGTTCCTTATCTAAATATTTGGATGATAACCCCAGATTAGAGTTCTGCCTCTGCTTGCTTATTCTGAAAGAATGTGTATTCTCAAAGCAGAGGTTTAACTTCCCAATAGGTGCATAGAAATTATATGACAGAAAATGATACAGGAAAACTAGAACTGCCTATGCCACCTTCCTACCATAAAGTGTATCCCAGTAAGCAGTTTTTATATACATATACATATACATATACACATACACACACACGCACACACGCACACACACACACATATATAAAATCACAATCTTTGTTAAGAATGTATCCCTTTAAGAAGCCAGCCTTATCCAAAAGTTTCCAAGGTGTCATGATGAAGATAAAAGTTCTCTCTTCCCCTTTGCTCTCTCACTGACATCCAGGGGAGAAATATTTGATTTGGAGATAAAAGTTCCACTTCCATTGGCCAAAATCTCTAATAACCAAATGCATTAACAATGATCTTGGTGGGAACTACAAATTAATCAACAGTTATTTTTATGGCTAATCATAAGAACTTAAAATAAAATTTAGCTTACGTTACCTTAAAATAAAATTTAAGTTTACATTTATTTATAAATACATTTCTTTATATAGATTTAATGATGCCATAGATTAATTTCTTAGTCCTGATTTCTCCAATCAGTGAAACCCTGATCCTTGCTTTTCTAAAAAGGATCACACTATAATATTTTTAAGAAAGAATCCCCATCCCACCTCCACCCAATGCTCAGTCTTGAGAATGTTAATACAGTGAATGTCTGTATTGGCTGAGTATTAATGTTGGCCAAAGTATAGTAATGTTTTATAAGGATGTAGATGCACCCAAAGTACTTCGTTGCTTGTGATGCTTGAGATGAAAAAAGGAAATGGCACTTCAGCTTCCCCTCAACTAAGTATGCAACACTATGCACTACTGGTCACCTTGCCTTTTGAAAATAGAAGTCTGATAAGACATCTAGTTCTTAAAGAATCTATTTTCTTTTGGCTTATTCAAAATAAATTATTTTAGGCAGCTATTGCAGAGAGTAAGGATGATGACTGAGGGAAATATGCAAGAACCATGTCCTAGGCAAAAGAGTCTGAATCATATTTTATGATTTGATAATATTCAGATGCAGTTCAAACTTCCTTTAGAGTTGATTTATATTACAATTAAATCACCAGGAGTGAAAACAGGGAAGGTTTTCACACACTAGACACATGGGACAAGTTTACGATTGCACTAAACCTTGGCTTAATTATGGTTTATTAAATAACTTCCATTGACATGTTTCACATACTGTGATAAACAAATAATAGTTTACAAAACCCAACAGGTAGTATATTCAACAGTCTAAACCATATCCATATAAACCAACAATGACAAGAGATTAAAATAGGACAGTCTATAGATCACAAACAAAGAAATGAGATTTCACAGAGTACAAATTACAACAATTTTAATTTTATATGCCAGCAAAATAATGCTTAGAATTATCTAATACAGATTAGAGTCCTACACAGAGAGGGCAATGCCAGAGGTTCAAGCTAGTTTTTTGAAAACATCATGGAAACAGATATTATAGCTCATGCATGTTAGACAACATCAGATCCCACCTTCTCACACTCTGCCTCCACCCTCCCCATCTGTCCTTAGGTTTGATTTTAATTATTATTATTTTATTAATTTTACAAAAACAGTGCACAGACAATCAAGGCATAGCAGCTTATAAATTCTTTTCATAAAAAAAATAAATAAAATAGTAGTAATTAAAGAAGAAAACCAATAGAACATAATGATTCCAAATTATAATATCAATATTTACTTTATCTATTTAACTTCATATCTTATCCCAACTTCTCCTTTTCATCCAAATTATTTCTTGCTAATTAAATTTTTTTTGCCTTTTATCAACATACAAAACACAAAAAACATAACAAAACTTAAAACATCTTTTCTGAAAGCTGCTTGATCCCAAGTTAAAACTCTTCACACAGACGAAATTTACACATTATATTCACTTTATATATCCTTCCCTATCTTATTACCATTTTCGATAACATTCTTTGTTCTATTTCCAACTATCCATTCATCTTTTTTCTTTTACTATACTTCTCCTATACACTAATTGGAGTGACGCCTTTAACTCATTGATCTAACTTAAAAGTACTTCATATAACACTTAATTTATCTTGGGATTCTGTTTAGTACATTCTAAAATTACACAATAAATTTTATAAGAAAGGTTCTACTCTAAATACACATATAAAAACACAATCTTATGTACCTTCCAGAATCCCCCCCTTTTTTTATCCTTAATTAGATTCAGCCATTGTCTCTAAATAAGCTTTTTTTTTCTTTAGATCTTGAGGCTTCTCCCCCCCCTTTCTCTCTTGCTTATTTCTTCTCCTTGCCCTTTTTACCCCTTTGTCTCCCCTCCTCCCTTTTCTTACTCCCTTTCCTTTCCTTTCTAACCTTGCATCCACCTTTCCTCTCATTTTTCTCTTTTTTGGTTGTTTTTTCAAACCTTAAAATCTCCTTTTTCTTATCCTCTTTCTCCTCCTCCCCGGAAAAAAACCCATTGTTCATCAAAGATGGTTTCTTCTTCCTCTTCTTCTTTGTCCCAGTCATTCTGCTGCGTAGTCAACTTGTCATAAATACATAATGCCATTTCTAAAAATTGAAATAAAGTGCCCAAAGTATCTTTTCCATCTTGTTCTTCCTTTTTATATTTTTGATATTCAGTCTTTAGTTCATCCACAGGCGATGCCATCATAAAAAGAGAAACTTTTCCCAAAACAACCACCCAAGTATTTTTGATCAAAAATAGTTCAAAAGAAGTTCCAACGATTAATACTTTTCTTCCTTCTTCTATTTCTCTTTCTGGGGTTACAGTTTAATCAAAGAGGTCCAATTACCATATATCTTTCTTTGGGATTCTAGGCAATCTCCTCCTTTTTCCACTTCTGCTCCAATTTTTTCCCTCTCCCTTCCCACTTGCAACAGCAATTTTTAAATGATCAGAAATCCATACCTCTAATAAGGGTTTTCCAATTTCTTAATTTTTTAAGTCCAGTGTCAAGAAATCTTTTATTCCTTGACTTCAACTTTCAAAATAGTTCACCTTCAGTGCCCAAATAAATTTCAAATCTTCATCTGCTGTTTCTATGGGGTGGGAGAGTGAAGAAAAAAAAAGTTCCCTTTAAAAGCTTCTCTGCCACTTTCCGATCTTCTTAGGGATACAATGTATCCTCCAGCAATTCAGACAGTTCAGTTCCAGAGAGTTTAAAAGATGTTGATTGACCCTGCTCAGCCAGCACTTTCACTTTTCTTGCTTCCTCCAGCACGATCTTACCTGGTTGCAGGCTTCTACGTGGCGGCCATTGCTGACTGCCGCTCCACCACCTCGGGAAAAAGGGGTTTTTCCAGATGAGGAGGGGGTCTGCGACACCCCCAACCCCCTGTCCGGCTCCCCTCTCTCTTCGGCTGTCCCTACAGGGCAACCATACCCCCCTGACCCATTTGGATTGGGGGTACCTCGGCGGCAAGCACAGTAGGAATCGCAAACAGTCACAAATTCCTGCTGCCACCGAAGCCACGCGGAACTGGAAACCCCTGATTTTAATTATTTATGTTTTGATTGTCCATGTATAGATATATTTTTATGACTGTAAGCCACTAGAATTACCCTATTATAGGATGGGCAGCCAATAAACTTAATAATAAAATAAAACAAATCAGGAAAGAAAGAATACCAAAAAGAAGCTAATGTTAAATGTTAAAAGTTAATGTTAAAGAGCCCCAGTGGCACAATGGTTAAAGTGCAGTACTGCAAGCAAATGCTGCCCAGAGTCTGGAGTTTGATCCTGAGCGGGGCTCAAGGTCGACTCAGCCTTCCATCCTTCTGAGAGTAGTAAAATGAGGACCCAGATTGTTGGGGACAATTTGCAAATAATTCTTACATGGTAAATCACCCAGAGTGCTGTAAAGCACTATGGACCAATGTATAAGCCTAAACACTATTGGTATTGTCTTAATGTTGGTTTTCTTGATTATAGAAAGGCCTTTGATTGTGTTGACCATATGAAGTTGTGGAAAGTCTTTAGGAAAATAAGAATCCCAAAATATTTAATTTCAAAATCTCAGACAGGACAGAAACCACACCATATACAGAAAATGGTAATAGAGATGGGCTTCAGGTGGCAAAAAGATTAAGGCAAGGATATATGCATCCCCTAATTTATTCAACATTATATGCTTAATAAAGGCATCAGGAAGGGCTTTTGGTCAGAGAGTGGCTCCAGCCAGCCACTCTTACTCTACCCCGAATTAAGGGACTACTGGATTATAAAAAGAAAAAAAATGGTTGAATAAGTATTGAGGTCTACTTCTCTGGAGAAGGCTATAATGTTGGAAAGGTGGAAGGAAAGAGAAGAAGAGGACACTCAGTGGCAAGGTGATGAATGCATGGTGGAAGATATGAAAAAAAGATTGTTTTAAGGAGTTGACAATGATTTAATGGCATATAATCAAAACTGGAAGAAGCACAGCTTTAAACTTGGAAGAGGAAACTTAAATAACAAGCACTATGGTGGTGATACTGCTTTGATAGTTGAAAAAAATGCAAATGAATATCTTGTGATAAAAATCAAGGTGCACAATTAAAAAACTGAATAAGATTAAATAAGGTCAGGCTAATGATAAAAATTAAAAGAAACCAGCCCTAGAATTGACAGTGAAGATGCTGATTATGGTTCTTAATGTCTGATTTTTAGGATTAGTTATTAAGAGTTAAAGAACCTGCAATCAGGAAATATGCTGCAGATTAGCACTTAGAATAGCCAAGAAGGCCTTGGAAAAGCTCTTCAGATGAGTGATCTTTATTGCAGTCGCAGACTTACATAAAGAAACAAAAACAAAACAAACACAAAAGGAATCAAACAGTAACACCTTAGAGACAACATCAGTGGGTGCTGGGATGTATCTATACCTACAAAGATCAGGAAGCCTGCAGGGAATTGTTTCCTCTGTGAAGCACAAATTGGGATTTGAAGAAGCACCAATGCTTTGGAGCTCTGATGTTAGAAGACTCAGAGAATACCACAAATAATCAAGACAGCAGGCAAGAGGGTCCTAGGACAAATCACTTCAGAGAGGCACAAATGGCCATGCCCAGTTTATCACACTATGGGGATTTCATGCAAAAGACTCAGTTCTTTTGCCAAGTAGACTGTAATAATGAGGAAGATGGAAGGGGCAAAAATGGACACCCTTCACCCCTTCACCCAAGTTGGATGCACTCCGCAGCAATGGATGGGCCATGCAAAGTGCTGAAGGATGAGTTGGGTACAGAGTGTCATGGACAAAGTTTATGTGGCTGTTAAGAGCCATCATCTTCTTAATAGCATATAATCAATGAAATTAGTCAATTATGTTTGAGCCCTGCAATAATGTGAAGCAACCTAGAACTACAGAGAAATTTCCTGACATTGAAAACAATTAACCAGTGGAATGAATGGCTTGCCTCCAGAAGTTGTGAGTGCTTCATCACTGGAGATCTTTTAAGAAGTGACTGGACAACTATTTGTCCAGAATGGTGCTTGAGCAGGTGGGGTTGGACTAGAACAGGGGTCAGAAACCTTAAACACTCAAAGAGCCACAAAGGTCCTAACCCGAAGCCCCCATTCAATTCTGGAGCTGACCAGACTCTATGGCGGTTGTCCCACCAGAGTGTCTCCTCCTAGTGCGGCGTACTTTTTCCCTCTACCTGTCCTAATCAAAAGCTTTATCAACTGTGAAACCGACCCGGCAACAGGGAGCTGCAGCAGAGGGATGAAAGAGCCACAGGTTGCGGACCCCCTGGACTAGAAGACCTCCAAGAGCCCTCCCAAGTCTCTCATGCTGTTGTTCCGGATTATTTGTTTTGGATTTAGTGCAAGGGTCTTCAAACTTGGCAAGTTTTAAGACTTGTGGACTTCAACTCCCAGAATTCCTGAGCTAACATGACTGGAGGAGGAATTCTGGGAGTTGAAGTCCACAAGTCTTACAGCTGTCAAGTTTGAAGACCCCACCCCCACCCCCCGACTTAAGACTCATTTCCTTCAGAATAACTGAAGGAACATCAGCCGCTAGAATTTCTCACCAACTTGAGGGACATTTTTTTTTTAAAAAACCACCTTTTTAAAAGCAAAGAAACAGGAGGAGCCTCGGAAACGAGGATTCCTGAGCTTCTTTGGAAGTTCAGCCATTCTTTCCGCCCTCATCCCTCCTCAGAGGTTTTCATGTTGCCAGCTGGGGCAGGGATGGAAATCTTTCCAGGCCGCGCGAAGCTGCTCCCCTCTCCCCCCCTCCCCCCTCCCTCCCAGAGAGCGGCTGGGCGGGGCCCTTCTCGCCCTGTTCCCTTCGCCGGGAGGCAAGGCTGGGGCGTCGGGTGACGCACGCGGAAATGGTATGAGTAGCTCTCGGGCGGTGCTGCCACCGGGGCAGGTGGCAAATGGAGCGGCTCCTCAGCTGAGGCGAGATGCTGGCCAAGTGAAGGAGCCTTGGTGCGCATTTGCAGCCTCGACATGGACCTGTGAGTTGGGGAGGGGCTGCGCTTGGGAACGCAACTGGGGGCTTCCCCGGGAAGCGCCGGGAGTGTGTGTGTGTGGAGTGTTTGTAGTCTGCAACGCGGCACGGCTCTCCTTTATCAACTTTGTTCCCAACCTACTGTGCGTCATTCAAGGCCGGACTTTGCAAAATCTTTCCCAGCCTGAATGTGTTCCGGTTACGTTGCAGTTCTGTGGCCAGTTCCGAGGTTGAGAAAGAAAATTAGGCTCAGACCAAAAGTCGTTCAGGGCAGTTTGGTAGCTCCGGTCCAAATTTTCCCTCCTGGTGATACTTGTCCAGGTTGTTGGGCTCCCCTAATCGATGCTGGAGCAGTGTTTGTCAACCTCAACCACTTTAAGATGTGTTGGACTTCAATTTCCAGAATCCCTCATGCTTGTTTGGGGGAGTTCTGGGAGTTGAAGTTCACTTATCTTAAAGCGGCTGAGGTTGGGGGAAAAAAACCTGATCTATGCAGGGGTCTCCAACCTTGACCACTTTAAGCCTGGTGGAGTTCAACTCCCAGAATTCCCCAGCCAGAAAGCTGGCTCAGGAATTCTGGGAGTTGAAGTCCGACAGGCTTAAAGCGGTCAAGGTTGGAGACCCCTGATATATAGTACGCCTTTGGAGAGCACCAGGTTGAAAAAAGTTGATTTAGCTCAAGAGTCTTCAAACTTGACAAGTTTAAGACTTGTGGACCAACTCCCAGAATTCCTGAGCTAACATGACTGGAGGAGGAATTCTGGGAGTTGTAGTCCACAAGTCTTAAAGCTGTCAAGTTTGAAGACCCCTGATTTAGCTGATGGAAAGCAGGCTTGTTTCCGACTTCTATATAGCATTTGAACTGAGCCGTAACTTAATCCGCCACTGATAAGACAGAACTTAAATAAGATAATCAGAAAGCAATAGCTTGTCTTATGCAAAACTGTCCTGTAATTTGTTGGTTTATAATTGGGATAAGAACTGCCAAGTCAAGAGAGATAATTTTCTTGGGAGTTATGAGGTGTGTTAACTTTAATTTTAGAAACAAGGCCCCAGGAAAGATATCTTCCGCTCTATTGCTGAGGTAGGAGGAAGGGACTTAATCTGTGAGCAGCTGTGTTTATGTCATTATTAAAATTGTGGATGCTTTTAAAAAGTGTTTGTGGATTGAGACATACTGAATGTTGATTCCCCTGCTTTTTTGTATTGTATTTGTATATGGTATGAAACATTGTTACTTCTTGGTCCTAAAACCATGTTAATGCTGGGGATAGGCAAGGTTAGATGTAAATGTGTTCTAAATGTTGGCTACATTACATTATCATGCAAGAACTAGCCATTATAATGAAGGCCAAGTCTTTTGTGCCTTTTCCTATGGCATCTGAAGGCATAATAAGCTAAGAGATCTAGAAACATTCAACATTTCTTCTAAATTTCTCCTCATGTAAACAAACACCAGCACATTATAAAGGAAATACAGAAATAGAAGTGTGTTTCTACTGTTTTGTGTTTCTTTCCAATCCCTTCAAGAACACCTGGGTATCATTTTCTGATTATGCACAGAGAAAACAAAAAGGTCACAAATTGGATCAAATGTAGCACTTGCCATCAAAACATAACCTTTTTTGTAAATTGGAAATAAAGTGTGCATGCATTTCCGAAGGTTGACTTATACATTTGATAAGAATATGCTATTGTTTAATAAAAACCCTTCCAAAGTGATTTCCAAAAAACCCTTCAAAAACATGAATTAATGGCCACATACATTAGATGGAAATTCTGTTGTTTAATTTTGGAATTGGTTGTCTGGAAGAAAAAAAGCACCCCTACTTCTGATAACATAAAGTTGCTGTTTATCTGTAACTTAATTTTTCTCTCCTTGTTTGCAGACTGGCTCCAATGCGATTGTATACTCTGTCCAAGCGCCATTTTGTTTTGGTCTTTGTAGTATTCTTCATTTGTTTTGGCTTGACTGTCTTAATAGGCATTGCAGGTAAGATTTTCACCTTTTCTTCCAATTTTTTAAAACTTACTTCTTATTCTGTTCCTTGGCTGCATTTGTCATTATGTTACTATAACAGTAAAACCACTGAAGATATTCCTTGTTTGTATTCCTGATACAAAAAGGAGAAATGAATTTGAGGCATTACAGATTGTCCTTGACTTATGACCATGATTCAGCCCAACATTTCCATTGGCTAAGCAAGACCCCTGTGAAGTGAGTTTTTCCCCATATTACAACTTTTCTTGCCACAGATGTTAAGTGAATCACAGCACTTCTTAGGTTAGTGACATGGTTGTTAAGTGAATCTGGCTTTCCCATTAACTTTGCTTGACAGAGGGTCACAAAAAGAGATTGCATGACCGGAACACTGTAACCATCATACATATGAGGCAATTGTCAACCAGCCAAATTCTGATCATGTGACCATGGGGATGCTACAATGGTCGTAAGTGAAAAACAGTCATAAGTCACTTTTTTCAGTGCCATTGTAATATTGTAATGGTTGCTAAATGAATGGTTGTAAGTCAAGAATTACCTGTACTGGAAGATACTAATTGTGATGACCTGGGAAGCAGCACACACATAACAAATTCCCAAACGTAAATACATTTCCTTTAATGCCCTCAACTTGGCCCCACTGTTCAATTGTTCACAGTGGGAGATTAAACTCTTTCCAAAATAGTCTCTAAAAGAAAGAATTACAGTCCAAACTCAAAAAACAGATAACAGAGAAATAAACAAACAAACAAACAAACCACACTGAAGGAATTTTCACAACAGACCAGGATAATTAATTATAAACTTCAAGAAGATAACAAGGCACAGTCCATTGGAAGCATATAACCACAATTGAGACTAGAGTTTCTGTTGTTAAGCAAGGCAGTTGTTAAGTGAGTTGCACCTGAATGTATGATCTATTCGGCACAGTTAATTGAATCATTGCAGTTATTAAGCAACTCCAGTTCCCCCCACTGGCTTTGCTTTCAGAAAACAACTTCAGAGGATCTCGCATAGCATGACCCTAGAGAAGGGGTCCCCAAACTTGGCAACTTTAAGACTTGTGGACTTCAACTCCCAGAATTCTCTAGCCATTCTGAGAGTTGAATTGAATTGAATTGAATTCTTTATTGTCATTGTATGTACATACACAGTATACATACAAAGAAATTCACATAACACCCAGAGACCAGACTCAACATGCATACACACATGACAATCCCCAAACACCTCCCCACTTACCAAAATTCCCCGCCTCCTAAAAACACACAAGCATCCACACAACAGACCAAGTAGTACTGTCCAACAGCTCACTGATGATGGTCCTTAAGTTAATTGTTAAATGCAATTATAGCTCTGGGATAAAAACTATTCAGAAAATGTGTGGTCCGGGTTTTAAGTGTTCTGTATCTTCTGCCAGAAGGCAACAGTTTATAAAGATTGTAAACAGGATGGGAAGAGTCTCTGAGAATGTTGTGCAGTTTCCTTAAACAGTGAGATGCAAAGATGTCATCCAGGACTAGTAGCTGGAGCCCAATGATATTCTGGGCAGTTTTAATGATTCTCTGTAGAGTTGTTGTTTTTTTGTCCACTACAGAGCTGCTCCCGTATCATACAAGAATGCCATATGTTGGACACTCTCAATGGTGCTGCGGCAGTAGGACAGAAGTAAATACTGAGATAGATTTATCTTTCTGAGCATTCTCAGGAATTACAGCCTCGTCTGTGCCTTCTTTACAAGCATGTTAGCATTTATAGTCCATGAGAGGTCCTCCAAGATATAAGTGCTCAGAAATTTAAAACTACCAACCCTCTCCACCTCCTCACCATTTATGTACAATGGTAAATGTACATCTCTCTTCCTCCTGAAGTCAATTATAAGTTCTTTAGTTGTTTGAAGTCCACAAGTCTGAAAGTTGCCAAGTTTGGGGACCCCTGCCCTAGAGGCTGCAACAGTTGTAAATACATGCTAGTCACCAAGTGCCCAATTTGGATCACGTGACCTGAGGATACCGCAACTTTTGTAAGAATGAGGACTGGTCACAAGTGACTTTTTTCTGTGTGTCCTAACTTTAAACAATCACTAAATGAATGATTATATGGGATGCAATTTCACAATGGGGGAGCACATTTGAGGGTCACGGGTGACTTTTTTGTTTCTTGAAGATCGCCAACTATCACTATTCTTAAAACATTAGTGTCATGCTTCTGTTGGAGACTGACTCCAAGGGAGAGGAGGAACAGCCAACAGGGAGTGGAAGTGTGGCTCCGGAAGCTGGGGAAGGGCAGAGGCCACCTGGGCAGTCAGAGGAAGACCCAGGCCCATCCCCTCTTCATCCTAGGGCACGCAGGAAGGAATGGAGAAGGGAACAACATGGCTTACAGGAGAGGAAGCGGCCATGATCCCCCTCATTGGCTGCAGCTGGGGGAAATAGTATATAGGAGAGGCATTTAAAACACAGCGTTGCTAGAAGCAAAGCATGTTTTATTTCTGGCAGAGGTTTATCTTGCTTGGTGTTCTTCCAACGGACTGTGCCTTGTTATCTTCTTGAAGTTTGTAATTAATTATCCTGGTCTGTTGTGAAAATTCCTTCAGTGAGGTTTGTTTTGTTTTTTTTATTTCTCCCTTATCTGTTTTTTGAGTTTGGACTGTAATTCTTCCTTTTGGAGACTATGTTTGAAACTGTTTAATCTCCAACGAACAATTGAACAGTGAGGCCAAGTTGGAGGCATTAAAGAAAATGTATTTACGTTTGGGAATTTGTTACGTGTGTGCTGCTTCCCGGGTCACCACAGCAGTTCACTTACTGACCATGGCTAAAAAAAGTTGTAAAATGGGGCAGGGCTCCCTTAACAACTGCTTTGCTTAATAATGGAAATTCTGCTCCCAATTCTGGTCATATATTGAGGACTACCTGTTAAGTGATTTGTGATATTTAATGAGAAAAAGGTGCCTGAATAAAATGCAAGTAGAGGTAGTCCTCAACTTACAACCATTCATTTAGTGATCGTTCAAAGTTACAACAGCACTGAAAAATGTGACTTACGACCGTTTTTCACATTTATGACCTTTGCAGCATCTCAATGATCATATAATCAAAATTCAGAGGCTTGGCAACTGGTGCATATTCATGAACGTTGATGTGCCCCACGGTCACATGATCCCCCTTTACGACCTTCTGACGAGCCAGAAGTCAGTGGGGAAGCCAGATTCACTTAACAACCAGGTTTCTAGCTTAGCAACTGCGGTGATTAACAACTGTGGCAAGAAAGCTTGTAAAATGGGTGAAAGCTCAATGCCTATAGAGATTCTTAGTCATCCGGGTCAAGGTTGCCCCAAAGGTGCTTTTTTTTCAAAAGGCAACTGGACTTTCTGGTTTGTCTTTGAAGACAGCAGCTCTAAATAATCTTGTGATGACCAGGGGTGTGACACAAAAATAACCAAGTCACAAAAATAGAAGAAAGTCCCTTTAATGCCTCCAACTTGGCCCCAATGTCCAATTATCCTCTGCTGGATATCAAACTCTTAAAGAAAATGCAGTCTGCACCCAAAGTAAAGTTAATTCAAAATAAAAAACCGAACACACCACACTGAAGGAATTACTACAGCAGGCAAGGATGATTAATTGCAGACTTCTATCAGATAATGCAGCAACCACAGTTGAGAAGAAGCCAAAACACCGATAATCTCCGACAAGAATGTATGCTTTGCTTCCAGCAACTTTGCCATGTGCAGTTCGTCCTTTTAAACAGTCCTCCAAGCTGCAGCCCATGAAGGGGATCAGGGCCTCTTCCTCCCCCATAGACCACCCACTCACGTTTCTCCCTTATCTGCTCCTCCTTGCGTGCCCTAGGATGAAGAGAGGATGGGCCTGTGTCTTCCTCTGAATGCCCATCCGGCCTGTGCCCTTCCCCAGTATCTCCCACAACCACCGGAGCCACACTCCCACTCCCTGTCAGCTGTTCCATCTCTCCTTCGGAGTCAGACTCCAACAGATTGGAGTCAGACTCCAACAGGGGCATGACACTTCTTGGATGAGAAACGAAACATCTTCAAAGAAAAACCAGAAAGTCTAGTTCCCTCTTGAAAAAAAAAAAAGCACCTTTGGGCTAAAGTTCCCTTAACAAATGTCTCGCTTAAATTAAATTAAATTAAATGAATTAAAAAGAGGATTCTGCAGGGTGACAAGGGTTAATAAGAATATTTCTGCAATTAAAAATATTTAGAAAATAGGGTAATATAGATACTGATAACTTTTATTAAAAATTAAGTGGGGGGGAAATATGCTGCGGAATCCGAATGAAAAGATGTAATGATTATTATTGTAACTTCTTAAAAATAATGGGTTATTGGGAATCAAGATGAGGGAATAAAGGTATATTTTAATCATTGAGGTGTCACACTCAAAGCAGTAAAAGGGGGGGGAGGGAAACCTATATATTTTTTTTTTCTTTAGTGTTCAAATTTGTATTAATCTAGAATTTATAAAAAGAATGTGTAATGGAAAGGGAATATGACAGAATAAGGAACCAACTAAATTAATAAGTTAATATAGACTATTAAAAGCAAGGAGAGACATTGGTAACCTTTTTATTATTATCATTATTATTATTATTATTAGGCAAACACATATTGTTTATCTTTATTTTTAAAAGAAATATTAAAGGATTATATTTGAAATAATTGAAATGAAACAAAAAGATGTTTCGATTGAGATTAATGAAAGAGGCTAGAATTAATGTGTTTGTTTCTCTCCTTACTGAAAATTTGGAATGGAAAAGGTAATAGTAGAATTAAATATGCATATATGAATGTATAATTGCTGTCATATTTGTGTTGATAACCCGGAAATATGTTGTCCACTAAAAAGAGATTTTTGTTTTTAATGTGAAAAACTGAATAAAATTTGTTAAAAAAAACCAAATGTCTCGCTTAACAGAACTTTTGGGCTCATTTGTGGTCATAGTTCGAGGACTACCTATATTTAAATATGGGCTGCTCACACCTGATTTCTAAATACACGTAGAGCATGTAGGGTTCATCTGCAGTTTGCTGATGAAACCCCTTCAGTACAGTTGACCTCCAGGGCTGCATTTGTGATACTTGGTGTCATGTTGGAAGGGTGAACCTGACCTTTGTTATTCTGGGAAAATAGGTGCTGATGCATATTCTTTCCTCTTACACAATTAGCCAAGGCAGAAGGATTCGCTGGCTTGAGCCTAAGTGACTGATACACATTGTTTGCTGTTAAAGGGTAGTACAAAATTCTCTTTTTTGGTGAGGCTGGCAGGTTTTTCAGGAACTAGAAAAATTTTCTTGCTTTCATGGGAAGTAAATCCAATTGTCCTGCAATTTAACACAATATATTCCATTGTTTTATCTGAATGATATGTTTGCCCTAAAAGCCTTAAATTAAAAAAAAAAAAGTTTTACAGCAGGGGAGTCAAACTCAAGGCCTTCAGGCCAGGTGTGTCCCATGGGATCTGCCCCTTTGGGCCACCCTGGAAACCGGCGAAGAACTGGCCTGTAGTGCCTCTGCCAGTGAAAACGGAGGTCAGGAGGGTTGTGTGCGGTCCTCCCAACCTCTGTTTTTGCTGGCAGAAGGTTGCAGGAGGCCATCGCAGACGAAAATGGAGCTCAGGAGCCCATTTTCTCTGGCAGAGTGCTAAGGCCACCACAGGAGCCCCCGACACAAATGATGTTGAGCTGGCCACACCCACCCGCCATGCTCCCCCCAACCCCCCCAAGGTCAAACACAACCCCATTCAGCCCTCAATGAAATTGAGTTTGACACCCCTGTTTTACAACATTTCTCAACGTTAATAAGCTTTAAGAGGTATGGAGTTCAACTTCCAGAGTTCCACAGCCATTCATCGGTTACGTTCTGTGCCTTTATTTCTCATTCAGGTCCCAGAGTCATTGAATGCATATCAGAAATACCGCTGATAAACAATGGTTCAAAGGTAAGCCTTGTTATCCTTGGTTTTGGATTTGATGTATTCTGACTTTATAGGCAATTTTTTTTTTGAAAATTTTATTTGGGTTTTCACAAAAACAAAATACAAATAAAACATCTTTTTTGAAAATAGCGTGGTCCCAGGTTATCACTTCTTCATACAGACACAAAACTCAATTTCATGCTCATTTTTATATTCTATTCCATATCTTATTACCATTTTATATTTTCTACATAGTTTTTCCCCTCTTCTAATTTTCTCAACTTTGTTTTGATTATCTCAATTCAAATCATTATATTTATACTTTTGTCTGTTCTGTTACAATTTCACATTATCTTTTCTTATTAAACAAATTTTCCCTGTAGTTACCAATTAGAGTATGACACCTTTATATCCTTTAATTTTATCCATTCAAGCTCTTATTTAAGCTTCAATGTATAGCTTTAAGATTATAGCATTCAATATAATACATAACTTCCAATCGAATTCTGCTTGGTACATTCTTAAAATAGACACTATATTCTTAAAAAGAATATATATATATATATGTGTGTGTGTGTGTGTGTGTGTGTGTAAATAAAACACATTCCAATTCAATTCTATCATTAATATGCATTAAAATCTTCACATCTTTAACATTTCTTTTCAATTAAATATCATACTTCCTTGGAAACACTTATAACTTCCCATAGTTCTTTTTTTCCCCATATTTCTCACTTATATTTTTATAAATCATTACTAATAATTAAAAATGTTCCCTTTTAATTCTCTCAATCATTTTAATTCATTTATTTATTAACAAACATCCCATTGCATTACAATAAATATTTTATCCATCATCATATTTTCTAAAGTTATTTCTATTTGTAATATAACAAAGCTATCTTATGTGCCTTTGCAGAATCCCTTTTACAATTAAATTTTCATCCATTATCTCTAAACAAACTTATGGTTACAATCCTTATATTTTTTTCCCTGTTTCTCCATTTCTTGTTTCTGTCTTTTACAACTTCTTTTCCTTGCCTTCTTCCCCCTCTTCTTCTCCCTCCCCTTTTTATCCCCTTGTCTCTCTACTTCTAACTCTCTCATCTGTAATTCCCTCTTCTGTTGCTTTCTAATATTATACTTATCTTTCAAATTGTTCTTTTGGGTTGTTTTTTTTTCTAATCTTAAACCTTTCACTCTCTTTCCTCCCTTTTCTTTCCCCCCACCACTTAAAATTATTTGATCATTAAAGATGGCTTCTTCTTTGTCCCAATCTTCTTGTTCTGCAAGCATATCTGGTTGCTTCTCATAATTCCAGATCTCTATTTCTAAGAATTGAAACACGAAGTCAAAAGAACTTCTCCCTTCTTGTGCGTCTTCTTTCCATTTTTTAAGTTCCGTTTTCAGTTCTTCTAAGAGTGATACCATTTTAAAAACTTTTAAACAACCACCCAGCTAATTTTAGTCATCTAGATGCAAAAACCAAAAATCACCAAGTTATCCAAATAATCCAAGGCTGTTTCTACTTGCTTCTTTTTTCCACTTTCTCCTCCTGGGGTTCTATTATTTTGTTACCAAGTTTCCACTAAAATGTATCTTTGAGGAATCTTGTTCAAATTTCACTGTAAGTTCCTTTTAATTACAGTTCCATTCCTTAATTCCAGGCAGTCTCCTCCATTTTTCCAGATCCTGCCCTTCTATTCTTTTTTTTAATCCTTTCCAGCTTTTAAAAACTTTTAAATGTCCAGAAATCTTTATTTATCCCTTTGACTTTTATTTTCAGCTTAGATGCCTATTAATGTCAGAGTGGATTTTATTTTCAGTTTCTTGCTTAAGTCTCTTAGCTGTCAGTATAAGGAAGGGAAGAAAAAATACCTAATCCTTTCCCTTCTCTCTCTCCTTCGCAGCTTCAAAGTCTTCTTTGGGAACAATGTTGTTAAGTTTAAATTCCAGGGTACCTTATTTGTTGCTTTTGCTGTTTGACCCGATCAACCAAAACTTTCTCTTCTTATCTTCCTCCTGCACATTCTTTTCCTGTCAAGTTCTTCTTTGTGCTGGCCATTTCTGACCATCACTACAACCGCCTTCGGGAAAGGGAGTAATGGCCAGCTGGGGAGGAGAGATGCGGCTCTCCTCAACCCTGCAGGCAGTCTCCCCCCACTTCACCACCTCTACGGGGTGGCTTAGCCCTGAAACCAGTTGGCTTGGGGCGCTCCAGTGGCGAGCACAGATCAAAGCCTCCAGAGGTGAGCACGGATCGAAGATGAGGTTTTGGTCTGTCACCGAAGATGCTCAAACCGGAAGTCCACTTTATAGGCAATTTTTAACCAGTATAGAAATAACATTAGATAAAAAGCTATAATTCCAACAACTTCTTACACTCGGAATAATATTAACCATGGCATTGGGCTTATCTTGAGACTACGGCTTGCACAACTGTTCAGTACCAAAGGTCAAGTCTCTTCCTACTGCACCCAGGTTGTGACTCAAGGTAACACCAGTTACCTTGTTCTGTCTGTTTCCCTATCATATACAGATTGCCTTCCACTTACAACCATTCATTTAGTGAATACTCAAACTTACAACAGCACTGAAAAAAGTGACAACCATTCCTTGAGCTTACGATGAGCATAGTATCCTGATGATCATGTGATCAAAATTCAGATGATTGGCAACTGGCCAATATTTATGACAGTTGTAGTGTCTCAGGGTCATGAGATTGCTATCGACCTTCCCAGCTGGCTTCTGACAAGCAAAGTCAATGAGGGAAGCCGGATTCACTTAATGACTGCATGGCTCACTCAACTGCAATGATTCACTTAACAACCATGGCAAAAAAAGGTTGCAAAATTAGGGGTGACTAAAACTGCCTTGCTTAGCAGTGGAAATTCTGGTCTCCTAGTTGTAAGTCAAGGACTACCTGTAAACCATGAACCCCTTTGTCTTCAGAAATGCAGATTTTTAAGATTTCTTAGGGACCAGAATATGTTTTATGGCTAAGGACAAAACAATGAAACTCTTAGCACTCCTGTGATAAGCACCGAGGGGTTTCCGGGTTGAAAGGTTTAGCCGGTGACATCATTGCCTGGGGAAAATCCAGTAGGGGGTTCCTTTCATGTCTCTGGCAGGAGCTGGAGCGAAGGATGGAAACTCAACCCTGTCCCACAGCACCATTCGGATCTTGAACCCAGGCTTGCTAATCTCCAACCCAACGTCCTAACCTCCAACTCAACTGTGCTCCATGAATTGCATGAATGACACATTTTACTTTAATGAATTACATTTGGATAATGCTTTTAATTGCTGGAGGTGCATTTTTAATTCATACTCCTGTATTTCTGAAAACATTTTCACAAACTTGGATCAGGTAACATTTGTACTATTAACACTTAATAGATACTGCTAAAAAAGTGGACTAGCTTATGCTTCCACTAAAATGATTTTTAGTGAGAAGATTTCACATGATTGCACTTTTGTCTTCCATTTTGTTGTAGACAAAGTCGTTTCCTTTAAGTTCACCACCAGTATCTACTTATAATCAGCAACTATGGCTTACCTGTACTGTGCACTTGGAGCAACCTTCTGGTAAGGATATTTTTTAGTTTAGTTGTAGATTGCTGTTCTGCTGCATTATTTTAATTACATGTGTACCTGCTAATGTTACATAGCAGTGGCCCCCAACTTTTTTTGTGTCGCGGCCCGGTACCAGCATCACAAAATCATCTGCGGCCCGGTACCAACATCAGCACGCATGGCAAGGTGAGCCGAGCGACCGGCCAGACAGCCATCCCCCGCTTCTCCCCGCCACCTTCAATTCCTCCTTTGTACCTGTGTCGATGGGTTTTGGGACGGCTTCGGGATGGTCGCTCGGCTCGCCTTGCCATGCGTGCTGAAAGAATCCTCGCGCCTTAGTTTTGTTCGAAGCCGCCCCTCCCCCACCTCAATGAAACTAAGGCGCGAGGATTCTTTCAGCACCCAAATGCCGCTTTCTACCCGGAAAAGCTCACCGGAAGCACTTTTTCATCAAAACAAGATGGCAGCACCCAGCAAACCGGCAGCCCGGTAGAAATTGCTTCATTGACCGGTACCGGTCCAGGGACCGGGGGTTGAGTTTCCCTGTTATATAGCACTGGTGTCCAACCTTTTGGCTTGCCAGGGTTGCATTGAATGAAGAGGAATTGTCTTGGGCCACACAAGACTGACTCATGGAAAGAAGCAACATTTAAAAATATTTTCAAACCCCCTCTATATAAAAAGATTGGGAGAATAGTTGTATAGATTACAAAAGGAGTAATATCCTCAGGAGATGAAAAGATATTGATATATTGTGGCCTTGTCACCATAAGTTCTTTTCTCATGCATCACTTTTGTTTTGCCACAACAGATTAGGTTTCTAATCTGCTTTAGCTAGTAAGATTTTTTTTTTAAAAAAAATAAGCAAGGTAAATTTCCCCAGATAACAAGTTATGTGACACATTTCACACATGTAAGACAAATTTGCAGATGCATGAAATGTACAAGAGCCAGTAATAAAAGAGCTAGGATTCATGAGCACTTTTGTTGGTCCAAACAAGCTGAATCTTGACTCCAGAAATATCACACAAATATCAGCCTAACTCAGCCATTTGCTCTCCTGGTGCTGGTTGAATATTACAAGTGTCATCCAATATGTCTGGAGGATATCTATTTGAAGAAAACTTATAGAAGAGGATTAGTAATTGCCTAAAAAAGCACCAATTTGGAAGCATATTTCCAAATGAACAAGTTTCAATAATCTCTTGCTGACTTGACTGATTCTGTACTTGATATTTCTTGGTGTATTTCCATCTTTCCTGATTTATTTTTTTCCTCTATGTTACACTATTCCTCTTATAGGAGGGGAACACAATCTGAATCCCTGGTGACAGGTGGCTTCAAAACCTTAGGACAGGGATCCCAATCCCCAATCTGTGGACCGGCACTGGTCTGTAGCATACCTGAAACTGCTCCACACAAACAAGCAAAGCCCCATCTGCAGGATGCAGGCAGAACATGAAACCGTGACCCCCCTGGTCCACGGAAAAATATTTCTTCATGGAACTGGTCTCTGGTGACCCAAAAGGTTGGGGGCTGCTGTCCTAGAGGTTGTTAATAAATTGAATCTTTTAATGTAGATGGGAGAAAGTAAGCAGTCTTATTACCTATATTCGATTAAAAAAAAAAAAAAAAAAAAGGTTTTTGTCATGGCCTCTCCTAGGTTCTTTTAGAGCACGGGTTTCAAACTTACGGAGTCATTTTGCCGGCATGTGATGTTTTGCAATGTTTTCCCCATTTGCAGAACTGGGGTGGGCGTGGCCTGCATGTGGCACATGCAGCCCGTGGGCCACCAGTTTGACACCCCTGTTTTAAAGCATCTCCCCATGCAACGGAACTGTGGGGGGGGGCAGTCCATGGTTCAAAATAAGGTTCAATCACAAGTATTTGATTTAATGTTTCAGATATCAAATTGGATAGTTTGAAAATTAGCTTTATTATGTCAGTTACAATACGTGGAGTACTAAAGAATGCAAGTGTACGGAATTATAACAGAGAAACTCACAACCGGACAAGGGTATTCAACTGTGGTAAGGTAAGCTTACTAACATTTCTTTTTTTTTTCTTAAAAATGCTAAAAAGGTAGATGTGAAATCTTATACTTGTGAGAGAAATCCACAAATTAATAATTCGTTTATATGGGTAATCACAGGTTCAACAGGAGGAGTGATGGCAATATGTTTGCTAGAAATTCTAAAAAAATATTTTTAGTAAAGAAAGACAATACTTTTTTATACAGATGAGTTCTTTGTCAGTAACATTTTTTTTTAAAAAAGAGGCTGTACCTAAATAGCATGTGTTTTAAAACTATTCACACATTCCCAAATCAAAATGAACTTAAGGTTATTATTAATCTAACCAATTTTCATGTCCCAATTTACAGGATTGTGATGAAATTATTGTGGTTCATCTTGGCTATTTGAATTTCACTCGTTACAATATCGTTGTTACCTTTGACAAGTTTCCTGAGATCTACCACCTGAAGAGTTATAACTTCACAGTAAGTATAAATACTGTGTATATATGTGTGTGTGTGTGTGTGTGTGTATGTCTGGCATTCAGCTTTGTTCGGGTATTTTCCCACGTCATCATAGTGGTGCTTTTAAAGTTGTAGCAACGTTTCAGCAGAATTTCATCTGCCATCATCAGGCTTCTGTATAGTGTTTGTCTGTGAGTTAGACTTTTACAGTGGTTTCAGATTTAAAATTGGGGCAGCCTATTGCTGTGACAGAATGGTTTTTTTCTTCATCCTGATTGGTTGAGAGTCTTGGTCTGTGTTTATTGGTCTTGGAGTTTGCTGTGTTCTGCTTCTAATATCTTCTGTCTGTTTTTTTGGCTCTTTTTGTATCTTGATTGGCTGGCAACATTGTGTTACTTTATTGGAGGCCTTTAGTGCAGCTTGGCTTCGGGTAAATGGACGGCTATCATTAGTTAGGAAGCTGGGTTTCATCTGGGTGCCTGGTTGGGGTGTCTTTGAGCTGGAGGTATCAGGGGGGATCTGTTTGTGCCCAGGTATTTGTCTGGCTTGTGGTGTGGAGATTTTTTTGTTTGTGAGTGCAGGCTTCCAAATGATTGACAGCCTGGTGGAATCATCTCTTCTGTTCATGCTTTCTGGTCTTTTTTCAATCTTTATGGCTTCTCTGATGATTCTGTGGCTGGGATTTTCTATAGTGGCTAGGGTTTTGGTGCCATTGAAGTTGATGCTATGACCTGTGGCTTCTATGTGTTGGACTAGTGAGGAAGTGTGTTCCAGCTTTTTGACTGCATTTTTGTGTTCATCCAGGCGGGTACTTATTCTTCTATTGGTCTGTCCAATGTATGTGGCTGGGCATGATGCACAGGGGACTTCGTATATGCCTTGGTTTTCCAGGTCAATTTTGTCTTTGGGGTTCCTGAGGATGGCTGCTATTTTTCTGTCTGTTTTGAAGGCAGTCTTGATGTGGTGTCTGTATAGAATCTTACTAATTTTGTCTGTAGTGCCTCTTATGTAGGGCAGGACAGCTGTTCCATGGGTCTGTTCATCTTCTGGGTCTCCATTATGTGTTTATTGGTCTTGGAGTTTGCTGTGTTCTGATTGATTGGCAAACACCTGGGCACAAACAGATCCCCCCTGATACCTCCAACTCAAACGACACCCCAACCAGGCACCCAGATGAACTCCCGCTTCCTAACTAATGATAGCCGTCCATTTACCCGAAGCCAAGCTGCACTAAAGGCCTCCAATAAAGTTACACAATGCTGCCAGCCAATCAAGATACAAAAAGAGCCAAAAAACAGACAGAAGATATTAGAAACACCAATCAAGCAGAACAAAGCAAACTCCAAGACCAATAAACACAGATCAAGACTCCCAACCAATCAGGATGAAGAAAAAAACCATTCTGGCACAGTAGTAGGCTGCCCCAAATTTAAATCTGCAACCATTGTAAAAGTCTGACTCACAGACGAACTCAATACAGAAGCCTGATGATGGCAGATGAGATTCTGCTGAAACGTTGCTACAACTTTAAAAGCACAACTACTATGACGTGGGAAAATACCCGAACTAAGCTGAATGCCATACATGTAAGTACCCACGAAAACTTAAGAAAACACACACACACACACACACATATATATATGTATATACCGTGTTTCTCATATAATAAGGCCGGGTCTTATTTTTTTTTGAGCCCCGGAAAAATGGCTAGGCCGTCTTTTCAGGGGTGACTTAATTCCTCCCCCCTTGCATCTTTGGGTGGGCGAGTGGCAACAGCTTGGATGTTGATCTCGGCGTTGGTGGGGCACTTCGTATCGAGGTCAACGCAGGCAGCACCATATCCAGGTGTGCAACAAAAGTACTTCCTAATGGCAAGCCCCCCCATTTCGCATGTTTTAATATAGGCCTTAATTTGGGGGGAGGGGCTTAATTTCATTTCATGCCTATAAAACATGCTGGGACTTCCTATTGGAGGAGGCCGTATTGTTGGAGAAACAGGGTATGTATGTATGTATGTATGTATGTATATATGTTTGTTTGTATGTATGTATATAAGTGTATATATGTATATGTATGTATGTATATATATATATATGTATGTGTGTGTGTATGTGTGTGTGTATATATATATATATATATATATATATATATATATATATATATATATGGATCTTTGGTTATTGGGGTTTTCTCCCGCGTAAGATTGGAAGTATCTAGGCAACGTTTCGATGAAGTCTCATTCATCATCTTCAGGAAGATGATGAATGAGACTTAATCAAAACATTGCCTAGATACTTCCAATCTTACGCGGGAGAAAACCCGAATAACCAAAGATCCACATACAAATACCCGCGAGAACCTCAGAAAACATATATATATGTTATGTCTCACCTATATTCATAAGTGAGAATTCAGAGTTCCACAGTTCAAAATATTCAAACAAAACAAAGCCAGACTAAAAAAGAGTTAATAGTACTATATTCCAGTCCTTGGCAGACTTCCTGGAATCTGTCTGGTAATTCAGAATGTCCATAAATTACAAAGGCCGCTCCACACGTATTCTTTCGACACATCAAACACTTTGCTTCCAAGCAAAGTTTGAGAATCAGCAATCCTCATGAAATCACCTGGATGGGCATGTCAGTCTCTCTAATCAATGTCTGGCTTGACACCTCCCTTCAACTTGGCGTTTCATTCTTCTCCTGATTCTAGCATCAATCCACGATCTGTCAGTTTCCCCATTAGAAGCCTCTGACTCATTTTGTGGATCAGTTGCTGGCATGAGTGAATTCGAAGGCTCTGGCGAGGATTGTCTGTCCGATAATCTCTCATCCTCCTGGCTCACATCTGTGTCCTCTGATAATTCAGACTCCACACATATATATATATATATATATATGGATCTTTGGTTATTGGGGTTTTCTCCCGCGTAAGATTGGAAGTATCTAGGCAACGTTTCGATGAATATATATATATATATATATATATATATATATATATATATATATATATGGCATTCAGCTTTGTTCGGGTATTTTCCCACGTCATAGTAGTGGTGCTTTTAAAGTTGTAGCAACGTTTCAACAGAATCTCATCTGCCATCATCAGGCTTCTGAAATGTTGCTACAACTTTAAAAGCACCACTAAAATATATGTGGAAATCTTTTTGTGTTGATTTTCAACAGAAAACCCTGGAGCAGTTCTCAGTAATTATAAAATCTTTCTGAATAAACTGGTAAGCAGAGAATTGCAAATATCTGTTTGACCTTATTTTTAAGGCGTGGAACAAATCCTCTTTTTAAAACACTGAATAGAAGCAAATGACATACTAAACATGATTACAATTGACTTGATTCTGAATTTGACATGACTTATAGACATATGACTTGATATAAAAAAGACAAATTGTAAAGTGCTGGTCTGAAAAAAAGTATTGTCCTAAGTGTAATTACTAAAAAGTAAATCGGAGATGCTTTTGAAGAGCAAGGGGAGTAGAGTTGCCGAGTGCAAGGAGGGATTGAGAAAATTATTTCCTCATCCTTTTCTCTTCTGGAATATGATAAATTCTGTTTCTTGCAATAAAATAAATAATTAAAACACCTTGAGCAGTAAAGAGAATTGGATAATTAGACAGATTAGGCTTTTCTAAATACTGATGTATTTGCCCGGCAATAAATGGACTCCAAAGAAGCAGGAAACAGATCACAGAAAGGAAGGAAGTCCAATGGTAGTACCTTGACAGGTGGGGGAAACCTTTTTATTTTCCCCAGGTACATTTCAGAATTTGGCAGAAATGGGGAAAGAGCCTCTAAGAATCTTAATTCCTATTGGAGCAATAGCAATAGCATTCAATATTATTATATATATATATTCACGTTTTAATTTTGTGAAATATATTTCTGAAGCTGAGTTTGAAATAGGATTAGAAGAATTAATAAATGGTGGTGAGTTCCCAAATGTTGATGGACTTCAAATTTTGGCTATTGTTCAGGAGCAAGCAATTAATTTGCCAGGGATTTGTAATCCACTGTATCTAAAGAACGGTAGACAAATTGATCCTGTCCGCATGATTCAGATGTCCTCCAAATAATGTTTACATTGTAATGCATGGATTGACATCTTCTGTCTATGTGAAGAGAGCTCCACCTTATTGGTTCAGTCTAGTAGATTATCTCTGACTGAAGGGAGAATTAACCAACAATATTATGGCCTTTCTAGAGAAGCATTTTTAATGATGACTCAGAAATGTGCCTGAGATCTAGAAGCCCAACTGGATCAGTCTGTCCTACCCAAGAACATTTTTCTGAGCTGTCAGGCTTGTTTTTCAGTTCAGTAAGACAACTATACCACGTAACTGTGCCTAAATTCCAGAGAGCATTAACTGTAGAATGCTTTCAAGTACTCCTTATGGCCCTTCTTGAGATACAAATTCCACATGAGCTCGGTGGAGAGGGGCACGATTCTGGGAGTTGAAACCCACAAGTCTTAGAGTTGTCAAGTTTGGAGAACCATGCAATATTGTACTTTTTATAAGGATGCAATAACCAGGCAACTCCAATTTATTCTGTGCACAGCTGGTACCAGACCAGAGCTCTATTTTTATGAATGTGGCCAAACATTGTTATTAGATATATACTTTGCTCGCATCAATAAACTATTCACAATCTGGTACTAATTGTTGTATTCTGATCAATAACCATAATAAACATACACATCTATGTGCGTTTGAAGGTCCGTCAGTATCATTGATGTTATTTTTATTCATAAAACTTTTGGTTAACAACCTGGCATCTTTTATTTTCAGTGGAAAATGTATAACCCAGCCTTCTCCCAAGTGGAAATCTGGTTCCGATTTGTCTTTGTGGTTTTTACTTTCATAGTCACAGTGAGTATCAGCTTTCTGTTTAGTTTTAATAATATATTTTGGTATGTTTGCCTGCTTAAGACAAATCAGTGCCTGTTTAGTTACACCTGCTGTTGGTTTAATTCATCTCAACATATTTTTACATCGTGGTGACCAAAACTGGATGCAGTATTCCAAGTTTGGAAGCTTTCATGTTTCTACCCCTTCTCTTATGCTGAACAGATGCCATATAATTGTTCTTCCTTTCTTTGCAGTGTCTCTTTGCTCATTCCCTGCGCAAGTTCTCCATGCGAGATTGGGGGATAGAGCAGAAGTGGATGTCAATCCTCCTTCCCCTGCTATTACTTTATAATGGTATTTATTTAAAATATATCCTGATATGATGGGATTTGGGGGTTATCTGACTTTCACATGTGAGAGATTAATGAAAATTAAAATTCCAACTAAAATCACTAGGAAAAATTAGGCTTGGCAGCATAATCTGATGGCATTTTCAGATTTGATAAAAAAAAAAAAACATTTTGTTTGGTTGTTCCCATTATTTAATACCAAAATAATTAAGAGTGTTTGAAGTAGCTGAAAAGCTTTAATATGTGGAATTAAGTTAACCTCTGATATCACTCAGTAGAAAAAAAAACCTCATTAGCGAAATAGGCCAGCAGCTTATTCTAATTGAAAAGAAATGTTGAAAGATGGAAGGCTTGGCAAAACCCATTTCTTCTAAAATATAATGTTCAGAGAGCCTGTGCTCAAGATGGCTACCCACATCTCTGGGCCGCCTTCCTATGATAGTTTTGAAAATGTTTTGAAAATATGGCTTCTTAGAAAAAGAATCACAGAAAATTGACTCATCAGAGTTGTAGTTGCCATCATTGTGGCTGTTTTGTTATTTTTCATTTTCAGTATGGTACACTGCACAGTGTTTTTCTGCAAATGAGCAGAAGTAACAAGTAATATACCAATTTGAATGGAGATTGATTAAGAAGAAGTTCTAGAATTCAAGGGAGCCTTTGGGAAGTTTCCAGTCCTTCTGTACTCACAAGCATGGTCTCTGGTGCATGGGTATTTCTGAAAAAGGAACCAATAGCAATGATGCATCAGGCAATATCCTGACACATAACTGAGGAAACAGAGATGACAATCTAACTACCTTCCATTCCTTTGTTAGTTTTTTATTTGTATCTGTGCCTGTGAGTCAGTGTTGACTTCTGCTGACTGTGTGGACCAGGCCCTGAAGTTTTCTTGGCAAGGTTTTCTGAAAATGGTTTGCCATTGCCTTTTTTCTAGGCCTGAGAGAAAGTTACTGGCCCAAGGTCACTCAGCTGGCTTTGTACCTAAGGCAGGGCTAGAACTCACATACTACCGATTTCTAGACTGATGTATTAACCTGTCTTAACCACTACATAAAATTGCTCCTCCTTGATAGACTTTTCCATTATTTGTTTCCCTGCTTGGTGCAATTAGTGTGACTAGCAAGGGTATGTATGTTTGTGTATATGTGTGTGGGGGGGGGGGCGGGGGGGTTGGTTCAGTTGTTACGCAGTACCTTTGTCCAGTTTTTGAAAATTCCTGCTCAATTCCAATTCCTGGCCATTTTCACTTGAATTCTGCCGTAATAAGCTGGGATGGGAAAAAAAGTCAATTTCTATACAAATCCAGCCCAAAGTTTAGCAAATGTTTTCTCAGTAAATTGCCTTTTAGAATACAAGTGTTTTATATCTGTAATAAAGTATGTTAGAAATACCATATAGAAAACACCTGACACATGTTTCATATTGTTTTTTTAAACTATTGTGATTGCATAGGGTTCAGATGTGTTGATCTATACTTTCCAGCATACCTGAATTATATAGTGTATTACCTGAATAGCCAATATATCGATATTGGCTAGGCTAGCTTGAGTTTATGTAACTGAACAACATCTTGGTCTTGGTGCTGTAAAAAAGACAGAATATTCTTATGGTTGGTAGCGATGATGTCTTCTGACTATCCCCCCTCTCCCATTCTGTTATAGACCCATTTTTCCCCCTCTCATTCCTAATCAATAGCTGGTTTCCTGGAATGCTAGATGACCTTTTTCAGTCGTTGTTCTTGTGTGCATTGCTGCTGTTCTGGCTTTGTGTCTACCATGGGATCAGACTACAGGTGAGGACTGACTTTGGACTATAAGTAAAGTTCTAGACACTGCATTTCAAAGTGATGCAACGTCTAGAGAAATGAAAGTAATTGGAGCTTTTTACAATTAATACAGTAACGAAGGATGGGATTAGGGAAGTAGAATGGATAAAGTGAATAGGACAGTTCTTCTTCCTGCAAAATGGTGGAAAACCCAGGAAAGAGATAAAGGAATTATTGAATTTCACGGCATGAAATTGAGCAATAAAATTTGCTGCTCTAGATTGTAGTAATAAGCAATCAACTTGGTTGCCTTTAAAGGGGGATTGTACATATTCTTGAACAACATAAAAGAAGAGTGCTAGAAAAGTTGGGCATTTAATCTAGCACAGTTGTTATGATAGGAGTAAAATAATATTTCAGTGTGGTTTATGCTCTGTGATAATACCTGTTTTGTTAAATACTTTGAAAGTATGATTTTTATCTAGAAACTCTACAAAGTAACTAGGCTTAAAGATGTTGGTCTAGAAATATCTACTGAGCTTCATGGCTGAACAAGGGTCCTCCTAATCCCAAATTCCAGCCAGTCATTAAATCTTTTCAGTGAAACTTGCTTGCTTCACTTAGCAACATGTGGCACTTAACAGGTGTTGAATGCTGGTATTTTGCCAATGGAATGAACATTATTGCTGAACAGAATTCTATCCTTAAAAAAACCAGTGTATTGCCTCTGGAGTACTGGGGCAGCCTTCAGAATAAGTGTAATGAACAATTATGGGACAGGAAATGGGAGAAGAAGAGGAGGAAGATAAAAGCTTCTTTTGTTCAAAAGGAAATCCACTTACATAATTTTGGATTTAGCTCTATATAGCCAGTAGCCCAAAGAATTTCCATTATTCATAGGGTAATAAATGATATGCCTTGAAAAGGGCTTGAAAACCTTGGCTGAGTAAATCTGTTGTTTTGGTTCTGCCCTTCTGGTCAAGTTAATTACACAGTTGTTTATTTGGTGGCTCCTTCTACAGAACTCCCACTGAAAACAGTGTGTCATAAATGATAACATTTTGATTGAACAAAGTTTCTATAAGACTATGAAGTGCCATAGCCAAGGGGCCGACTTGTTACACTGATCATCACTTTGGAGGTTCTTTTGAAGGAAATAACATGTTTTACAATCCTGAATTAAAACAAACACATTAAAACAACAGAAACAATAGTTCATTGCTTTACTTCCCTCCAAAAAGTATGCAACCGTTCACCGAATTTATCTCCTCTACAAAGGAACATCTGCAACCATAAGTGAGATCTGCCGGATTTTGCAAACATTGGCAGTTGTGTTTCTGCAAAGAAACCGACACAGATTTGACAGCTCTTTCTTAAAAAGTAATTAAACTTCAGTCTGACATCTTCTGCTATTAATAAAGAAAAAATATTTGGGAGATATATATTCTTCTTGCATTTAACATCAAAATAGAAACAAAAGGATTCTTGCTCTATTTTAATTAAAAAATATTCTTACAGAGTTGTAACTGATTTTTGTAATGCAAATCCAATACAGTTGTCACCTTTTCTTTCTTTTTTCCATTTTTTAGGGAGAAAGAAAATGCATGACCTTTTATTTTCCAAAATTCCTTATTGTTGGTCTCCTGTGGTTGGCTTCTGTTTCACTAGGCATATGGCAGACGTAAGTAATTTACTTCTTTTTGTTTGTTAAACACTAATTATCTTTTTCCTAATTCAAAACTATTTACAAAATTATATTAGAATGGATACTTATATATTAATAAAATGAAAAAAGGAGCTAAAATTTTAATCTTAAAAAGGACAGAAAGAAATCTTAGAAAATATTTTAAACGTTCTGGAAAAATGAAAAACCAACTATATCAAGTTCAATCCTTACCTAGATTGTTACAGATAAATGTTTAGATTCATGATCATAGCATGCTTTTTTTTTTTTAGGGTCAATGAACTACATGATCCAACATACCAATATGAGATTGACACAAATAATTTTCAGGTATGTTAGGATAAAGCAGTTTTGGATTTGCATAGGAAATGATGAATAAACTCAGGTTTTGTAAATAGACCTGTTTTTTACCTATTTAACTGTGTAAAAAATTTGCTTAATCCACATCTAAAATTATTTGTATATATTAGGGAAAATTGTACCATAGCTTAAACTATGTTTTCAAAACTATGACTGCAAAAAAGATTGAAAAAAAATTGGTTTACTTCTCTGGGAGTGCAATTTACTTTGAAGATAGCAAAATTGAGCCATGTCAGCATTACGTTTATTTCTATCCTAAATTTAAGATTTATTCTTAAGATTTTTCCTTTTTATTTATCCCAGTAAATTTCTGATATTTCTAATATATCTTTTGTTTTCCTCTTCTCTTTTTCTCTTTATTTATTGCCAGTTAGCATGCACGTATGTATGTGTGTGTGTATAAATATATATATTCTTCAGCGAGTATTTATATATATGGTAATTCAGCTTTGTTCGGGTATTTTCCCATGTCATTATAACTGTAGCAACGTTTCGGCAGAATCTCATCCGCCATCATCAGGCTTCTGTATAGTGTTCGTCTGTGAGTCAGACTTTCACAGCTGTTTTTGTTTTAAATTTGGTGCTAGCCTACTGCTGTGCCAGAATGGTTTTTTCTTCATCCTGATTGGTTGGGAGTCTTGGTCTGTGTTTATTGGTCTTGGAGTTTGCTGTGTTCTGCTTGATTGGTGTTTCTAATATCTTCTGTCTGTTTTGTAGCTTCTTTTGTCTTGATTGGCTGGCAACATTGTGTTTCCTGTATTGGAGGCTTTTAGTGCGGCTTGGCTCCGAGTAAAGGGACGGCTATCATTTATGAGGAAGCTAGGTTTCATCTGGGTGCCTGGTTGGGGTGTGTTTGAGCTGGAGCTATCATGGGGAGTCTGTTTGTGCCCATGTGTTTGCCTGGCTCGTGGTGGAGATTTTTTTGTTTGAGAGTGCAGGCTTCCAGATAATTGACAGTCTGGGAGTCATCTCTTCTATTCATGCTTTCAGGTCTTTTTTCAATCTCTATAGCTTCTTTGATAATTCTGTAGCTGGGGTTTTCTATAGTGGCTAGGGTTTTGGTGCCAATGAAGTCAATGCTATGACTTGTGGCTTTCATGTGTTGGACTAGTGAGGAAGTATGTTCCAGCTTTTTTGCTGCATTTTTGTGTTCATTTTTGTGTTCGCCATGGAAATGGAAACAAACAAACAACTACCATTCCTAGATGTACTAATCTACAAAAAAACAGATGGCACACTAGGACACATCATATACCAAAAGAAAACACACACCAACCGCTGTCTCAACGCCCAATCCCACCACCACCCAGCACAGATAAACTCCGTGGCCAAAACACTAATTGCCAGAACCAAATGCCTGGCAGACAAGACACACATAAAGACTGAACTATGCACCCTGACTAAAGTACTGACAGCCAACGGCTTCCACAAAAGCTAAATCACCAGCTTGATCCACAAAAACACACTGAGACATAATGGAGACCTAGAACATAAACAGACCTATGGAACAGCTGTCCTGCCCTACATAAGAGGTACTACAGACAAAATCAGTAAGAAACTACACAAGCATCACATCAAGACTGCCTTCAAAACAGACAGAAAAATAGCAGCCATCCAAAGAAACCCCAAAGATAAAATTGACCTGGAAAACCAAGGCATATATGAAGTCCCCTGTGCATCATGCCCTGCCACATACATTGGACAGACCAATAGAAGAATAAGTACTCTCCTAGATGAACACAAAAATGCAGTAAAAAAGCTGGAACACACTTCCTCACTAGGCCACAGGTCATAGCATCGACTTCAATGGCAACAAAACCCTAGCCACTATAGAAAACCCCAGCTACAGAATTATCAGAGAAGCCATAGAGATTGAAAAAAGACCTGAAAGCATGAATAGAAGAGAGGACTCCCAGACTGTCAATTATCTGGAAGCCTGCACTCTCAAACAAAAAAATCCCCACACCACAAGCCAGGCAAACACCTGGGCACAAACAGACTCCCCATGATACCTCCAGCTCAAACACACCCCAACCAGGCACCCAGATGAAACCTAGCTTCCTCATAAATGATAGCCGTCCCTTTACTCGGAGCCAAGCCACACTAAAAGCCTCCAATACAGGAAACACAATGTTGCCAGCCAATCAAGACAAAAAAAGCTGCAAAACAGACAGAAGATATTAGAAATACCAATCAAGTAGAACACAGCAAACTCCAAGACCAATAAACACAGACCAAGACTCCCAACCAATCAGGTTGAAGAACAAACCATTCTGGCACAGCAGTAGGCTAGCACTAAATTTAAAACAGAAACAGCTGTGAAAGTTTCAACTCACAGACGAACACAATACAGAAGCCTGATGATGGCAGATGAGATTCTGCCGAAACGTTGCTACAACTTTAAAAGCACAACTATAATGACATGGGAAAATACCCGAACAAAGCTGAATTACCATACATATAAATACCTGCAAAAACTTAAAAATAAATATATATATATATATGTAACACCCATGAAAAGAAGTTCTGCTATCTATGAATTTTTAGGAATTGTGCACATACTCCAGAGAACTGCTAAATTTTATTTAAAAAATGCTTTTTTTTACTTCTTTTCTCCATTTTGAGGTTTTTCCCATATCAAAGCCAACATGCTGTGCTTCCCATCCAAAGATCTTAATTTTATAGCTTCCAAATAGATTGGACTACCATTTCCCATACCTGCTAGCTAACATGGCCTTGGCATTGGGTTTAAATAAAACAGTATTACATTCTCTTCTTCTAAGACTCAATTCTAAGATTCTGTCATCACCTGCTCAAATCCCTTTACCCTCCTTACCATCAACTAACCTCTATTGACCTCACCCCATTCCTAAGAGGTTTGTAAGGGCGTGCATAAGCGCACAATCATGCCTACCATCCCTGTCCCCTATTGTCCCCAATTATTAATTCCTATTTCTTGTATTTAAACTTACCGTGTATACTTGAGTATAAGCCGAGTTTTTCAGCACATTTTTTGTGCTGAAAAAACCCCCCTTGGCTTATACTCGAGTCAGATTCCCCTCTTAAAAAAAAATGGTGTGGAGCTCCGAAGCTGGGCAGCCGCTTCCCTGCTTCCGTGTTTCCTTTGCAACTTTTAAGCATGGGGGTAATCGGAAGCAGAAAAGTTCTTGCTTGAGGATATATTGTTTTTTCTTTTTTTAATTGTTTTTTTTGGGGGGAAGACCCACCGCCATGTGAGAATGCTCAGACACGAAATCTATCCAACCGAAAATAAATGTATGTGTGTGTGTGGGGGGGATTTTAACAGAGGGAAGATGTAGGGAGAAGGCAAAAGCGATGGAAGATCCTTCAGGGGAAACTGAGGGGGAGACTCACCCTTGGTCCAGATGAGCCCCCTTCCCCTTTCTCTAGGCTGAGAAAACAACGCGAGCCAAGGTTGCTTCGGCTCCACTCAGCTTCATTTCCTCAGCTCCAGCTGCTTTCAGTTCACTCGGGAGGAGGGGGAGGAGGAGGAGGGGGAGGCAGCTCGCGTTGTTTTCTGAGCTCTAGGCTGAGAAAGCAACGCGAGCCGAGGTCGCTCCACTCAGCTTCATTTCCTCAGCTCCAGCTGCTTTCAGTCCACTCGGGAGGAGGGGGAGGAGGAAGTGGTGGTGGCAGCTCGCGTTGTTTTCTGATAGTGAGATCATTTCCCAAATTAATTGATTCACTAACCCAAAAGAAGAAGATGTTGATGACAGTGGAAGGCAGGAGTCACTCTCTCCCTTGCAAGAAAAAAGTAAGAGCCGTTCTTATGATCTCTCCCTCTCTCTCTTTCTCCCCGTAATACAGTAAAGGGTTTTTGCATTTGCAAGGTGCAAAGCGGCGGGGGTGGATCGCGCGCGCGTGCTGGAAAGGGCTTGACTTTATTGGGAGGGGGGAGAGAGAGAGAGAGAGAGATATCATAAGAACGGCTCTTGGTTTTTTCTTGCAAGGGAGAGAGTGACTCCTGCCTACCACTGTCATCATCATCATCTTTTGGGTTAGTGAATCAATCAAACCTTTCATGATAGTGAGATCGTTTCCCAAATTTCCCTTAAATCAGGGTAGAAATCAGAAACAAACCTTTGGGCTGAGAATAAGCCTGTTCCTATGATGCCATTTTTGTTCACTGCAGTGTGAAAAGTGTGAAAAAACACACTTCTTTTTCTTCATCTTCTTGTTCCCTATTTACTGGTCTCTTTCAAAGAGGAAATTGTGAACATCAAACTTATTCTCAACTGTCCTAGTGAAAGTTTTTATTGGTATCTATTTTTATTTTTGAAATTTACCAGTAGCTGCTGCATTTCCCACCCTCGGCTTATACTCGAGTCAATAAGTTTTCCCAGTTTTTTGTGGTTAAATTAGGTGCCTCAGCTTATATTCGGGTCGACTTATACTCGAGTATATACGGTATGTTTATTCTTGTTTCTGTTGTATTGTAAGCTTTTGACAAATAAAATAAATAAATAAATAAAATAAATAAAACTGTTGGACCAGCTTGTAAAGATGATGGTCTCTGTGTACAATTTGGAGGTTCTCAACATAATGTCATTCCCAATAACTGAAAATAAAATGTAAAATGATCAAGACTTCACTGAAGTTCTTGGGGTGGGATTATTGTAATCTTGCAAACTTTGGTGATTACCTGAACTTTCAATCAAGTAAAAATAAGGATAGTGTTCAATGCCTGATACAATTGTCAACTCCTGGCATAATGCACAGATGTGGGAGAAAGAAAGTGTAGTGCTATCAAAACAATATTCAAATGTTTTTAATTGTGTTTTTGTAACAGGGGATGAAAATCTTCTTCCTTGTGGTGGCAACAGTATATATTTTGTACCTTTTATTTCTAATAATCCGGGCGTGTTCAGAGCTTCGGAATATGCCCTACGTTGGTAAGCTCTATTCTTCACCTGTGATTTCTGATGATGTGTTGTTCTTCTGGAAAGATACTTGTGTTATTTTTCAAATAACTCTTTCCTATTCTTTTCTCAGATCTCAGGTTGAAATTCTTGACTGCGCTGACATTGGTAGTTCTTATCATTAGGTGAGATATTCACTTGAGGATATTATTCAGTTGTACCTAAAAGTGTGCAAAATGCTCCTTTTGGAGGATGGGCCATGTTTGAAACACAAATTACTTCCTGTTTTGGAAGATATATGTCTGTAAAATAACCCAACCCTTCCTTACCCCTCCCTCCTCCTGCTCTGGAATGGCTAGGTCAACTCAGTCTGGAAGAAAAACACAATTTCTGACATTACCAGACTAGTACTTTTTGCAGGTTCCTAATATTCTATGTGAAATATGAAATATGTGCAAGGTATTAAATGCAGTGGATCATTGGATCAACCTCCCTTGGAAGCAGATACAGTGGTATCTTGGTATTCAACTGCTTTGAAACTCACTGAATTTGGTACTCAATCATTTTGAAGCAAACATTTTTTCCTGGTATTTATTATTTGCTTGGTACTCAACACAGAACCTATTGGCTGCCTTATGACATTATTCCTTATGGAAAAAAATTGGTACTCATCATGTCACCTGGAATCAATTAACAATGAGTACCAAAGTACTATTGTACCAGATAGTGCACTTTGGTAATATTTTCTTTTGTGGTACTGATGGTAAAATGAGGAAACTCAATGAACAGAATTAAAACAAAAATTGAAAATATACCTATAGAGGAAAATGTAATAAAGAAAATATTAGAATGTGCTGAAATGGATAAATTAACATTGAAAATTAAGGATAAGGGACAGAATACTTTTTAATTTGGGAATTATTTTATCAGTGGCTAGAAAATAGAACCAGAAGTGAGAAACTTAGAATGGAGAGGGATATGTAATCAAAGATGAAATAAATGTGTAACTGAATAATGAAATATTGAATAATTAGGATAAGTAAACATGATGATTAATAGAATTAGACGATAATGTTTATAAATGTGATGTTCATATGATGTTTATAATGTTTGATATTATTAACCAATTATAGATAAAGCTGAATAGAGTGATAATTAAATAATGGGAAATGTTTAATAAGTGAAGATCATGGTGAATAGATTTTGAGAATAATAGTTATAGTTATTTTATTGTATAATGTACTACTTGTATTTAAAAGAGATTGTACCCAAACAGTACACTACCATTGTAGATGTGGAAATTTTATATATAACAAAGAAAATTGCATAATAAAAAGTAATAATTAAAAAAAAGAACGGAATTAAAACAATCTGTCTAGACATTCTTGCTGTGTAAATTTTACACCACTGCAGTCAACCATTAATATTTTAGGGAGTGTTTTGTAAGAAATCCTACAAGATTAAACACCACTTTTTTCATCTCCATAGTTCCCCTGAAGTATGTGTATGTCTCATATAACTTATTCCTACTTTATTTGGGCACTTGTATTAATCTTGGAGAAGTATGTTTATAATTGACCCATTTGCAGCTTTCTGTGATTTACTTGGGAAATAGTTTCCTAATGTTAATTTCAAATACTGATTTTTATTTAATTGCTCTTGGAATTAAAAAGGATTTTAAAATGTAGAATGAACTTTGATTTCTTTTCCTTTCTTGCAGCATCGCTATATTTTATTTGCGTTTTGGAGCACAGGTTCTTCAGGACAATTTTGTGGCTGAGCTTTCAACCAATTATCATAATTATATCCTTTCACTGTGACATCCTGCTCAAAGTTTCAATCAAATGGTAGGGCAATCATAATTGAAAAAACTAATATACGAATAAATAAGATAGGCTTTATATAGCCCATTATGTAGACTCTCAACAGTGACAAAACCCTGTCATTACTCCGAAGCCTACAGTTAATATTCTCAGTTTCCATTTATGTATCCCAAAGATGCTGTTCAAAAGGCAACTGGACTCTCTTGGTTTTTTTTTCCTTGAATACATTTCACTTCTGATCCAAGAAATTTCTTCAGTTTTGGCTGAATGGTGGGGAATGCTTTCATTATCAGATTATCAGTCAACCATGACCTGGATGACTGATAATCTCCATAGTCATTCCATGTATATAAATTTAGACTCTTGTACCCTGTGGGTTACTCAAATAATATGATTATTATTAAGTCTTCCTGATTGTTTAATTCTTATTTGATTTATATGTTGAATACATAATATTTCACTATCAGAATATCTCATTGATTCAAAGTTTAATTTAAAAAAAAAATGTTTAAAATTCAATTGAAAATTAAAATAAAACAAAATAATGAAAGTATGTCAGAGAAAAAGGCTGACATGCACAAAGATTAAACCTAGCAATTCAGGATTGTTTGCTTGTCTCTTTTTCATCATGGTGGTGAAGATCTTCATATTGAAGGCTAGGAGAATTTCCAAGGTCAGGACTTCCAAAGGCTACAACTACAGGGAAGGCCCTTTATGGGCATCCCAAACAAATGTAGATTTAAATGCTGGTGGGATGTTGGCAAACTTGTTAAGCAGCGGTCCCCAACCTTTTGGGTACCAGGGATAAGTTCCGTGGACTGAGGTTTTCTGCAGATGGAGGGGGTGTGGTTTCGTGTGCTGCATGCATCCCATGGATAGGGTTTCACTTGTTTGCGTGGACTAATTTCTGGCATGCTGCGGACCAGTGCCGATCCACAGACTGAAGGTTGGGGAGCCCTGCTGTAAAGGATCTTAAGAAACAGATGTGTGCAAATGTTTTAATGAGGCTGGCTTTTTACTCAGTGGTGTTTTAATGTTTAAATCACTGTTAGGAATAAAAAGTAGAGCTCATTCAGTTTTTTGAATGGTTCTTTAGATCTTGATTACATGTCGAATTGTTTTTATATATAATGATATCCTTGACAGTTATCACCTGCAGAATTCTTATCCTTCTATGGATTATTAAATTTCTACCTATACACGTTAGCCTTTGTGTATTCACCATCAAAAAATGCCCTATACGGTAAGTTAATTTATGTTGTTCCTTTTGGCAAAATTCTGTTTTACTTTTGTTTGAAGTAGTTTGACTGATCTATGGATAAGCTATGAAGTTTAGTACCAAATGGTGCACTGCATAGTAAAATAATATTATTTGTGGGCATTCAGATGTTATATCATTTTTTTTATTATTATAATGTCCAGAACTAAATGTGTTAGGTAATCTGAGCTTGGCATAGTTTCTTGTGTAACAGAGCAAAATCTGAAACTACCCCTAAAATCTCAGTCCCAACCACATATGTAATGTGACTCTCCCCTTTCTACCGCAATCAACAAAGGTGCCCTTGACAACTAATGATTGTCCAGTTCTGATCTATAACAATAAACACTGAAGCAAACAGAGGAGGGTTTAATATTCATTAAAGTGGCACCAAAGAATGACAAGGAAGAAGATACTGAATTAAAAGACTTTTAATAACATGACTGATCTTTGGGGAAGAGAGATGCGTTTATGGACTATATTCTTCAAAACATTTTTCAGAAACTCAGCTGAAAGACAACCCTGCCTTTTCCATGTTGAATGATTCAGATGACGATGTTATCTATGGGTAAGTAAGACTTGCAATAATGTCACCAATCCCACTTTGTTTCTGTAGTGTTCTATGAAGCATATTTTCATTTTTTTTGCCAGGCCTCTCCATTCCTACATTAACAAAAAACTTGTCCCAGAAGTTGTTTTTGTAATAAAAACAAATGATAAGGAAAGTTCTTCTGGAATTAATATGCAGCAAAAATAATAATTAAGGCATAAATTGTGAAACTGCTATTATGTGTTTGCACCCCCAGAAAGACTAACACTTTTATAAAAAGATGGCAAATCTAAGAGGTCCATCAAACAGTTACTAAGTCAAGTTGGATTATTAGAAAGATCTGTTTAAGAAAGAATAGTAATTTTCTTGTTTAGATCTGTATATGTAACTCGCAAATATTGTAAAATAAAAAATACTGTACATAGTCTGTTAGATTGGTATGACAGAAAGTTATTAATATTTCCCAAAGTGTAGACCTTTGGAAATGTTATGACTGATCCTAGTCAGTCTTTTCCCAATCTTCACCTTAATTCTTTTTGGGTCACGCTGATTGACACCTGATATTTTTTTCTTGTCCTGAGTTTGATGTCTGTGAAATTAGTTTTACAAGCTATCCATTTTCAGACAAGTGTAGTATAAGTAGCTGTGGAGTGTATCAGCCCTATTTGAATTGTGTGGGGCTCATTTTTTTTTTAGGATTTGTATTACTTCCCTTGGATCTGTTTTTGATGAATTTTGACTGCTGAAAATTTTGAAGTATATGTTGCTTTAAACAAACACAATTAAAATTGAATTAAATTGATTATACTAATAGTCAAATTGAAAAGCAACAAAAAGGGGGTTTCCAAACAGACTAAAAGCAAATAAAGGAATATAGTTTGCGTACTTACCTGGAAAGAACTCAGATTGAAAATAATAGAGCCAGTAAATTCCAGAATTTAAATTGTATGGAATTGTAATATTTTTTGTTGCTTATGTGTAAAGTATCATTTCTTAAATATGTTTGGACAGGAGTGACTATGAAGAAATGCCACTTCAGAACGGCCAAGCTATCAGAGCCAAATTCAAAGAGGAATCGGACAGTGATTAAATTTGCACAGGAGCAGCCAAGAATATGGAACAAGAAAAATGTTATCTTTCCTATAGTCAAGTGAACCATGCTTTTGGTGGAAGTATGTCCTTTATTCCAGTCATTTTCTGTTTACAAAACTAAAATGGATGGGAGTGAGAAATGAATGTTTAGTACCATTTAAAGAAACGTGTGGTTTACCCACCCTGTCTCGTAAAACTCAGTTGCAACAAGATGCCTCCACACAGAATGCTGTGGAATCAGATTATTAAAATCAATAAGTTTTTGGGCAGTCTTAGCTTATTATGGGTTAATAACTGAATAGTGGATTTCCTAATTACTTCATTACTAATATAAGAGAATATTTGCAGCTCAGGGTTGAACTGTGGAATCTCTGGTGCTCTCTGAGCTTGGTAGTTTCCTTGCAAACATTTCATTATCCAATTAGATAACATGTTCAGTGCTAAAAGGGAGTGGGATTTGTTCTGTTTATTTACGGTGGCTTTCCCTGTCAGTGTTGGTGGGAGTGTTGTTTTCTTCTTGATTGTTCCTTGATTAGGCTGTGGTTTACTGTTTTGATTATTATGCTTCATTACTATTCATGACTGCACTTCATTACTATTTAAATGGCAGTAATACTCTGCATTTTTTAAATGCCAAAGTAATTTATCTTGACTTTATATATTGTAGCATCAAGACAATGCACCATCTCCCAACATCTCTAGATTCCAAAGTTAGGTGGAAATTGGGCTGGTCTTCTTGGCTCTCAAGAATATTACCACAGGCATGCAGTAATGAACTCCCAATAATTCAGTACATAACTGGTGTCTTGAATTCATAAAACTGAAATTTCTTCCTGTTATTTTCTATTGTAGACAATTGATTTCCACAACAGCTCATTCTTTCTGAGATACCAGTGTATTTGTGTTGGTTTAGAAGGCAGGAATGATTTGAAAACTGATTTATCTTAAAATAATGCTAACATTTAAATGCATGGCAATTTTGAATTAAAAGCATTTTTTTTAAGGGAACATATACTTCAATCACATACTCTTCCTTCAGGAAAATGTTCTGAATATTTTAATAAATTAAATATTATTAATTACTGTAGTTTAGAAACACACAATAAATGTTAAGTATGATGGCTACTGAAATGAGCGCTTATTTTATAATGTGGCAGGATCCAAATGGTGATTGATTCATTTTTATTAGATGAACCCTTTATTGGCAGAGTTTGGTAGAACTTTCAGATTTCCACAGAAGCATTCAGATAACAAAACTCTGGAAGAATTATATGAGTAAAATATGGTCATGTGACATTCTCTTAGAATGGCCTTTGCTTCATGGCTGCTTTATGTGTGGGCTATAATGTGGAATTAATTGTTCTTGTTCCTATTGTACATACAGAATAGGAATGAAGAGCTCTGCAGCAAATAGCAAATGTCTGGGTACCTTGATATGATTTCTTGATTTTAATTGCAGCTATCTTGAATGGTATTTCTCAGACTTTAAAAAAAAATCTTATCTTCAAACATAAATAAAATAATCTCTTCTGCAACTTTTATCCTTTCTAGAAAAATAAACTACTGCACTTCAATGTGTTAACTGGAATGAGGATACCAGTTAACAGTGCACTAGAGTAAAATGAATAAAAGTAAAGAGTAAAAATACCGTTTACTCTTAAATCTAGATGGATTCTGTGAATTGATTTCATTGGATTGACATTATGGATCTCTATTTTCTGTGCTTTCATAGTACATCTTTCTCCTTCTCAATCACTCCAGTAACTTTCTTAAAGTCATGAAGCTCTTATAACCTGTGAAATAAAACTGAAATGATACATAAGAATTAAAGCCCTGTTAAAATTACAGATATAATTAAATGCATTCCCAGTGTTCACTTTTGAGTTTAATAAATAGTCATTTCTTGCTTTAGGTCTTGTTCTAAATTTAAGCTTCAGGAGCAGCCTGATTATTTAATTCCAAGGCCTCAATTAGAAAGCAGAAGGGAATTAGTATTCCCTTTGTGCAGAAAGGAATTAGTATTCTCCATCACATGCATTTCCGATGGTTCAATGCATGCAAGAAATTTTAGTAAAGAGATGCTTAGTAGGCATGCAGGGACTGGATCCCAGACATACCCAAATTTGTAATAAAAACTGAAATAATCCAAAGCTATTAATACAACAATAAACTCATTTTTGTAAGTTACTCAAACATAAGATACCTAAAAAAAGATGGAAGTGAGGGTTGCAGGTCAAATATTCCACATGTATGTGATCAGCTCAGTTCTATGTGTACTACTGTAAATCACGTCTTTGCTATATGTCTAGTTTTTCTTTGTTAATATTTTAAATGTGCCAAGCTTATAGTGTATAACATAATAAGACTGAATACCTTTCTCTAATTTTTTGTATTGCTGACTCATGAAGGTTTTTTTTAAGTATATATTGTTTTATGTTATTTCAAGTTGCTTTTCTAAGGTTTGCATTCAATTTGTGCAAAAGGATAAAAGAAAAATCTGTGGGTTTCCCTAATCTCTCTAAACACATTTGGAGTTGTTGATAGGGAAAACTAAACTCTTCCAGCAATGTCTTGCTGACAAATGGCTTGAGATTCAACACTGAAGTGTTCAACTTTTATTTAATATGGTTCACAAATTATTTTATCCTGAATTCACTTGTTTCTGTGGAATTGTGTATTCAATGCCCCTAAAGTTCATTTGATCTTGGGAATTTCAGATGGCTTTGGTTTTTGACCTGGTAATGTTAGCTGTAAGCTGAATATCATTGAATTTGCCTGCACCAGTTCAGCCAACTGAAAATGTCTAGCAAACATAATGCTACTTCCTAAACATTTTGATCATTTTTCCTAGTTGCAAAATGTTTGTCTGACCTTTTGATATTTTTAGCATACAACTAGAATTTATCCTGGATTTATTACTTTAAAGAAGCATTATCAACAAGAAAATCAGGCACTTTCTTAAATCTGTCCCACTCAAAAAATGAGAGATTAGAATTGTGTTACAGGTAGTTTTCGACTTAATACCATTCATTTAATGACTATGGGAAAGTACGATGGCATTACAAAGTTATGACTGGTCCTTGCACTTGCAACTGTTGCAGTGGTCACAATTTGCAATCTTCCTAGCCAGTTTTCAACAGGCAAAGCCAATGGAGGAAGCCAAATTCACTTAACAATTGCATAGTTCACTTAACATCTTGTGATTCCCTTAATGACTGCAGCAAAAACAATGGTGGAAAAAATGGGCACAACTCACTTAATGACCACCTCTTTAGTGACAAAATGTCAGATTCCAATTGGGGTCATAAGTCAAGGACTACCTGTACACCATTTATTTTATATAATTTTGTAAATTGTAAACTTAAAAAGTTTTCTGATGAATTTGCCTGGATTAGTTTCTTTAAATATTTTGAATTGGATGAATTAGGCGTTTCTTCCTCTTTCCTTTTGTTCATATCTTTGAAAAGAGGCAAGACCAACGGTGACTACTTTTGCAAGGAACAAGTGTATTATTGCCTATTTTATATGTAATGTGATATTTTTCAGTTTTGGAAAACTCAGGAGGAAACTTCCAAATACATTCAAAATGACATCTAACTGGGAAAATGAAATAAAGATGAGTGCTGCTGGTCTTCTTGTATCTTGCTCCTTACTGGAAATTGAGACTATTTTTAGACACATTATTAATCACATAATACTTTTGCATTACAGTATACAATGTTGTAATGAGACAGGATCCATTTCATACTTTTAGTTAAGGGAATACTGAGAGAGAACTTTTTTTTAGTTAAGATTCACTTGGATACCAATATATTCTTCCAGTATGAAACTAGGGAGCTATTAGTAAATTTAAATACTATTAAATAATATTCTCACAGTTCTCATGTTCTTTGGTGTGGGGAGTAGGGTGGTTCTCATTATAAAATGGCTGATCAGTATTATGGGTATATGAGACTATCCCTTAATGTACTCAATTTTTAAGTGGACTCCAGTATTTCTGATGTTAGCAGTAGGAATTTTACCCCCCTCCCCCAAGCCTGAATATTTTGTTTTAAAATTTCCTTTGACAATACCATGTTTCCTTTAGTGAAAGCTATTTTATTAAATCAATGATTGGACAGAATAACCTTATTAAACCAGGAAAGCAGCAGATTGTGTAATACAAGGAGATGTCATATTACACTGTCACAAAGCCAATCAGGTTTAGATTTTGTTAGTGAGGTTAACCGAGAAAACAGGTTTTCATAAAGATATTTGAAAAGGATCAATTGAGGCTTTTTCAGAGCAACATAATAGTTACCATTAAGCATAACATGCCTGGAAATGGGAAACGTTAGGTGGTGTGTTGAAAAAAAAATCAATTCTTTTAATTGTGATTTTTATTCCAGTTTTCTGCAAGTTTATTCAGAAGTACATGCTATTAATCTTTAGGTTCACATTTGATACAAAACTTGAGAAAAAAAATTCCCAAGATTGTGCAACCATTGCACATTAGCTCTACAGTTCTTTTGTTGTGCTTGTTGTCTTATGTTCCACTTGTGCCAATATAAATATATGGAAAAATCCTTTCAGCACTATTCAAGATTTCAATATTTTTAAACAGCTGTGTAACGGAGCAAGTGTAGAAAATTTTATATCCAAATGTGGCTAGTGCTTTTTCAAAATAGCTATGTTAATGAGTGCATTTGTATATTTGATTTTGTTTGAAGAAGGGATATGCATGGTTTATTGTAATGTGTAATCTCCAGGCTTCAGGAAATCTGCTGTTTGCAATTATGGTGAGGCTTGGAATATGAAACAGAATTTCCCCACAGCGTAAAAGTACAATTCAAAAAGTAAAGCCTTTTTTTTTAAGCAAATACTAGAAATAGTGCAAAATAAAAATCATGAAATTCAATTTATTCATAATAAAATTTTATATTGGACTTCTGTATTAATGTTAATTAGTCTTTCTTTGATTTTACCCATGCTTTACAGGAGAATGCCAGCCAAAACAAAATACCCAGGAAACTAATGAAATTAAGGAATAATGATACTCTTTCAGAACTTCAGCATGTTAAATACTGAACGGGTAAAAATTAGGGCAAAGAGACCTTCAAATCAAACTCGGTTCCTGATGATCACATGAACATACTGGTAGCATTATTATTATTTTTAAAAAAGATGGAACTTCCATTGAGGATCTCAAATACTAACCTGGCCTCAATCTGCTTACTTCCCAAACCAGCAAAGATCAGCCACTGTTGCAATCATGACATTTCTCATTTCTAATTTTTTTAAGTTTTAGGAATGAACATACACATATTCAGAGCTTCAATAATTTAATAAACAAACAAATATAGAGTGAAAATCAGTCTTACCCACACAGGTGGAGTAAAGCTATAGAAGTGCAGCAAGTTTCAGGTTTTAGCACCTTGAGAAAACGTCCTTAAAGTGTTAAGACAGAGCTTGAAAGTGAACAAGGGATCATGCTTATTTAATAGTACTGACATTTCTCTTCTGTTTTTCCTCAGAAAGAATGGGTAACTCTTAATTATTCACTGAATTCAGAGTTTCAGTGGACTTAAAGCAATAACAAGGTTTGAAGAATTTCAAGGCAAATTATATTGCAAGTCCAAAGGCACTGACAATACAGTACATAGTCTTGTTCTCCCATCTTACAGTGCAGGCTCCTACAAAAAACAAATAAAAACAGCAACCAGTTATTCACATAAACACAAGATATCGATTAGTGCATCAATATTGTAATCCAGATATTTAAGTCTATGGCAAAGCTCTTCATAAGCTTGAGTAGTACTTATAGACAAAGTCTACTCTTATTTAAACTGTTTGGAAGCACATTTAGTTTCCTGTATTGCCTATTTTGAACAGTTAAAGAGAGAGTTAAGTCATTGCAGTCATGATCAGGTGAATGCACTGGAATTGAAAGTTTGAAAATGCAATACAAATTATTTTACCCCAAAAAAAGAGATTCCAGAATTATACAAATTTTCTGTAAAAAAGTTCAACACCAGTTTTGAAAGAGTTTTATACCATCAGCGGCATTGTCCCAGAAGCAAGAGTTTGCAGTGTGAAGTCCGGCACCATTTTTTTGCATAATCACACAGGTCACTAGAAATTATAAAGACAAAATATTATTAGAAAAAAAGCATTTGTCCATGTAACACAATTATATCTGATTTTGCAAAGGATATAGAGTACATGAGGTATGACCACAAATGTTCAGACTAATTACTATCAAAATGGGCATTGGTCCTTACCTGGAGCCGGGAGGATCATCCAGAGAGTGGGAGGTGCTTCAGTCTGCGTTGTTGAAGGCTGAGCTTAATTACTGAGAAATGCTCCGCCCTCCGTCATGTGGCTCCCTTGCATTCCCCAGTTTACGTGAAGATGAGAGTGAAGAGAAGATCGTGCTCTCATCTTACTATGCTAAGTGGTTCCTTGGCCGAAACAAGACCCCAACAGACGGTGAACTTAAAAGGGTGGGGCTGGATGATCCTCCCGGCTCCAGAGAAATGGCGTGTCAGGTAAGGACCAACGCCCATTCTCCTGAGAGCCGGTCGGATCATCCAGAGAGTGGGACATACCAAAGCTTGGCTGTCCTACAGGAGGAACTCCGTCTGGTTCTGAAGTCCCTGTGGTTCCTTGAGGACTCGCTGGAGAACTCGTCTCCCAAACGAAGCCTCCGCTGAGGCAAATATGTCGATCTTATAATGCCTAATGAAGGGAGATGGGGAGGCCCAGGTGGCCGCCCGACAAATATCAGCAATTGGAGCCTGGGTGGCCCAAGCTGCTAAGGTGGCTGCACTTCTGGTGGAATGTGCCGTTATGGCGCTGGGCACCGGCAGAGCCTGGGACAAGTAAGCTTTGGAAATAGTAGCTCTAATCCAGCGGTCGATGGTTGCCGGGGACACTTTGTGTCCTAAGGATTTAGATTGAAAGGAAAGGAATAAGGATTCGGACTTCCAAAAGGGCTGGGTACGTTTAATGTAAATGCGGAGGGCCCGTCTTACGTCCAGGGTGTGCCAAAGCTTCTCCCTTTCCCGCGAGGGATTTGGGCAGAAGTTCGGAAGTGTGAGTTCCTGTGCCCTGTGGAAGGCTGAATTGACCTTAGGCAAGAAGGTAGGATCACCCGGTTGACATGGAAGATGCAAAGGTCTTTCCTCACTGACAAGGCGGCTATCTCCGATATTCGGCGAGCCGAAGTAATGGCCATCAGGAATATGACTTTGAAAGTTAGGAACTGGAATGAGGATTCCCTGAGAGGCTCAAAGGGATGTTTAGTAAGGGACGTCAGGACCTTGTTGAGGTCCCAGGTAGGGTATCTGTGTACAGTTGGGGGACACAAGTTAGTTGCTCCCCTAAGGAATGCCCTAATGCGAGGGTGGAGGGAGAGGGTACCCAGATTGTCACAAATAATCACAGTTGAAAGGGCTGCTACCTGATGCCTCAAGGTGTTCGGAGAGAGTCCCTTCCTCAGACCTTCTTGGAGGAATTCCAAAACTTGAGCAATGGAGGGTGAAAGAGGGTTGATCTGGAAATTATGGCACCACTTGCAGAAGCTATTCCAAGTGGCATTGTATATTTGGGTTGTTGAGGGCCGTCTTGCGGCTAAAATGGTATCAATAACCTGGTCAGAGAACTGCTCCTTCTTTAGACGTTCCTGCTCAACCTCCAAACGGCTAACTGGAGCCACTGAGGGTCCGGGTGTTGGAGGGGGCCCTGGGAAAGGGATATCCTGTGTGTGAGGATTTTCCAAGGGGGGGCCACCGATAGATAGCGGAGATCCGCAAACCATGGGCGACTGGGCCAGTAGGGTGCCACTAAAATTAGCTCTGCTTTCTCGGAGATGAGCTGGATGAATCTGGGGACCAGGACCAACGGAGGGAATGCATATAGAAGCCCTGTGGGCCAGGGGCAATGGAGGGCATTGTGATTCTCAGCCCCGTGGGAGGGATACCTCGAGAAAAATCTGGGGAGTTGGGTGTTGAGCGGGGATGCGAAGAGGTCTACTGATGGGAGACCGAACATCACGGTCACTTCCCTGAACAGTGACGGGTTAATGTGCCACTCGGACTGGTCCACCGTGGTCCTGCTCAGCCAATGTGCTTGGGTGTTTGAGACCCCTGAGATGTGCTCGGCTTTGAGGGAGAGGAGATTGCGCTCCGCCCAACGGCAGAGGCGCTCGGCCTCTCTCATCAAACTTATGGACTGGGTGCCCCCTTGTCGGTTGATGTGAGCCTTGGTGGTAACGTTGTCCGTGAGTATCAGGACATGCCGCCCGCGTACGTGGGGAAGGAAGTTGCGCAGGGCCAGGTGGATGGCACGAAGTTCTAACCAGTTTATACTGCGTGTGCGTTCTACCTGTGATCATTTGCCCTGTGTCGAGAGCGAGTGGATGTGAGCGCCCCATCCGGACAGGCTGGCATCTATGGTGAGGATGAGGCGTTGGGGTTCCTTGAAGCAGTGTCCCTTGTTGATGGCGGGACTGGTCCACCAGAGGAGAGACGTGAGGACCCTTGAAGGCACCTTGATCACGGCCTTTGAATTGCTTCTGCCGGTCCTTTGGAACGGGAGCAGGAACCATTGTAGGGATTTAGTGTGTAAACGGGCCCAGGGAACAATGGAAATACATGAGACCATTTTACCGAGTAATTTAGACAATTCTAAAAGTGTTACCTTTCTTGATCGTCTGATATCTTGACAGTCTCCTGGATGCTACAGAATCTCTCAGAGGAAAGGAAAACCTTTCCCTGAACCGAGTCAATGACGGACCCCAAGTGGGTGATCCATGTAGATGGTAACAGATGGCTCTTTTGCCAGTTTACTAGGAACCCATGATTTTGGAGGGCAGAAAGAGTAGCTGATATCCTTTTCTGCTTGGGGTCTGGAGTGAGACAGGATGAGGATGTCATCCAGGTAACAGTAGAGACGAACCGGGAGGTCCCTGAGGTGGGCCACTAGGGCCGCGAGGACCTTAGTGAAGGATCTCGGGGCAGAGGCCAATCCAAAGGGAAGGGCCACATATTGGAAGTGGTGATGGTTGTAGTAGAACCTGAGGAATTTGGAATGGGAGGGCTGGATTGGGATGTGAAGGTACGCCTCTGAAAGGTCTATGGAGGATAGCCAGTCCCCCTGCCTGATGCCTAGTAGAATGGATTGTAGGGTGTGCATCTTAAACCTGCGGGAGGTCAGGTAACGGTTAAGGTGTTTCAGGTCTAGAATAGCCCTCCATCCCCCTGAGGATTTGGGGATCACGAAGAGGTGAGAGTAAAACCCCTGCCTCCGCTGGGATGGTGGTACAGGTTGTATGGCCTGTATGGAGAGGAGATGGCGGATAGCTGAATCCATTAGGTTGCGTTTGGTGAGATCCTTGGAGGGGGGGGGATGCCATAAAAAATTCAGGGGGGGCGCGCTGAAATTCAAGCGCGAGGCCCAGTCTGATGGTCTCCCTGACCCAGGCATCGGAGGTGGAACAGTCCCACCAGTCGGCGAAATGCTTGAGGCGTCCACTGATGGGGAGCGGTGGACGGGGTCTATCTGTTGCGCCGGAAGGGCTTCCCTCCTGAACCCCTGAAAGGGCGCCTGTAGCTGCCGCCCCTCCTGCTCCTGTCACCCGGATCGGCTCGATCCTGGGGCTGGAAAGGCCGGAAGGAGGGGGGTCTCGGGTACCTGGGCGGGAAAGGAAACTGGTAGAAAGGTCGTGAGGAACCTCTCCGAAAGGTCTATGCTCTTGACTCTGACCTACGGAAAAGGGGGGGGAAGAAATTTTTTCTTGCTTCTGGTTTCTGATAGAAATGGCTCCAGGATGGTGCCGAATAATTTGTCCCCTTTTATGGGGGCGGTGGCCAGCTTAACCTTGTTTTTTACGTCCGCCTGCCAGTGCTTGAGCCAGAGCAGGCGGCGAGCTGTAACGAGAGGATATTGCTCGGGCAGAAAACTTAACCGCGTGGTATGTGGCGTCAGCCGAGAATTCTGCCGCAGCCGTCAATTTTGCTATGTCCTGGTGTGCCCTTGTGTTAGAGGGGGGGGGACATGCTGCCTCAGTTGACGGAGCCACCGGATCGAAGACCTGGTGAAGAAGGAAGCGGCAGTGGCCGATCTAATGGCCCAGGTGTCCGCTTGGTGAGCCCTACGTAAAGCAAGCTCGGACCTCTTGTCCTCAGGTTTCAGGGGATCACTGGGGGAGGACGAGGATGCCAAACCAACAATGGGCTCATCTACCTCGGGACTGTTAAGCAGGTTGCAGAAGCTCGACTCAAGGTTAAAGAACCTCCTGTCCTGGCTGGATGGGGCAGGGGGGGCCTTTGTGGAGTCTAACTGGTTTGAGACTAAGTCATGAAAAATGGGCGGGGCCAGGATCACCTCCGCCTCCACCCAGGCTGCCTAAAGATGGTGTCCTCCTGGCCCTCTGCTGGGGAAGGGAGAGCCGAGGAAGACTGTACAGACAGGCCAGAAATGTTCCTGGCTTTAAATAGAAACGATTTAAACATGTGTGGCTTGAACAGACCCACAAAGGTAGGTTGATCCTCGTCCTCGGACATGTCCTCCTCCATAGGGTCTATCTCTGATAGGGGCTCCCCTTGGTGCGTAGACCTCCATTCCAATTCCTCCTCCTCCCCGAACCGATCTAGGTCCTCCATGGCCTCCTCCAGATCCCTTTCTGGGAGAGGACTGCCCTCCTGTAAAGGTACCTGACCAAGAGTGAGGTCCGATCTAGGCGAGGACCTGACTGATGGCGAGTCGTGTTCGGGCACCATCGAGGGCGGACCAGACCTGGACATCTGTTGCAGGCCCTCTGCAATCCCCTGGTGAATAGCCCATTCCATCCATGCCTGCATGTGCGCAGGGATCTCAACTATGGCGACCTCCTCATGGCGCAGACCAGCGGCCGTGGGCGTAAATGTTGCTTCCGGCGTCCGCGCAGACCAGCGGCCGTGGGCGTAAACGTTGCTTCCGGCATCCGCCTGGTCGTTGATCCGGGAACCTGGTGTCCCTGGGATGGGCTGCGCCTGGAGAGGGAAGAGCAATCTGGAGGAGGGGGGGGTGTCTGGAGGTAGAGGGAGCAGAGGGTGGGGGGGCTGGAAATACCGGTTGTGTCTCTCTAGATCGTCTGTCAAATTCTTTCTCCAGTGCCCTATGACGTCTTAGAGCGTTCCTCTGAGAAACTTTGGAAGTTTCTTTAGGGGCTTCCTTAGCCTGTTTGCGCAGGTGGTAGGATTTAGATTTGGCCTTCAAAGAAGGGCCTTTAGCGGAATTGTCATCTCCCATTGTAGAGGAAAGGACTGTAAAACAAATGTAAAGGCGGTTGGCTCGCCAAGGGTTCGACCTACAACAAAGGCCAGGTGTCCTTTTGCTGGCCCGCACCCCCTTTTGGAATTTTAAATGTATATAAACTAATATAATTATTAATATCTTTATACCTAAGCGTACAATCAAGATATATAATCCAACCAGTGTTGGCAACGTGAAATAGCCAAATATTGATAAGATGTAAAAATATATATATATGCAAATATGTATATATATCTATCTAAATATGTATGTATGTATGTATGTATATATATGTATATAACTGTATATCTAAATATATTTAGATCTCTATGTAATGATAAATATTACTATTAGTATTATTATTATTATTATTTACAATATTTAATCCAAGGTCTGGTTGGAACTCCCAGGAAGGAGTGACCCCAGGAATTGCTGTTAATATTGCCAATGTGCCAAATAAAACGCCTGAGGCTGGAGTGAGGCCTCGGGCAGCTGGAGCTCCCAGGCAACAACCGGGAGGGATAGGCTGCTATTTCCTGCCCTGAGCGTGCTGTGGAAAGCCAACAAGTTTGCCAATTCCCCTAAATATCTGATAGCTCTCACAGGCTGAAAGGCCTATAATTAGAGCTAGTCCCTTCGCAGCTCAATGAGGCCTCTAAAAGTGGCACCCGACACGCGGCAGTGCCCAAAATGGCGGCCGCCCACGCTCCCTTACTCATGGGCTGCTCAGGGCCAAAATCAGCCTCTCCGGCACGTCTAGGGACTGAGAGAGGCAGCCAGGTGATTTTCGCCCCTTCCTGGGGCGATCGGCATTTACGGTGGGGGGGAACACCAGCTGCGCTATTACAGTGCGATCAAATAAAGCCGCTACGAGTGCGGTGTAGAAAAGCGGCAGGAAGAGGATCGAATGGGGGGGGGGGTATTGGCACCGGAATGCGAAGCCGCCCGCTGTGCAGCCCCCTGGGGGCGAAGAAACGTGCTCCCCTGGTTAATCACTAACCCAATGCGCTTAGAGGCTAAGGAGAACCGGGGCAATGATAATCAAACCTGATGAATAAAGAGCTCTTGAATCGGCCAAGGAGTGGTGAAGTACACAGCCTACTCTCACGAAGGCTGAGCGTAAACTGGGGAACGCAAGGGAGCCACGTGACGGAGGGCGGAGCATTCCTCAGTAATTAAGCTCAGCCTTCAACAACGCAGACTGAAGCACCTCCCACTCTCTGGATGATCCTCCCGGCTCTCAGGAGAATCTCCCTGTCCTTAAATTTCAGGCTTTAATTTTACTTGAAAGCATTTCTGAAAAGTACACAATACTGTAAGATTGCATTAACTTACCAACATATTTGAATGGTTTTCCCAGCTTTGTCAAGTGACTTAAAATCTGCTCCACAACAGTTGTAGTCCATTGGTTCACTTTGCTATGCAGATATGCATTGCCATCTATTGTTCCTTCTATGGCCTACAGGTAAAAAAAAAGATTACTAAATTTCCATAGTTATTAAATTTACACAACAGCCTCAGAAATTAGAATTGGCATGCAAACATTTTCTTCCCATTCATTAATTTTTGACAAAAAGGTATGTGTACAACCTTGAATTTTTATTGTGGGGATAAACCCTCCATATCCATGGCATTGGAGGTGGGGAAAAACCCATAGACTGCTATCTTAGCAGTACTGCTATTAAAACTTCAAGAACAAAGAAGGTAATTGTAATGTAATTAAAAGAGGCAGACAAAAATAGTGGATTAACTGGATTCATATAATCATTACATAGCCATCATGCTTATTTGGGCATAACTGTACAAAACCAAAATAGTGGCTCTTGTTTTTAAAAGCTGGCCTGAGAGGGTAAACTCACCTCTCAATTGTTCCCTCAGAATTTGGTCCCCAGAATTCCCTAGGATTCAGTTGCTCTTTGCCTGCTATTTGGAGGGACAAGTCAAACAAACTTTCCTTTAACCCTTCCATTGATTGAAACTCCTGATGTTGAATTTCCCCACATTCACTAAACCAGTTGGAAGCATTGCTCCTACCTATGTCACTTGCTAACTGTAAAAAGAGCATGGGTTCATTTGAGTGCATTTATCCAATATGGCTAAACATTACAGATACAGATAATCAGAGTTGGAAGGAATCTTATAGGTCATCTAGTCCAACCCCCTGCCCAAGCGGGAGTCCCTACACCATTTCTGACAAATGGCAGTCCAATCTCTTCTTGAAAATCTCAACTGATGGTGTTTCCACAACTTCCGAAGGCAAACTGTTCCATTGGTTGATTGTTCTCACTGTCAGAAAGTTTCTCCTTATTTCCAGATTAAATCTCTCCTTGTTCAGTTTCCATCCATTATTCCTTGTCTGGCCTACAGGAGCTTTAGAAAATAGCTTGACCCCTTCCTCCCTGTGGCAGCCCCTCAAATATTGGAAGACCGCTATCATGTCTCCCCTGGTCCTTCTCTTTACTAGACTGGCCAAGCTCAGTTCCTGTAACCGTTCTTCATATGTTTTAGTCTCCAGTCCCCTAATCATCCTGGTTGCCCTTCTCTGTACTCTTTCTAGAGTCTCAACATCTTTTTTGTAATGTGGTGTCCAAAACTGGATACAGTACTCTAGGTGTGGTCTTACTAAGGCTTTATAGAGGTGTGGTCTTACTAAGGTGTGTCTAGGTATGGTCTTACTAAGGCTTTATACACAATACAGCCCATTTTGTCCGAAGATACACATGCAACTATGCAAGCAAGGAACCCTCATTTTGAAATGATCTTGCAACTCAACAAACTGATGCTTATATCCCATCAATTAGGAAGTTTATGCAAGAGAGTTTTAGTATGCAATGAGTTATATCCCATTCCGCCATCTGGCATTGCCTCCCTTAAACTGGCTTCCACTAATAACAATTCCACTTTTCTAGTTATTACAGTGCCTATATGGCATAGGGCCTAATTATTTGAGTGATTGAACTGTCTCCCAAATATTTGCCTGGTCAATTTGAACAAAGTCATCTATAAGGACCGTGGAAGCCTGCCCTGCCTATAGCAGTGCCTGCCCCCTGTAATGAGATTCTCTCAAGATCCCGATGGCCTCCAATCTGTTGTTGAACAGGGACAGGCCTTCCTTCCAATCGGTCATTCTTGCCATCGCTTTCATTTTAACTAGCTTTATGGTAATTTCTTTGTTTTGCAGCCAATAAGATTCTTAGCAGTGGGAGAGGAAAAAGAGCCTAACTTACTGCATCAGCCTAAATGGGATTATTCTTATTCTCTTTGAATGAAACTAAACCTTTCTATTCTAGTCTTAATGAAGACCAGCCACAATTAATCCTCTCTTAAAATAAAATCGGTCTTATCAGGGCATGCTTACATTGAGATTATGTCTATATATTTAGCGTGTAGTCTCTTCCACAGACATTCACTGCATATTATCAAGCCTTAATTATTAGGGGTATTTTCCCCCTAAAGGATTTTTAAAATTAACAAACTATTACTAAGGAACATTTATATTTGATAAGCCTTGGAATTCACAGAAAGGAGTTTGTCTTGGAGATTATTTTTATAGATTTAGTAAATTATTAACTATAACTTCATTTTAAAAAGGTTGTCTTGTGCTTTCTGTGTTGTAATGCTTAGCATACCAGAGCATGTTCTAAGCTTCCTCTGAATTGTTAGGGCAGTTGCTATAACAAAGGATTAGCAAATAAGACACTGGTACCTTGACAACTATTAACCAGACTATAATCTGCACTAAAATAATGAATTACAGATTCCTTATTAACAAAAGCTTTGAAGCAGATAATGGTTCCATTCCAATGGCATAAACTGGAAGGTAATATTTACATCCCATCAATAAGGATTTAGACTAAACTGTCCAAAAGGCTAAGGATTTTCTCACAAAATATTGAACTGAAAAAAACCTTAATGGATATGGAGGAAAAGGGTGTACGTGGACAACAGTAGAAGAGACTGAAGACAGCTGTGGAATTAAGAGTTTTGTCTAAGGAGTTTGTCACAGTTTTTGCCTAAGTATGGATTACAATTTATGACATGGAATCAAAGCTCCGCAAACAAGAAAAAGATTTGTCATTATCTGAGAGATCTGAATCATGATGTCTCATTCAGGAGACACACATGAAAAAAAAAATTCTATACTTACAAGTTGCTAACAATTTGTTGCTGAAGTTGGGATTTAATAGGGCAAAATAGTCTATTCTGCTTGAGTGAGCCACAAACATGGAAATCAATTTAGTCCCATCACTATTTATCTAGATTTAATAGGTGGCAAATTAAGTTACAGGCCAGCTCTAATTACATAAGAAAAGTCCTGAGCTGTATATGCTTTTACCATTTCAAGCAAATAGTAGTATTTTTATGAACACAATTCTCTTAGGACATCAAAAGATATAAATTGGCTGGGATTCAGAAATACCCATGCATGTGTCCATGAAGTTATTTTTTTGTGTTAACCAACATTGATGCAAACAACAAAAATAAGTAAGAAAAGCTGGTGTTCAGAAATGGAACATATTTCTGAAGTTCAGAGTTACCCTTTTCCACTTATTCTGGGCTACTGCTGCTCGGCCCTCTTCTCCAAAGAAAGGAAAAGGAAATAGAGAGCTTTAAAGTTCACCTCACATGTCATCAGAAGGAATACTCAAAGGATTTCCAGAGTTTCTATCTCATTGTATGCAGCTCCTTTTAAACCCTGAAAACCCACTCCTGAAGATAAAGGTATTTTGTAAAAGGGGAGCTTGATGCAATTAAAACAGCAGTCCATCTCCATTTGCACAAATATTTTCCATATACACTAAATATTGTTATGAAAGCAGCTTACTTATTTTGGTTTAGTTCTTAATGTTTTTATTTAGGAACTCTACGGCATTACTTGAAAGTGGCTTTATAGTTAGGACTACTATGGAGCTAAGTTACACATTTCTTTGAAATGTCTCAAATGAAATAGCAAAAATTGTACTGAAATTTATGGGATTCTATAGAATATGGCAAAATATAAGCTGGACTTTGATACCATTAGATGGATTCAGAGCTGGCTGAACAATTGTATTCACTGATGTTTCTTCTAAAGGTGGGTTCCTCCAGGCTGATATAATTCCTGCTTTAAAAGCAGTGGAAACCATAATCAGGGTCTGTCCAATTCCAAGTTGTGTTGAGTCTCAGCCCTACCCAGAGTAAGATGACCTGGCAATAACAACCCATATCCTGATTATGATTTGGCTAGAAGGCTGCAATATGCTGACCAGCCTTTAAAGATTATCTGGAAGTTGCAGCTTCTTCAAAATCTATGAGCTAAACTACCAGTAAAGCAAACCCACTATTTTTGTCATGTTTACTAAGAAATATTCCTATGATTATGCAAGATTTTATTCCCATTAATAAGCAGATCATATTAATGTATAAGGACTTACCTCTTTTATAATGTTGCTTACTTCATCCACAACAAATGCAGTCTTTTTTTTTTTAAAAAAAGAAATATTTAAAATACATTATGCAAAACTGAAAAGTGTCACTGCAATAAATTCAATTGACATAACATCATAGATCTGACCACTTACAGCTTATTTTGGCTTAACAGGCTGTATCACTTTCCTAGCCTCTCACAAAAGAGCAAGATGCTCCATGTTTCCTTAAGTATATAAATGACAGATACGGCAATATAATAGCCTACAGGACAACGGTCCTCCAAAGGACCCAGTTCTTCCCCTAGATTGTTGAGCTAGGATGAGGGTGGAGTTGAGAGGATGTTTGATCTGCCATGGGGGTGGGTGGGAAAATACTCTTGTTTTTAGTTATATTTTTATGGATTGTTCTGTGCTGCCTAGACTCATTTTATGAGATAGGCGGCAATATAAGTCCTGAAAATAATTAAAAAAACAAATAATGCATAATTAATAAGTGCAGACATTATTCACAGAAAAAGGGCACTTTTCTCATCCAGGTAATAATCATTTTCTGCAGGCACCATGGCTGCAACCCAATGGGTTTCCAGCATGCCCAACAGAGATATGGCCTAAGTCATTGTTTGGGTATTTTCCCACGTCATTGTAGTTGTGCTTTTAAAGTTGTAGCAACATTTCGGCAGAATCTCATCTGCCATCATCATTTAGGCTAGCCCCAAATTTAAAACTGAAACAACTGTAAAAGTCTGACTTACAGACTAACACAATTTCGGCAGAATCTCATCTGCCATCATCATTTAGGCTAGCCCCAAATTTAAAACTGAAACAACTGTAAAAGTCTGACTTACAGACTAACACAATACAGAAGCCTGATGATGGCAGAAAAAATTCTGCTGAAACATTGCTACAACTTTAAAAGCACTATAATGATGTGGGAAAATACCCAAACAAAGCTGAATACCATACATGTAAGTACCCGCAAAAACTTAAAACACGCACACACATATATAATTGTATGTATGTACACACACAGAGAGATGTAGATCGCATTCTATATCTCTCATTATAAACTATCCTAAAAATAAATAAATAAATAAATCTGTCTGTCTATCTAAAAATAAAAATCTGCACGGCTACCACCAAATGAGAGCGCTGCTTTTGGCTCACGCTACAGCAGAATAACGCTACAGTTGGAAGGGACCCTGAAGGTCTTCAAATCCAACCCCTTGCTTAGGCAGGAAACCCTATACACCATTTCAATACATCTAACCCCATCGCCCCCGCGCTAATCCGGGAAAGAGCAGCGCAGCCATGGAAAGCCGCTGGGGCGTGAATGAACGACATTCTCCGCCGCCTTTTGGAAAGCGAGAAAAGCCCGGTAGTGGGTGCGTGGGGAAGAGGAGCAACAATGGGGAAGGGGCGTGTCTCGACCGGAGAGGCTACTCGGAACCTCTCTTTCTCCAAAGGTCCGTTCCAGCCAGGCCTGCCAACGAAGCTACGACGGTCCTTTTGCTCCGGAGTCGTGTTACCTCCTCGGCAGACTGGAGCTCATCCATTGTCCTCCTTCTGACTCAGCTCGGCTCCAACCCCACACGTTCGTTGCCGCTACGCGACAAGCTCCCTCCTCTTGTTCCTTCTGCGGTTGCGCACTGCGGTCAACGCGTTCAGCCAATCACCCGACCCAGAGAGGCATGCCCGTCGAGGGGGGGGCGGGGGGGGAGTGTTGTTGGGCTAAGCCGGTTGCTGCTCGCGGGGCTTTCACCGCTTCCCCTTTCTGATCGTGACGTGTCCTGTCACGTGGGCCGTTGCGGGCTTTGTTCGCCATCTTCCTTAGCTGATCTTCAGTCCTCGCGTTTCCAAGGTGGGAGGGAGGCGGGAGCGCAGCAGTCTTTTTTTTCAAACTTGCCATTTTAAAAGATGGGCGGGTTTCAACTCTTTGGGAGCTGAAATCCACCCGACTTCAGTTTGACAAGTTTGGAAAACACCCATGTGCCCACAATCGCGAGAAAAAGGGCGAAGCAAATCCAATGCAATCGTGGACAAAAAGAGTGACCGGGTTTCAGAGACGTGGAGCATAATTTTCACTGCTGCATTTTTATTTTTTATTTATTTATTTGTCAAGCAAGTATTAGATGGTTATGAATACATGAAATGGATATGAATAAAAAAGAAACAATAGGACAGTAGGCACGTTGGTGCACTTAATGCACGCATTTTGGCGCACTCCTTATGACTTATTACACTTATGACTTACAGGATTGTAACTTTGTTACTTGTATCCTTATGATTATTTTATTGACTGTTTACTAGTATAATTTGATTTGATCGCTTATTATTTTTCCTAATATGATTTGATTGTTTATTTCTCTTTGACTACTAGTCAGTGTTATACCTCTGATTCTTGACAAATGTATTTTCTTTTTCATTTTTTCTTTTAAGTACACTGAGAGCATATGCACCAAAACAAACTCCTTGTGTGTCCAATCACACTTGGCCAATAAAGAATTCTATTCTTTTAAGGCTAATGCTCACAGCAGATGGCAGCATCTGCTGTCTGAAATGATCTTGGGAAAGGTAAATAGAAGCAGACCAGGTTGGTACTTAAGTGAAAAATAACTAACAGAAGATCCCAGGGCTGTGGAAGAGAGGAGGAGGTAAAGTCTCTCTCATGTGCATACACATCTAGGCATACACATTTATGTCAAAGTCCATATTTTGGACAGATAGGATCGCTGATTTGAAAGGGGTAAAAGAGGTCCATTATCTCAAAACTGAACAGCCCTCTCAATAGAGGGGAAGGGATATGACATCTGTCTCCAATCTACAACACAGTCCTGTCAACAGTTCCAAGAAGGCTCCACACCAATTTGCATCACTCAGGTGACCCTGATGACACAAATAAACCTCCAAGTGACCTTAACAACCTGCTAAAAAGAATGCAAATGTCCAGCTGTCTTCAAGGAGTATAAATCCTTCCATTTCCCTCCATCCAGTCAGAGCTGAAGAAGCTTCTTGGATGAGAAGCAAAACGTCTTTAAAGAAAAAAACAAAACCAAACCAGAAAATCCAGTTGCCTCTTGAAAAAAGCACCTTTGGGACAACCGTGACCTGGGTGACTGAGAATCTCCATAGACATCTAGGAAGAAAGCAAGAAAATAATACTGTATGCTTCTGTCAACATGATCACTAGCAGTTGATTTTAGGTCAATAATATTTTATATTAATTTTTAGATGATGTCCAAATAGGAAGTTCCATGTATTGGGTATATCCTTAATACCCGTAATAATACTGTTCCTTTAGTGATGTCAAAAACAATCAGTGCCATTTATGGAATTATCAGTGTATAGCTGCTTCAAAGTTGTATCTGTTCCAGATCTAGCCAGTTATGCCAGGTTTGTGCCCGCCAGCTATATATTGACTTATAACTCCCATATTCAATGATAATGAGGTGTATTACAGATGTTAAAAACATTGTAGTCCACAACTCAGAAGGACAAGATTGATATAGTTGCCAAAGCATCAGGCTAGAAATTGGAAGACCATGAATTCTAGTAAGACCTTTGGCATGAAGCGATTGGGTGACCTTGACCAGTCACTCTCTTTCAGCCCTAAGGAGGACTCAAGGGCAAGCCACCTCTGCAAAATCTTGACAAGAAAACGTTAGGGACTTGTCCAGGTAGTTGTCAGGAGTCAACAATGACTCAAAGGCGTGTACACACACACACACATACTGTGGAACACTAGGTTGGGAAGACGTGCTGTACTAAGGAGAAAATTCCTGAAAGAATCATTGATCAGTGGAATGACTTGCCTTCAGAAGTTGGTGCTCCATCACTGGAGGTTTCTAAGGAGAGATTAGACAATCACTTAATCTGAAAGACATAAGGTCTCCTGCTTGAGTCAGAAGTTGGACAAGAAGACTTCCAAGGTCCTTTCCAAATCTGTTATTCTGTTCTGTACTTTTAGTTTTGTGATTGTTGAATTTAATGTAGTTTTTAGAAGAAGAAGCAGATTAGATGCTCCTCCTTCACTCCTGCCATCTTTTCTTACCAGTTTGCTTAGCATTTAGAGGCACTCATGGTTGATGTTCTTTGCTCCTTGCTCCATTTCTACACAGCTTTGTATCTGCCACAAGGTTGTAAATTACTCAGAGCTCAGTAGACTGAAGAGCACAACAGACCTTAAAAAGTCCCTACTGTGAAGGTGATTTATTTGCTAGAAGTATCAAGACCATTAAACAGGTTAAACTGTGCCCTCAGTTGATCAAGTAGCAGAGGCAAAGGTTTTTAAAAACAATTCTTTCAGCAACATTAAGGCAGAGCAGTGAAATGTCAGGGTTCAGCTGAAGGAAGGCAAACAGACAGACCAAAATAAATCTTAAAGAAAAGACAAGCTCAGAAGGAGGAGTCAGCAACAGAACTGAACATTGTGTGTGTGTTACATGTGTGAAGGGTTTTCCTCAGCCTGACAAAATCTCTGAGCAGTGCTAAATGAGGGAGGAGGATAAAAGAGTCTTACTGAGAACTGAAAATCAAATTGAGAGAAAAGCAACTGGTACATGTATGTAGATGAGAGGTTAAGGAAACTGAGGATTGGACAATAGTTCCCCCAATTAATCCATAACAAGAATCTTCATGATGGTAATACCTATTCTGACCAAGGCTTCCTGAGAAACCAACAAAAAATCCAAAACCCTTTTATTTTATAGTTCAACAGCTGTGAATTATTGTTATGCACAGCCTGTAATGACTCTCAACCAGTTATAAATAGTCCCATGGAAGTCTGCCAAGGTCCTTTGAAAGGAGTCTGATAAGAATGTACCTTTTTCTTTCTTGAAGTGCTGCCAACGACTAAAGTACCAATTAGTGTTTCCAAACCAAATGGAGCACTAATTCACCACAGAGCTTTCAGGTTCCAAATGGACCAGAGCAAACAATGTTGCTTCCTGCAAAAGTTCCTGTCCCTTTGCACTTCCTTTATATCTTATGGGAGAGGCAATCATCTCCAAGCCTTACTCCTGAGTCACCCCTTTTGTCTTGACTTCTAGCAGCTCTGCGCACACACGCACTGGGAACAGGCACCCCTTGTTTCTCTGCCTCTCTGCTGTCAGATTCTGGAGGCTCCGGAGTCAGCACATAACTCCCAAATGGCCCTGGCCCCATCTCTGTATCGGACACAGGACCATCATCCGAGTCCTCCCCAGACTCCTGGACTGGCCCATGTTCTTCCCCACTGTGCGATTCTGTTGCTGTCTGTTAAGCCTGGGTTCCCCAACCAGGGTTAGGGAGACAAGCTAAACAGAATGTGCAGCGTTAGTCAGATAGGCACACAGATAAATGAGTGAGCTAAGCTTGTATGTTTATTAACATACAGTAAAAATAACAGATACGCTTGTGCTATCAAAAATATAGTTTATTCCATTATGAGTTCATAGCATAGTCAAAATAACAGTCCAATAGTCATGTATCATTTAGTCAGTCCATTCAGGGATATTCAGTTAGCAAAGTCCGTGTAGAATATCCTATGTCAGTTCACTTACAAATCAGTCCTTTGTTTTCTCTCCCGTTCGAGCAATGCAGTCTTGAGTCCTTGCAGTAATCAGGGATCATCAAAGCCAGAGAGAGAGCAAGCTGCAGTCTTGCTTCTTTTAAAGTGCTTTCACAACCACTCCCTTAATTACTTTCCCATAGTTAAAGTTGCAGACACTTTAACTAACAAACTATGATTACTTAGTTATTATTTTACCTAAACCAGTTAGGGTAAACAATGTTATCCCTAACACTGTCTTCACAGGCTGCACAACAATACCTGCAAAGGCTATACTGGAAATACAGGAAGTGATGAAACAGGCCCGTTTTTCGGCCTCCAAAGGCTGCAGAGGCTTCCTCGAGCCTCTGGGAGGGGCAAAACAGCCTCAAATGAGCCGAAAATCAGGTGGGAGGCGTGTGCATGCACAGTGAAGGTAAGAGGGGGTTGTACGTGCATGTGCAGGGGGTGCACATTGCATTGTGGATGCTGACACACACATGCTTTTGGCACATTACAACAAAAAGATTCACCATCACTGATCTAGAGACTCCAGCTAAGATCCTGCTCGTTCTTGATGAGTGATGATATTTTTTGGGGCTCTATAACAAAGATAAGATCTTTTTGTCCATTAAAAGTATGCTAACATGCACATTCACAGTAAAATAAAGCAATTTCACCTCCACATTAATAATACTGCAATGTTGCCTAATTGCCTAAATTGTCAACCATCTCCCCAATCATTTCTTGTAAATGGCATATTGACTATAATTGTATGTTTCTTATTCTGAAGCTTTTGCGGAAACTGAGGTTTGCAGTATTGCACACATCTAATATTAGAGAGGAAGGAGGAGGAAACGTTTTCAGTATCACATTTAACTGCTATTACTCTTCCTGTTCAGTGACTTAGGCATTTCAGATCCATTTTAATAAGAACAGCTGTTTTTTTTTCTCCCTCAGAGTGAATGGCCTCTTTCAAAACCTGTTGAGCCTCTGTTGGAGAGCAAATTGTGTTACTAATGGTGATTTCCAGTGCAGATGGCTGAACAACAATCAGGTAAAGTATACAGAGAAAACTCCATGTTAATTCTGGTTCAGCAAGACGGAATCATATGAGAAGATAGTAAAAAGCTCTTATTCAATAAAGCAAACCAGAAAGGTTTGGAAGGAACAGGTAAGTCCCTATTTATTTATGGGGAAAAAGTAGTTTCGTGGCATTTTTGTCTGATTTTTATTTTCTGAGAGTAAGGGTTTTTGTTTGTTTAGTGCTTTCGGGTCAGTGTTGGCTCCTGGTAACTGCCTGCAATTTTCTTGGCAATCTTTTTCAGAAGTGGTTTGCTCTTTCCTTTTTTCCTAGGGCTGAGTGAAAGTACATAGAACAATCGGGCTGGAAGGGACCAAGCAGGAGACCTTATACGATTCTGGACAAGTGACTGATCTGAAGTCACCCAGTTGGATCTGGGGGTAAAGGCAGATGAGAACTCACAGTCTCCTGGTTGTTAGCCTGGTGCTACAACCTGGTGTTGTTAACCACTGTGCCACCAATCTCAGGTCTAATGATTTAACATTCAAAACCTAACATAAATATTGTTAATAATGTTAGGAGAGGTATTAATAAATTCAGAAGGAAAAATACCCTCAAAAGAAATATACTTTCTGTTCGCCATTACATTATTCTCATGTTTTCTTTTTAAATTTAGGCTGATAGAACAATGCATTTATTATATATTGAGATCAAGTCTTTGGAAATTGCAGTTTATTTAAGGAACTGTTAAGTTATGATATGGCATTGGATACTTAGATGTGAATCAGGAAGTCTTTAGCTCATCAGGGCATCTCTGATGGAAGCCATAGTCTCAACCTTAGGTTCCTATGCAGAAGATGGGGATAATGCAGGCCATTTTCTTGCCAAGACCAGGGGCCACATAACAATACAAGTTGAGCCTGTAGGATAGAAGTCTAGAGTTCTCAAAGCCTACTTTCCCAAAATCTAAGTGGTTTTCATCCCCGGATCAGGCCTCCTCCTTTGGGCTAGCAGCTTGGCAGTGCCACCCACCATCATCTATTTTTTAGGAAGCACTCAGTGAAAGAGAAAGTAGAAGTAAAAGCTGAAACCAAATATGCTAGTTCAAGCATCTCCAAACCTGGCCACATTAAGCCTCATGGACTTCAACTCCCAGAATTCCTCAGCCAAACTGAGTTCTGTCACCAAAGAAAAGCTGAGGTGTCTGACTCTTTCTGTATGTGACATCAAGAATTAGTTTTCTCTGTGTTTCATCAGTGCAGATATGACTGGCAGCCTATAGTATTATGAATGTGTAGCAAGCAAGTACATTCACATTAGGACCCAGGTAAAGATGCTGGAGGAACTGTTTAAAGGATAGGAGAGCTGGTAATAAAGAAGTAGGTGAGGTCAGCACAAAAATGAAATCTGATTTGATTTAATTTCAGTTTCTGTTAAGTTCTGCGCATGGGTGCAAGGAACGGAGACGAGGCAGTGAACAGTGAACTTCAACTCTTTATTAATCATTCTGAACAGAGCAAAAACCCTAGGGCAACAGCAGCCCTTTTATAGGGCAGGCTGCTGACCTATTAGCCAATGAGAAACATGGAAGTGTTAAACCCTTGAACCAATGAGAGTGGCTTGTTAGCAGCCAATCAGATTCCCCAGAACGGACCAATCTGATATCGCTATTATCGGCCAATCAGAAGTGCAGGATTAGAACCCTGCTTTTTCTGAAGGTTTGTTAAAACTTTATTTTAACACTTTTATTAGTTCATAACACCCCTTCCCCCCGGGTTCCATTTGAGGGGTGCGGTGACGTAATCCCTAAGATATGTAGGTTGTTTTAACTGTCTATTGGATTTCGCTGTCCCACCGGTTCCTGTCTGTAGTCCGGTTTCGGCGGGATGTTTTTGGACATATCTGGTACAGGCGGTTCCGCATCCTCACTGGACGACTTGGTGCCGCTAATGCTGTTGTTGTTGTCCTCTGATCTTTGAGGGCTTGCCTCCGTTGAAGTATTCCTCTGTGGCGAGGAGAGTCCCCTCCCTGATTCTTCTTCATTTATCGCGCCCGATTGCTGACTTCCTTCGCTTCTGCTTTCCACCATCTCGAATTCGGTTTCTTCGACATCCCCTCCCCCCTCAGTTTGGGAGTCACAGGAGTCGCGGGAACTGTGTTGTAGCCTAGAGCAAAGCTGATCTATATGGCGTTTCCATATGTTTCCGTTGCAGGTTTGCACACGGTATGATCTGGGCCCGGTGGTTTGAATTACGGTTACTTCAACCCATAATGATTCGCTGGAGAGGTTTTTGGTGAAAACTAAGTCGCCTACCTTGAACTCGCGGCATTTTCCAGTAGATCCACAGGGTTTCTCTGGCTCGTAGGACGGGTGAAGCCGGTCGAGATGGGAACGGAGCTTGTGTCCCATCAACAGTTCAGCTGGGGTCTTGTTGGTGACGCTGTGCGGAGTGATGTGTTGGAGTAGGAGTATTCTGTTTATTTTGTCGTCAATGTCCCCATAGTCCATTTTGTGGAGAGTTTTTTTAACAAATTGTACCATGCGCTCAGCCCTGCCGTTAGCCGCAGGGTGCGCTGGCGAAGTTAGCGCATGGTGGATACCCCGGTCTGCTAAGTATTGTTCAAACTCCAGGGCGGTGAACTGGGGTCCGTTGTCGGAGACCAGAACGTCTGGCAGCCCATGCGTTGCGAATAGCCTATTCAATTTTCGGATGACGGACTCGGTTGTAGTATTCTTCATTTCGTGGATCTCGAGCCAGTTGGAATAGGCATCCACTATTAGGAGGAACGTATGTCCTTTAGTAGGTCCCACAAAGTCAACGTGGATGCGGGACCATGGCCCCCGGGGGGTTTCCCATTCTGTTGGAGTTGCTCTAGGTGGGGCACTGCTGACTTCTTGGCACTTTAAACAAGTCTTTACCCAGGCTTCGATCTGTTTGTCGATGCCCGGCCACCACGCGTAGCTTCATGCGAGCGCTTTCATACGCACGATGCCGGGGTGACCGTCATGCAATGTTTTCAATACTGCTCGTTGTAACCGCTCTGGGACGATGACTCTATCTCCCCATAGGATGCAGCCTTTTTGCGAAAAAAGTTCTGTTTGCTGGTTTCTGAAAGGGGTGAAGTCGTCAGGGGTTTGTTCGATTGGCCATCCTCGTTCGACCCAGCTAAGAACTTGCGCCAAGACAGGATCTCGTTTTGTTTCGATTGCAATGTCCCTGGCTGTTTGCGGTGGTAAATGTAGCATTTCAATCTGGAGTGTCGTAAGGGTTGGAGCTGGGTCGTCGACGGTTTCCGGAAGTGGGGCACGGCTCAATGCATCAGCGTGGAGAATGGCTTTCCCCAGGCGGTGTTGTAATTTATAGTTGTACACAGCTAAAAATTCTGACCAGCGAGTGATTCTAGGTGACAATATGTAGGGGGTTGGCTTGTCTCCCGCTATAATCCCTAGCAAAGGTTTGTGGTCAGTAACAATAGTAAAAACTCGTCCATACACATATTCATGAAACCATTTCACAGCAGATACAACAGCAAGAGCCTCTTTGTCGATCTGGCTATAATTACGTTCAGCCTTTGATAGGGTCCTTGAAAAAGAGGCAATAGGGGCCTCACTACCATTTGGTAACACATGACTCAAAATGGCTCCTACTCCAAACGGTGACGCGTCACATGTAATTGTTAAAGGCAGAGTCTCGTTATACTGCATTAAAACAGCATCTGAGGTTAGTAAGTTTTTCACTTGTTGGAATGCGTGCTCCACTCGGTGTCCCCAGACCCAGGTTGCTTTTTTGTCGAGAAGTCTATGTAGGGGCTCAGCTACGGTCGCTTTCTGGGGCAAGAAGATGTTGTAAAAGTTAATGAGCCCCAGGAAAGCTTGGAGATCAGTCCTATTTCTGGGTCTTGGGGTGTTTTTGATTGCCCTTAGTTTGCTATTAGTGGGGTGAATGCTTTGTTTATCGATTAGGTACCCCAGGAACTCTACTTTATCTGTACACAATTGACATTTATTTTTTTTAACCTTTAGGCCAGAGTCTTTAAATTTCTGGAGAACCATTTTAAGACGCCTTTCTTGTACTTCTCTATTCGGGGCTGCAATTAAAACATCATCAAAGTATGGCACGACCCCCTTGATCCCTTGCAATAGTCTCTCCATTAGACTTTGAAAAATCCCTGGGGCTATGCTCACTCCGAATTGGAGTCGGTTGCACTTAAAGGCGCCTTGGTGCGTAACAATCGTCTGTGTCTCTGTGGTTTTTTAATCTACAGGCAGTTGTTGGTACGCCTGTGCTAAATCCAATTTAGCGAAGACTTTTCCGTCCCCCAGGGAATGTAGAAGGTGTTGTACCACCGGCACCGGGTAAGCGTTCTGTTGAAGGGCGTGATTAAGGGTGGCCCGGTAGTCCGCACAAATCCTTAACGATCCATCTGGTTTGATGGGTGTTACAATTGGGGTTTCCCAATGAGTGTGGTCAGTTGGTTCTAAAACACCCTGGGCTATTAATTTATCGAGCTGTTCGTCAATTTTTGGTTTAAGGGCAAAAGGTACCTGACGAGGCTTAAGGTGGATAGGGGATACTTCAGGGTTAAGGTTAAATGATATCGGGGTCCCCTTGTACTCGCCTAGTTTGTCTGCAAAGACCTCCTGGAGTTCTGGCCTCCTCCCAGTCATTGCTTCTGGTTTGGTGAATGCCTGCTACCTCGATCCCGAGTGGGGCTAACCATTGAAGGCCTAACAAGCTAGGCCAGTCACGGTCGACGACGGTCAGTGGTAATGACACAGTACGATTTTTGAATGATACTTGGACTTGGCTGGATCCAATGACTGGAATTCGGTTCCCTTGATAATCTTTGAGTATGATTCTTTGGGCTCTGAGGTCTTGACGCCAGACGGCAGAGATTAATTTGCAGTAATGAATCAACAAGTTTTGGTACAGGCCAGGCCTCACGTAGGCTGAAAGTGTACCAGGAACAACGAACATCAACAACACATCATCATGGGCTGATAACTGGACTGCAAACGCTGAATGGCTACTTTGTGCTAAAATGAACATATAACACTGTGATTGGATGGTACTATGTGTGCACTAATATTTTTACTCATGTAACATAATGATTGGATAGAATTCACCACTTGTGACGTATCACTGTATGTTTTTAATAAAAGAGCTTCCCGAGCTTATGATCGGGGCAGCTCACCCAAGATAGAACCGGACTGGTGTCTTTCTTGATGCATTCGACCACCCAGTGAGAAGCTTTCCTAATGCGGAGCAAAGCCGCATCTGGTGACCCCGACGTGATCCATTAAAAAAAATGGGTGCGTCTATCTTCGACTGCTTATCTCACCGGCTGGATGAGTCAGTTGCAACTCAGGGACGCCGTCTCGTGTCACGGATCCCTCCCCAGGAATCTTCTGCAAAGAAGACATCCTCCCTTCAGGTGAGTATGGGCGGAAAGTTCTATAAAGCGCAGATAGCACATTTGCAGGAATTAGAAGAACTAAGGAAGAGCTCAATTATTATTCTTAGGAATCAGGGCAAAACGCTCCCGGTTCCAACTAAAAAGGACCTTATCACCCTTTTAACTTACATTTACACACAATGTCTGGCTTAGCCGGAGAAAGTCTCCACATGGCAACGTTTGGGTGACTGTTTTCATGATAACCCCAGGGCTCCACCAAAGATTCTGACCACATGGAGAATAGTCATGGAATGTTTAAAAATCCATGGTTTAGCACTTACCAAAGCCCCCTCCCCTAAGGAGGGTCCTCCTCCCTATACAGCTGAAACCAAAACAAAGGACGCTCTCCTGTTAGAAGCTTCCTCCCCCACTGCTCCTAAACCCATAAATCCTCCTAACTCAAATTCAGCGGAGGATCAAACACTCATGGGAGCGATTGCGCAAGCAGGGAAGGCTCTCTTACCCTGGAGGAGCTCTCTCCCTCTGTCCTGTTGAATATATAGGGGATGGAGCCAGAAATATGGTGCCTAGACTTGAACCTTTATCCATGAAATTAATCAGAGATTTAAAACAAGCCGTGGCCATGTACGGCATCCAGGCACCATAAGTCAGAGGCTTCATTAACACCATTGTAGGATCTCTTTCAAAAATTACTCAAGGCTCACATCAGCTTTATGCTGAGTTCGTAGAGGAACTTCAGAAAGCCATTCAGAGACAAATCTCGAATGAAGAAGCCCGTAAAGAGCTTCTGTTAAAACTGGCTGTTGAAAATGCAAATGAGGATTGCAAGAGGATTCTGCAGCCTCTATCTGCCCGAGGGGGGGCTTCCCTCTCGGACTATCTAAAGGCTTGCAGAATCGTGGGAACTGTCTCTTACAATATGGAGCATCTGGCCATGGCCTTGCAGCAAGCAAATTCTCAAAACAGGCCAGCGGCAACTGTTTCAATTGTGGGAAGCCAGGCCATTTCAAAGCACAATGCAGAGCCAGAGACAATACACAAAACAACACCAAGCCTAAAACTATATGCCCAAGATGCAAGAAAGGGTACCACTGGGCAAACCAGTGTCGCAGCAGCACTCCTCAGCCACAGGGAAACTAGAAGGGGGGTGATCAGCCAGCCCCGCTCCCAAGGCTGACTCCATATCTTTCCAACTAATTGCCTCAGAAGATATGGAAATTGACATTCCAGGCACTGTTTACTTTCTCCCCACATGCCTGAAAACAATCCCTCCTGCCATGACACCCCTCATAAATTATCCCATCCAGGACCTCATGGCAAAAGGAATCATTGCTTCTCTGTTTCTGAGAGATTCCGATGACTTTTCCTCAGTGGCCATGGCAGTAATTGGAAATACTCCCACAAAATTTAGCAAGGGAGAATTAGTAGCAACCGCTGTTCCGGTGCCTGTTAAAACGGTTGATGCATGGGCATTTACTGTCCATCAGACAGTGGAACAAGCCAGGCCTGTGTTACAATTCACAATCTGTAACAAAGTCTTTTTGGGTCTCATAGATACTGGAGCTGACGTAAGTGTCATCCGAACGGCTGAGTGGCCGGATGATTGGCCTTTGGAAACTGCCCCAGCTGTTAGGGGAGTGGGAGGAGTTCAGCACACCCACCGTAGCAAACACTGGCTACCGGTGAGTTCCTCTGATATTTCTCACACTGCCTACCTCCAACCCTTGGTTCTTCCATTACATACTAACCTGTGGGGCCGTGATCTTATGTCTCAACTTAACACAAAACTCATAATTGATTAATGGAATCTTTTGCTAGAACTCCACTGCAGCTACAATTAAAAACCACAGAACCTGTTTAGGTATGCTCAATAGCCCCACCATGTGTCAATACTATGTAAATAATGTCTTGCTACTCTATCGTTCTGCTTTTCCACAATTTCTGGTGTACTTCATTTTCCTTCCTAGAAGGGAGAAGACAGGAGTGGGAAGCTGAGGACCATGATTGTTTGTTGCAAGTAGATCTGATGACAAAGGTGAGGGAGGATCTGGAAGAGACTCCTTTGAAGAAAGGAGAGAGATGGTTTGTGGATGGATCAGGCAGAGTTGAGGAAGGAAAGAGGAAATCAGGATTTGCAGTCGTGACAGGAGAAGGGGAGGTCATAGAAAAGGGCTCCCTTCTTCATGGTCTGCGCAGAAATGTGAGCTGTTTGCTTTGAAGAGGGCTCTGAAGTTAGCTGAAGGGATTGATGTGACAGTTTGGACTGATTCCAAATACGCCTGGGGTGTGGTCCATACCTTTGGTAAGATCTGGCAGGAGAGGGGATTTATCAAGGCTGATGGAAAACAAATTGAACAATTGCAGCTTGTGGAACAGGCCTTGGAGGCCCTGCAACTGCCAAACCAAGTGGCAATAGTGCATGTGAATGCTCATCAGAAAGAAACCACCCCACAGGTAGCTGGGAACAGGTGGACAGACAAGTGGGCAAAAGAAGCTGCAGGGGAAATAAAGCTGGTAATGGCATTAATTCCCTTGCTAGAAATGGAAGAGGATGAGGATTGGAAACCTGAGGGAAAAGAGAAAGATGATTTGGAAAAAGAAGGATGTGTGCAGACTGAGAAGGGTGAAGGTGGTTTCTGTGAATGCAATGAGGGGAACTCTGGAAAAGGTATATGTTTGAAAGTAAACAAGAAAGCAGCAAGGAAAAAAGAAACAGGAGGGCGTCCCCTAGTGGGTTGGCCTTTCCAGAGAACACAGATTGATTACCAGAGAAAGGGGGGGCCAATACCAACCCATTGCTTTTCTGAGCAAAACTCTGGAGCCAGTGGTGAGAGGATGGCCGGTGTGTGTGCAGGCTGTGGCTGCTACAGCTATGTTGGTGGTAGAGTGTACTTCATTTTCCTTCCTGAAAGCCGTTCTTGCAAAAGGAGGTTTGCACATAGCACCTGAAAAGCTCCATACGCATATCTGGGCTATAAAATGCTTTCTGCTACTGCCTATCCTTCACTTCCCTCTCTGTCTCTACCTTCTCAACCCACCCTGGTTCAACTTCAGCAATATCTGGGTACCATAAACTGGGCTCGACCTTTCCTCTCTTTAACCACTGAAGCCCTTACCTGGGGAAAAAGCCTGCTGACATAATATTCTTGCAGCAACCTCAGCTTCGAGCAATAACTCAAATAGAAGAGAATATCCGAAAAATATGGGTAGACAGAGCTGCTGTCAATACTCCTCTAGAGTATTCATTTTAGCCACCAACCCTTCCCAGGAATCCTCCAGGAAAGCAATGATGGGCTGATCAAGCGGCTGCAGGTATCATGACCTCACACACATTAACTCCTTGGGAGAGCCATTCATACTTCCATCAAAACACTAAAGCTCTCATGAAACATTTCAACCTTACTTTGGCCGAAGCCTCAGCCATTAGACAGCAGTGCCCCACCTGCAGTCAAAAAGCCCATTCCATTCCCTTAGGGGTAAATCCCTGCGGGTTGAAAGCCTGTGAAATATGGCAGATGGACGTTACTCCGTTTCCTCCGTTTGCCCCCTGGAAGTATCTGCATGTCACAATTGATACTTATTCAGGGTTTATAATGGCAACCCCGCAAAGAGGAGAAGCCTCCAAAGATGTCATCAACCATTGCATTCGCACTTTTGCATCGTTGGGACGCCCAAATGAAATAAAAACAGATAATGGTTCCGCATACACTAGCACAGCCATGTCAGAATTTTGCTCTAAGTGGCAAATTACCCACAAATTTGGAATTCCTTATAACAGTCAAGGACAAGCCCTGGTAGAGAAAGCCAACCTAACGCTAAAAACAGCATTAGAATGACATTTGATCAAAGGGAAAAAAGCCCTTGGCCTCCCAGCGATGCAAGATACCCTTAATCTCTGTCTTTATACCCTCAATTTCCTCAATCTCTTCAGCACCCCTGCTACGACGGCAGTGGAGCGACATTTTTCCTCCCCCCTTCCCCTGATTATCCCAAACCATAGGTATGCTACCGTCAACTGCCTGACCCTACTTGGAAGGGTCCTGCTGCTCTCCTCACCTGGGGTTGTGGCTACGCAGCTATCCAGCTTCCAGATCGTGTCCTGTGGGCTCCTGGACGACACGTCAGACCATACTACCCCAAGACAGAAAAATCACCACCTGCAGATGTATCAACATGATTCGTCTCGTTGCCTTGCCGACCCTCTTCCTCATTTTTGCCGCCCGTGCCTCCAAGGTCTCCATTCCATCTCGAGTGACGTACTTCACGCCAGATCAAAACCACGCAAGCAGGCTCCATTCAACTAACTCTCATCTACCATACCCAACAACCGCAGAAGTGCTTTCCTAAAAACTTGCCAAAACAACGGGACCATGTACCATCTACGTAAGAAGAACTCAAAAACCATTTGCTACGATCCCAAGACGGCTGTACGTCTCAATGTTACCTTATGGGTGGGACTTCCAAGAACCTCTGGCAGATCTGATCCTAAGGGGGAGGGAAAACTTTATTACCTAAACCACACCACCGTGCTCAAGGATGGTACTAACCCAATTGTTTTAATCTTTGATGTTTGTGTTACTTGTTCTAAACCAGGGGGACATTCATGCGGGTCGGTTGACTGGAAAACAACATACGCCCACAATCATAAATATTTGTGTCCTATACCCATTAACTGGGCCATAGGGAACCCCAATCAATGGGTCCCTTGTGGAGTTTCCATCGAGTGCTTGGGTTGGTCTTGTGTCTGTGATTATACTGGGGGAGGGTATTCAGGCTGCAATCATCTGTCACATTTCAAACGAATATCACGGTCTACCACAGACAATAAGGTAGAAATCACCATCTCCTGGCAACACCCTGGTTTGGATACTTATTGATGGCACAGGATCGGATCCAAACACTTACACTACCAAAACAACCAAAATAATATATGAAGGTAAGGAAATTAGGCTGGTTGGTAAGCTGATACCAGTGTTATTGCAAAAAACTTGTTCATGGATATGGCAGAAAAAATTGCAAAATAACTTGCAATAACCAATTGTTTTGTCTGTGGGGGAACCACCACAGGAGAATAATGGCCGTGGCAAGCCTTAGAAGCCTCACCATCACTGTTCAATAACATGTCTTCTGTAGGAAACATAACAGCTAGAACAGCTTCCGATCCACTTATTTGGACAATTACCACCAACTTAATTGATAGAAACTTGTTGATTCATTACTGCATTAATTATTTAAGGGTCTTCCAGGAAACCATCGAGAGGGACGATCCTGAATCGACTTCCATCACACAAGGCTGGTTTTCGATGGCGACCTTCACTTGGATCTTCTTTGCATCTAGCGATGAGGTGTGACCGATTGTAATGGTTTGGTGTGCCTCTTCTCGTCTCGTTGAAATAGCCAGTGTTTTATTTCTGTAGGAGTGGTTGTTCCATTGGTGGTTCAAATATTCCCGACTCACAGGGCGATTCCCTGTGGTCTGGCTGTAGTTGTTTCCCCTCTGAAGTGGGCTGGATCCTTGCTTGCTTCTACAGACCTTCCCAATGTGGCCTCTTTTCCCACAGAAATGGCAGAGCGCGTCGAGGAATTTGCAGTCTGATCGTAGGTGATTTGCCCCACAACCCGCGCATTGGTGCGGTAGTCTTTGATTCCGCTGATGGCGTTGGTCACGTTCAGACTGGAGCCAGTTGACCTCCTCCTCCTCACTTTCTGATGGCGATTCGAGGTCCTTGTGGTGGGTCGCTGTTGTGTGCCTCTCTAGGCGAGGTATCGCTGGCGAGTTGACGGAGCGGTGCGTTGGTGCGGTGCATTCGGGCGGCCGACTTCCTGGTTGCTTCTGCTGCAGTAGCGTCCTTGATGACATCAGCAAGGTTGATGTCCCCTTTGGCCATGATTTTGCTCTGCGTAGTGTGGTCATCTAATCCCAGAATTATTCAGTCTCTCAGAGCTTCTTCGAGGTCTGTAAACCCACAGAGGCCTCCCAGGTTCTGGAGATCCGCGATGAAATCTGCAACGCTCTCTCCTTTCTGCTGGTTCCTCTGGTAAAATTCATGTCTTCGGACAAGCGTTGGTACGGCGGGTGCATAGCGGGCCCGTAGAAGGGGCGCGAGGATGTCCCAGTCCATGGTTTTCACCTCAGCCGGTTTCGCTAGTGCCTTGGCCATCTTAAAGACAGCAGGCCCGCAATGGGTCAGGAACACTGCTCGCTTTTTCCCCGTAGTGGCATACTTCAAGTTGTTGGTCTCCAGAAACATCTGGAACCGGTCTATGTACGAGTCCCAGTCTTCTTGTGCCGGGTCAAATGGAGCGGGTGGTAGGGCGCTGCCGGACATGGTTTCCGTTGTCGATGTGCCTTCAGCCACGTGCTCTGTTTGGTGCTCTGTAGTGTTCAGTCAGCTCTGATGTCTCCACATCCCACCTTCGTCGCCAGTGTTAAGTTCTGCGCATGGGTGCAAGGAATGGAGACGAGGCAGTGAACAGTGAACTTCAACTCTTTATTAATCATTCTGAACAGAGCAAAAACCCTAGGGCAGCAGCAGCCCTTTTATAGGGCAGGCTGCTGACCTATTAGCCAGAGAGAAACATGGAAGTGTTAAACTCTTGAACCAATGAGAGTGGCTTGTTAACAGCCAATCAGATTCCCCAGAACGGACCAATCCGATATCGCTATTATCGGCCAATCAGAAGTGCAGGATTAGAACCCTGCTTTTTCTTAAGGTTTGTTAAAACTTTATTTTATTAGTTCATAACAGTTTCATTTTAATTAAGATAATGTGACAAAATATAATTATAATTATTAAGTGACTTGGCTAAGCTCCTTGGCAAAACAAACAAAAATAAACAACAAAAGGGATTTTAGAGATTTGGTCAGCTTCTTGCCATTCCTGAACAAAAGCTACAGGTAGTATAAGAGCTGACAATTATCCAATAACTGAATCATGTTCTGCCAATAGAATATAAACTTGAACAAGTTCTGCCTTTTTATATGCACAAGAATAAGAAACGTGTTAATATTTTGAGAGATATGTATACATTACTAGATACTTGATTTGGCAAAAAAAGGTGGGGGATCAGGGATCCTTACACCATTTCCACTACTAACGAGAATGTGCTTGATTTTCTATAATAAAATTATAGAATGTACTTGGATATTCAAATAAAATGTTTGTAAGTGAAAAGTTGAGTTCCTGACTTCCAAAGAGAGAGATTCATAATATGAAATGATGTATGATTACACAACTTCTGTTCTTTCCTCATTGCCTCTTCACGGTACACTTAACTTTTTAACATCAATCATGCCTTAATTCTGAATAATCTCATTCATGCCAATGTGGTTATTCAATAGTAAATGGTTTGTAATTCCAGTCCCACTTCAGTCCCTAAAGATTCAGAGACAGGCCCTTCTCTCATTGTTAACAATGAGATTATGCACCTGCTTATGTCTGATGATGGTGTGAATATCTGCTTAAATTTGATAACGATATTATTGATAGGAAATAATTTAGAACAGCTTTTCATACATAAAGAGGTACCAATTTGACTTCTTTAGGCAATCAGTGAAGTTATAAAGCTGCCTTTTCATAACAAGTAGCATTATGATACAGCTAACTTCTTCATTTGATCTGAAATACATTGTGCATTTTGCATAAAGAGAGATAGTACCCAAGTGGCATATTCTTATTGGAAAACATGATTGCTTGGAGGTACATTTCTCATATTTGCAGAACTGCAGATAAAGGGTGATTTTTCAGACCGTTCTCTCTCTTTTGATCTCTGTTATTACTTCTTTCTTCAAGTCACATCATTGAAATTCCCCCTCGTTTTTGCTTGACGATGATGGTTGCAGTTTTCCTATTTATTGTACATCAATTCATGAGTCAACATGCATCAGTGCAATGAGTGAACATTGCTGGCAATAACAAAAGGACATCCTCTTGATTTGTATGAGAGGGTATGGTCAGTCAGAATTGCATTGTTTTATGCAAAGTCATTTTATGTGCCTCGAGGGACATTGGCAAAGCATAATTCTTATTCTCTTTCTTATTGTAATTGGATATTAAATACTTTTTGGAAAGCTACATATAACAAATTGCACAAAGATATATAAGCAGAGTGAAACTGAGCAATGATTTCATGCCACAAGTATGGACCAACGAAGTTATAATCAAAAGAATCAGGAGACATTTAACAAAAATATTCCCATATCAATTTTCTACCAGAATTACTAATTTATTTCTTTTATCCATTTAATATTACTTCCAGTAGATTGAGAACTTGAAGTTCATTTTTTCATGGGAGGAAGCAGACAACTGTTAATAAGAAGAGCAGATGCATTAAAGAGATTATGAGTTTATGAATACAAAGGCTTGTCTGAAATACACACCTATATTTTTACCATTTTTAAAAAGAACAATGTGTTGCAAATGCTTCACTAATGAATGAAGGATGTAAGTCTTTATAACTCTTTTGCCTGCTGGATGACACTGGATTCTCTGTCTTATGGACATCAGAAGAGAAGATGTCCCAAGAATTTGATCTTAACTTACTTAAGGAACTGGAGCAACAAATTGTTCTAAATGTCCTTTGCCGTGATGAGATGTTGAGAAAACTGGAGGAACAAAGAGTAAGGTATGTGTGTTCTTATTTGGGAATGCAGGCCGCTGTTGTTTTCTGAGCTGTGTAAGCTAATCTACTATTCAAAATATAAAACACAATATCTTTTGAGGACCAAACAAAATTGCATGCAAAAATGTACACACTTTTGAGTTATCCTGAATGCTTCTGTGATACGATAGCACAAAAACACCCTCTAGTGTTGAAATTTTAAATGACATCATTTGTAGGAAGAAACCTAAGTGGTTTCATGGATTAATTTAATGAACATGGTGATTTGCATAACAACTGCTACCAAAAAATTTGTAAAAACAGGTCACTCAAGTGCCTAACCTATTTATATCCGTCATAACATGATCATCATTAGCATGCTCCATTACTATCCTGCAGACTGTAATTAATACCACTTGTTTCCAACCCTTATATTTCAATTACTGTAATGAAAATGCTAGTTGATGACTACTACCGGTTCTGTGGGCATGGCTTGGGGTGTGTGGCAGGGGAAGGATACTGTAAAATCTCCAATCAGAAGTAATATTTGCCAGTTCTCCAAACTACTCAAAATTTCCACTCCCGGTTCTCCAGAACTGGTCAAAATCTGCTGAATACCAACTCTGGTGCTAAGGTCTTGAAGAGTTGGACATGACTTAGCAACAACAACAAATAGAGGTCTTGAGTATTTTGAAGAGTTAGATGCTCTAGAATTTTGTTCTTCAAACTCCCCTCTTTAAATTGGCCAAACTGTAGAGTGGGTCTCCAAATTTGGCCCTAACCATTCTGGGAGGTTTAGGGTTCTACATAAGAAATGCAATCGAGTTGTACTTTTTGAGATCCTTTGGAACCCAAATCTCTGGATCCCTTCCCCTATCCACTTTATTTAGGGATGTAAGAAAGGTTGTAATATAGGATAGAATTTTGCAGTAGCCCATATGTGAAAGCCATTGAAAAATATATAAATAATCTAGGAACAGGGTCAGATTGCCAGATTAATGGTAATCATGCAGCTCAATATTCTATTTTTCATGAGAATCTTTAGGTTGAAACCCTTTCTGTTCTTTTTGGTGCCCTGAGCATATAAGAACCAAATTAAAATACATCCAGCTCCTCAGAATCATCCAAAAATGCTTGGAATTACGATGCTATCATCTTCTACGAAAACTTTGTTCAAGAATGGGCCATTAAATATGGGGTAATTTCCCAGGCTATTTGACATTTTACATTGGAGGTTTAGTAGAAGGCTTCCTTTCCATGGAACTCAAGAGTATCACAATTCACAGCTAAAGCTTAAGAATATTTAGAATCTGTAGTGCTGCTACATGTCCCACCCGGCAAATGTGTGAATATTCTTATTTCTTTCTGGCCAATACAGAAAACTGAAAATCCAACTGCAGCAACTTTGGCGTAAAGGAACAAAAAATGCCAACTATGGCTCTCAGAAACGGTCATGTTCCCGTTGTCAGAAGTCGTTTGGAATCCTGATTGATAGAGGGGCAGTGTGCAAAGGATGCAGCCATCATATATGCTCTCAATGTCGCATTACTGTAAATGCCTTTCTGTGGAAATGCACTGTCTGCTATGATTCTGAGTAAGAACCTATCTTGGTTTAACAGTTGAATTCCTGTTACTATCTTTAGTAGCTTTCTGATATGAAAACACATCAAACTAAGTATTGGTAGTCCTTGACTTACGACAGTTTGTTTAGTGACCATTTGACGTTACAATGGCACTGAAAAAAGTGACATTATGACCATTTTTCACACTTAGGACCGTTGCAGCATCTCCATGGTCACATGATTTACATTTGGATGGTTGACAGCTGACTCATATTTATGACGGTTGTAGTGTCCCAAGGTTATGTGATCCCATTTTTCAACCTTCTGACAAGCAAAGTCAACGGGGAAATCAGATTCCCTTAACAACCATGTTATTAATTTAAGAACTACAGTGATTCACTTAACAGATGTGGCAAGAAAAGTTGTAAAATGAAGCAAAATTCACTTAACAACTTTCTCACTTAGCAACATAAATTTTGGGCTCAATTGTGGTCATAAGTTGCGTGCCACCTGTATATATTTGATAATAAAAAATTAAAAAATAACCAGTCCCTTTATTGTTCCAATAATAATTGAAAAAGGCATATATAAAATTTAAATAAGCACTTATATTGTTTTTTTGCAGGGCTATTAAAGTGAAGACAGGTGAATGGTTCTTTGAGGAGCGAGCAAAGAAATTCCCCACTGAAGGTATCAAATAAAAACAGAAGCATTAAGTCATATGCAAGATAAATTGATAACTTTGCTAAGTTTCTCCTTTTAATTCATGTTTTATCTTATTCTCCAAGAATGCAAATCTATAAGAGTTGATATTTCAAAATGCAATTTTATTGAGCTATAATAGTAGTAATTGTACTGAATTACTTAAATTTACCCTCCCCTAGCTATAAATATATATGTTTGTCATAGATAATAACACCAAATTGCTTAGGTAAGTTCATTTTTTTGTGCTGAATTAAATGATTTTAATACAATTACAGTTAGGCAAATCTATTTATGTTTTGGTTGTCCTCCTTTGCATTTATGGGTGTCCATGAATGCCATCACTATTATTTCCAGCAAATTTCTGCATATAGATAGAAATATTAGGACTAAAATAACAATATGATATTATGACAGATTTAGGGAAGTCATTGGGAGGTTGGAGTTCATTTTTATAAGATCAGTTAGCAGTGTGTCAGAGAGAGCTTTGGATATAAGAGGGAAAATGACTTGAGTAAGGTAGGAATGATATTCATGACTTATTTTTAAACAAGAAGCTATTATTCAGTAAGAGGAGTATTAGAATGAACTCAAAAGAAACATTTAATAAAAATCAAAACGATTCCTTATGGAAATATGGAAGTATTCCCTGTTTTTGTAACAGAGAAGAACAGAAGTAGAAGTAAACTGAAGAAGGCCAGCATTGTCTACTGGTGAAGGTGCTGTCACTGGATTGGGGAGATCCAGAATAGATTCCTATTCACCCACAGATCTCTTGGCCAGTTACCCTCTTGCAGGCAAATCTAGCCCATGAATTGCTGCTGTGAGGTTAGAATTTGTGCCATCTGTACCTCTCAGAAAAATGGTGTGGCAGAAACAATACAAATAAGTGATGTGTTGCTAAAATGAAGGAACTTGTTTATTTGCTGCTGTATTATACCAGCAGGTCAATTTCCCATTGACTTTCTGTAGTAGAAAAAGTGTTGTTCCAAGGAAGTAATGATTGCCTCCCAGTAGCCACACGGCCTCCTTCGTAGAAAGTATATTCTTGTAGAATTATTCCCACACTCTTTCATCTAGTGCAGGACATTTTGCTGAGAGATTTCTTTATCGGGGTGGATCTTTCTCTAGTGGCAAATTCTACCCTGGGCATTAGGGCAAGTCTTTTCCAAGGCACAAAACAACAGTGATAATCTCACAGGATCCAAATCAACAGGACCAGAGGTTTAGTCTTCCAAGCTTTCGGACATTTGTGCTGGAGCCCTTCCTCGGGGAATTTCCCTCTCTCCAGAATGTGCGCTTTGGGCTATTATATGCATAGTATTTAAGTTGTAATTAATAGCCAGCCATCAACACTATTTAGGGACTGGAGGGATTTGAACTCTCAGCATGTTAAAAAAAAAAAAAAAGACCCCGTGGTGTGAAGGTTCTATTTTTCTATCCATGAACCAACAAGGTTATCATTACAAATGAAAGCAAATATAACCTATTCCAGGATAATGTTGCAAGATCCAATCTGGGTTTAGTCTTCCGAGAACTTTTTTCTTCCAGATTATGTGCTTTGAATATGTGCTTTGTGCAGTTGTGTGTAGCTTTTTAGTGGTTGATTGGGGCTGGCTATTAAGTCGTAATTAACTTGCAACATTATCCTGGGACATGTACATTTGCTTTTATTTGTAATGATAACCTTGTTGGTTCATGGATAGAAAAATAGAATCTTCATACCACAGGATCTCCTTTTTTCTTTTTCTTTTAACATGCTGAGAGTTCAAATCCCTCCCGTGCCTAAATAGTCAGATGCAAGAAATCAGAAACCAAAATAGAGTTCAAAAGTACTACAAGTTTATTTTATGCTACTTATACACAAGAATCTAATCTACCAATGGTCAAGGAAAATTGACGCCAGGTAAGAGTTAATTAACTTCAAGTGGGGGGGGGGGCTGGACTTAGATCTCTTATGGAGGCATAGAGATTCCAAACTGATGATGCGTTTGACCCTGACCTCAGGCTCAGCCTAGTCATCTCTTACAGTAATATCACAATGAATTGATTTTTTAAATTTTTTTAGCACACCACATAACTTTACTTTCTGCCTTTCCTCTGTATTGTTTTTTAATTTTTCTCTTTGTCAGACTAGATGCTTATGTGCTTTGTCCATGATAGGAGATAGATGGGGGATATACATCCTTTGTGTTTTCAGAAGTGGGAACATGACTTTAAACAGCAGACTTTACTGTATGACTCAAACTGCTGTTGTATTCTACACTTTTAAATGTTTTTACTTTTGTCTTGCAAAGTGTTGTGGAGAACGTGAAGGCTTGCACAATATCTGTGCCTGTGCGGTTGGCCCATGTTCTGCCAAAGCAGCCTATACCAAGTGTCAGTGTTTAGTTGGCTTTCTAATCTTTTCCCCATCTACCTGATTAATTCCCAAGCATTTCTCTTGCAAAAACATTGGAAAATAGAGGCCATATTTAGTTTTGTTCTTATTGCAAAAAATTGGAATTTATTCAAAGGAACTGTTGCTGTTGAGACCCAGAAGGCGATGTTGCATATGTTTTTAGTGTATGTTTTTTTTAAAATGACAGAAAAGGGAAGAAAGGGAATGCTATTTAAATGTAAGATGGGGCAAGAAAAAGGGGGAAACATAATTAAAAATAATAATAATAGAAAATAATCTGTAAGTGAATTTTAATTACATTTCAAATGCATATGTTAGACAGTGTTTATAGGAATAAGACACACACACACATATATAAAATCTAAATCTAGGTATATAATTAAAGTAAAACCCCCCCAAAGAAATCAGTATTACTTTTATTTGTAAAGGTACCATCTCTTCCCATTTTGACATAATGTCATGATCCTGATGTCACTGACCCACCTTGATGATTCTTGGATGTATCAGGTTGCTTCTTCCTTCTTTTCAACAGCTCTTGCTAGACTTTCGGTTGGGGTGGGATGTAATGGGAAAACCCCCAGAAAAATCTAATTATTTGTGTGTCAAAAGTTGTCTTCTAGAACATTGATTTTTCAACTAGATTTCTTTGTATCAATCTTTATCCCATCTCGAGATGTACAGGACATCTCTGGGTCAGATGACTAGAAATTATACAATATCAAACTCGATAAACTTAACAGGGAATCAACTTGGGGAAATAACATTTCCTAGATTGATGGCTTAAAAGGGAGAAAACTGAATTTTTGAATGGGGAAATTTGGTAATCAAGAACAATGATTTGTTCTTTGATAAGAACAAAGATGTTGACTTTAATAACTGTCTAAATATATAAGGTGACATATAATTCAACATTTTCCTGGAAAAATATTGGACTTCTAGCAGTTTTCAGTGAAAATTATTGATGATTGAATTTACGAATGAAGTGTTATTTTATGAATTCAAACAGTGCCCTCTTTTGGCACTTTATCATAATGCCAAAGAAATTATTCAGTTTTAAATGCGGTAAAAATTAGGAAATAACATGTTAAATTACTAAGAGTTCATACTAATCCAGTTCCAAAATGCAGTGTAATATTAACCTGTCCTGTTAGGGAAAAGACTTCCCTTAGCATAGAACTATAATATCTACAGTATCTATAATATAATAATATCTATAATATCTATCTAATATAATATCTATAGATGCTATCTATCTATAGTATCTATAATATCTATCTATGAAATACAGGCAATCAAAGAAATAACTCTTTCTTTCTGTGATCATTTACTTGCATCTTTACAATCCAGATATAGCAATGTCATATTAGCAGAATGGACAAAGAAGTTTCTTCCTCACATTTATGCTTTCAAAATCTGCTTCACAGGTATGGGGATGTCCTGCAGTAAACTGGGATGGAAACACAATGGGGTGTGATGGAAAGGAAAGGAAAATTCGGTTATAAATGTTGGATTCTACTCATCTAGTCTTGGATATCACCCAGAATTAGAATTCAAATAAACTCAAATAATCTTGTAGATACAATGTTTTCACAAATTGATTTCTCAGTCTTGGAAAAATGAAGAAAAATGAATGAGAAATAATATCTCTTGATTAAAAAAAAAAATCAAAATTTTGGAACAACAATTAGAAACTGAAGAAATGTAAAAGATGGTCCAGAAATAACCTACTACCCTTGATAGTGCTTATGCCCCATTGAAATCAGCTGACTTCAATATGATTGGTTGCAGGTGTATAAAGAAATAAACCTTCTTATAACTCTCTTGAAGCTATAATAATTTTACAGACTAGTAAGTATTAGCTATAATAGGAATAATTATTAACTGTTAATTTCCCTTGGGTTCAGTTTGCAGTATTTATTACTATACAAGGACAATAAAGTTCTGATATACTTTCACAGTGTTAACAATAAGGAACTGCAGATAATAGGATAATAGATCAGTTCCATGTTATCATGGAAAACAAATCACCTACACTTTCATTTACTGCTTAATAATAAATTAATTTTAAAATGAGTACAAATGCATTTTTGTCTATTATAATGCTTTATGGCATTAGTATGGTATTTTTCACATAGTGCAAAAACATCTGACAGGCATAAATAAATAAGTAAAACCATCTTTTAATTTTTTTATATAACAAGAATGTATCGACTTTATAGCTTAAAAGGAAGAGTTTTTCCAGCATCATCAGTTACAAAGTATTTAATCAGATTGTAAATTTAACTGAATATGTTGTCATAATATTGAAAATAAAATTCTTACGTTTTTCGCTTTCCCCTTTAATAATACTCTGTTTGATGAGCTGAGAAAATTAACTTGCAATAGGTATTTCTGGGAAAACAAACAAGGAAGATAGTTAACAACAATATTTTATCCTATGTCAACATGATTTTTTACATGCTACTATTATTCTATTCATTTTCTTTTTCCTTTATACTCATGTATAATAACATTCACTATGTGACTAATCAAAAGATTCTATAATCCAATTTTGCAGTTGATTTATATAGTTTCATATTAGGTAAAAAGGAAAAAAGGAAAAACATGTAAAACCATCTTTTTAGAAGAGACTTCTAGGCTGCATTTCAACTGACAAATGCAACATGACTAACCATGGCAGGGGGTCATGCGTGCATTGCATTATGGGTGCAGGCAGGCACGCACATGCGTGTGTGCACACACACTTACTACATGTGACGTAGAAAAGGTTAGCCATCACTGCTTTTAAGTATTCATGGCCAGTCAGAAACATTCCAAAATCCAAAATCAAATGATTGAAAATGGCCTATCACTCTTTGCTATTCCCCAAACATCTCATGATAACCTCTTGACTTTCAAAACCCAAAATGAAATTACAAAATTATTTTATGAATGCTGTTCTATCTTGGAGAGTGGGCGCAATAACGGAGACGAGACAACGAATAGTGACTCCAACTCTTTATTAGTGACTTCGGGAAACAGCGCAAAGAGTATGGCAACAGCAGCTCCTTTTATAGAGCTGGCTGCTGTCAAAGCATCCAATGGTTTAAGTTTGCCGCGCTTGGAGTGTCCAATCGTGGCAACCCATTAACTAGCCAATTGGATCAGTCCGGAATGACCAATCACGACCCGCTGTTCACGGACTAATCAAATATGCAGGATTACGAGCCTGCTTGTGGAAAGGCCAGTCAGGTTTGCAGGCTTATGAGCCTGCTAGTTCGGAACACCCCTCCCCTCTAGGTTTCGTCTCAGGGGTGAGGTGATGTATTCATGCAGGTAGGCAGGTCTTCGCACCTGTCTACCTGATTTGCGTTGTTCAACCTGCCTTTGCTCGGATTCTGGTTCTGGTGGACTGTTTAAAGGTGACCTGGCTTCTATGCTGGGTATCCTTGGAGGTGACTCGGGGATGTCTTCAATGTTTCCCTCGTTCTTGTTGTCTGGGTCCTCTGGACTTGCTGACCCCGCTCGGCTGCTGTTGCCTGGAGATATGACCATCTGCCACGGTTCCTCTTCAGCTGGTGAGTATGCTGGGCTTGATTGTGCGGACTGTGGGCTTGCGTGTCCTGGACCAGGTGTTAGTTCGTTTTCAAAATCCTCGGTTCCCCTTCCCCCTCTGGTTTCGATTTCAGAGTTCGTGGAGGGGTAGTTGTCAGCCTTGAACGCAACTGGTCGATGTGGCGTTTCCACAATCTTCCATCGGTGGTTTCTAATCAGTAGGAATGGGGGCCCACAATTTGTGTTATCTTTGCAGGGACCCGCAATGGGTCACCTGTAAAGTTCTTTGTGAATACGAGGTCTCCTACCTTAAATGTGCAGTGTTTGCTGCTGGAACCCAGGGGCTTTTCTGGGGTGTAGGCAGGGTGTAGGTGGTCCAGATGTGATCTAAGTTTTCTGCCCATCAGGAGTTCAGCTAGGCTTTTGTTTGTGGTGCTGTTCGGTGTAATATGTTGGAGAAGGAGCATCCTGGTGACTCTGTCGTGGATGTTTCCTTGGTCCATTTTGTGTAGGGTTGTTTTAGTGAACTGAACCATTCGTTCAGCCCTGCCATTGGCTGCCGGGTGAGCAGGTGATGTCAAGGCATGGTGTATCCCCTGGTCCACTAGGTATTGTTCAAACGCCAAGGCGGTAAACTGCGGGCCATTGTCGGAAACCAAGACATCTGGGAATCCGTGCATTGTAAACAGTCTGTTTAGTTTTTTGATGACCACTTCTGTGGTAGTGGTCTTCATCTTCTTCACCTCGAACCAGTTCGAGTAGGCGTCTACTGTTATTAGAAAAGTATGTCCTTTTGTAGGTCCCGCAAAATCGATGTGGATGCGGAACCATGGGCCCCTGGGCATTTCCTATTCTGTTGGTGGTGCTTTTGGTGGAGCCGAACGTGTTTCTTGGCATTTGCTACAGGTGGCAACCCAGGCTTCGATTTGTCTGTCCATACCTGGCCACCAGGCGTAGCTCCTTGCCAGTGCTTTCATTCGTACGATGCCCAGGTGTCCATCGTGCAGCACTTTCAGGACTCTGCGTCGTAGTTTTTATGGAATGACTACTCAGTCTCCCCAGAGCATGCACCCTTTTTGGGAGAAAAGTTCTGTTTGTCTGCTTTTGAAGAGTTTGAACTTGTCGTTGGTTTCGATTTCTGGCCATCCCCTCTCCACCCAGCTGAGGACTCGCGCCAAACAAGGGTCTCTTTTTGTTTTTAATGCGATATCCTGTGCAGTTAGCGGGGGTGAGGGAAGCATCTCAATTTGTAGCGTGGATAGCATAGAAGCTGGATCGTCTAGGAACTCCAGTAATGGCGAACGGCTTAAGGCGTCAGCATGGGGAATGGCTTTCCCCGGACGATGTCTTAACTGGTAGTCGTAGGCGGCTAAGAACTCCAACTATCATGTCATTCTTGGCGATAGAATGTGGAGAGTTGGTTTATCCCCTGCCAAAATGCCAAGCAATGGCTTGTGGTCTGTGATTATGGAAAAGGATCTTCCATACACGTATTCGTGGAACATTTTAATTGCGGATACAATAGCAAGGGCTTCTTTATCTAATTGACTATAGTTCCTTTCAGTTTTAGACAAAGTTCTTGAAAAGAATGCAATAGGCGCCTCCATACCATTTGGTAGAACGTGGCTCAGGATGGCCCCTACTCCAAAAGGTGAGGCGTCACAAGTCACAGTCAAGGGTAGTGTCTCGTTATATTAGATTAACACTGCATCTGATGTTAGAAGGTCTTTGACTTGCTGGAAAGTTTGCTCCTCTCGACATCCCCAAAACCAGGAAGCCTTCTTGTCGAGGAGCCTATGCAGGGGTTCAGCAACAGTCGCCTTCTGGGGTAGGAAGATGTTATAAAAGTTAATGAGGCCCAGGAAGGCTTGGAGGTCTGTCTTGTTTCTAGGTTTTGGAGCGTTTTTAATAGCTGCTAATTTCTTTTCGGTAGGGTGAATACCTTGTTTGTCAAGAAGCTAACCAAGGAACTCAACCTTCTCAGTGCATAATTGGCACTTTTCCCTCTTGACTTTGAGTCCTGCATCCTGGAATTTTTGTAGGACAGTTCTTAGGCATTTTTCTAACTGACTTCTTGTAGGTAGGGGCGGCTATCAATACATCATCGAAGTAGGGTACAACTCCTTTTATGCCCTGCAGCAACCTTTCCATCACACTTTGAAAAATGCCAGGTGCTACGCTTACTCTGAACTGGAGTCTATTACATTTGAACGCACCCTTGTGCGTGACTATTGTTTGGGTTTCTGCGGTCTTTGCGTCTACTGGCAGCTGCTGATACGCTTGGGCCAGATCAAGCTTCGCGAATACTTTTCCGCCCCCAAGCGAATGAAGAAGGTGTTGGACCACGGGTACTGCATAGGTGCTCTGTTGAAGCGCGTGATTCAGGGTAGCCTTGTAATCCCCACAGATTCTCAGGGACCCATCAGGTTTTATGGGGGTTACAATTGGAGTCTCCCATCGGGCATGGTCGATGGGTTCTAACATGCCCTGTGCTATTAATTTGTCCAATTGTTCATCAATTTTTGGTTTGAGAGCAAAGGGAACTCGGCGTGACTTCAGACGGATGGGTACGATATCGGGGCAGAGATTAAACGAAATGGGGGACCCCTTGTACTTGCCTAATTGCTCGGTGAAGACTTCTTGAAAGTCCCGGATGAGGGCCGCCTCCCAGTCTTTGCTTACAGTCTGGTTGATGCCTGCCAATTCGATTCCTAATGGCGCGAACCACTGTAATCCCAATAAACTGGGTTGGTTTCTGTCAACGATGGTGAGAGGTAGAGTTGTGGTGTGGTCTTTAAATGAGACCTGGACGTGGCTGGAACCAGCAACCGGGATTCGATTGCCTTGGTAGTCCTTTAAAATAAGTCTCTGGGTGCTGAGATCCTGGCGGCGGATTTCAGGGATCAGTTGCTTGAGAGTTTTCCAGGAGACCATTGATAGGGAAGATCCGGAGTCAACTTCCATGATGCATGGTCTGTCTTCAATGGTGACCTTTACCTGGATTTTTTTCGCATCCATTGATGAGGCGTGGCCGATGGTGGTGGTCTGATGTGCCTCTTCTTGTCTGGTAGTGGTAGCAAGCATTCGGTTTCTGTTGTACAAGCTCCACTGGTTGTTTGGGCGGTCCTGGTTTGATGGGTGGTTGCCCGCTGTCTGCTGGAAACTATTTTCGTTCCTCTTGGGGCTGGATACTCGTTTACTTCTGCAGACTTTGGCAATGTGGCCCCTTTTATCATGGCGTCTAGGAACCTGCAATCTGCTCGTGGGTGGTTTCCCCCGCATCCGGCACATTGAAGATTGAGTTTACGACCTCACTGGTATTGCTGGTCACACTCTGATCTGAGTCTGTTAACTTCCTCTTCTGATGAGGACTCGATGTCTTCGTGGTGGGCTGTTGTTGTGTGTCTCTCTGAGGGTATTGTGATGTCATTGGCGAGTTGGCGGTTGGACCCATTCGCTCGGCGCATTCGGGCTGCTGACTTCCTGGTTGCTTCTGCTGCAGTAGCATCCGCTATGGCATCTGCGAGGGCGATGTCTCCTTTTGCCATAATCTTGCTTTGGATGGTGAGGTCTCTTAGACCCAGGACAATCCAATCTCTCATGGCTTCTTCCAGATTTGCGAAACCACATAGTCCATCCAAATTTCTTAGGTCAGCTACAAAGTCCCCGATGCTCTTGCTTTCCCGTTGGTCCCTCTGGTAAAACTTGTGTCTTCTGATGAGGGTTGGAACTGTTGGGGCGTAATGAACCCTGAGGATGGGAGCAAGGGTGTCCCAATCCATAGTTTTGACTTCAGCCGGTTTCACTAGCGCCTTTGCCATTTTGAAAACGGCAGGTCCGCAATGTGTTAGGAACACTGCACGTTTCTTGCTAGGCGTAGCATCCTTCAGATTGTTGGTTTCTAGGAACATTTGGAACCTGTCCATATACGAGTCCCAATCTTCGTTAGCTGGATCAAATGGAGCGGGTGGTATTGCGCTGCTGGTCATTCTGCCGTTTTCTGCGTGTTGTCAGCCAGGTGCTCTGTCAATACTTCGTGAGTGCTCAATCAGCTCTTATCGTCTCCGCATCCCATCCTCGTCGCCAGTGTTCTATCTCGGAGAGTGGGTGCAATAACGGAGATGAGACATCGAATAGTGACTCCAACTCTTTATTAGTGACTTCAGGAAACAGCACAAAGAGTATGGCAACAGTAGTTCCTTTTATAGAGCTGGCTGCTGTCAAAGCGTCCAGTGGTTTAAGTTTGCCATGCTTGGAGCTTCCAATCGCGGCAGCCCGTTAACTAGCCAATTGGATCAGTCCGGAATGACCAATCATGACCCGTTGTTCACGGACCAATCAAATATGCAGGATTACAAGCCTGCTTGTGGAAAGGCCAGTCAGGTTTGCAGGCTTACGAGCCTGCTAGTTCGGAACAAATGCCAAATTATTGCTTCCTTAAATCCATTATTGACTGTTGCAACTTTTCAAATAATTGGTTATCTGGCATTTAATCTAACATCTTCATACGTTGCCAATTTTCTCTATCTATCACAGCTGGAACCTCTTCTTAATTTAATAAACTATATAAATAAATAATATAAATAAAATACTCCTTATTGCTTCTTAAGCACAGTAACTCATCAGAGCTTGATGATAACGATAATGATAAGAGAGTAGATTTGATGCATATAATGATGAAAAGATGAATGTTTTATCACACTGTTTATAGCTTAAACGTTTTATCAGATTTCCAAATTCAGATGAACAGAAGTCTAGAGCATAATATCAGGGGTGGGATTCAAACTTTCTAACAACTAGTTCGGTAGGTGTGGCTAGGTGGGCGTGGTGTGGCTAGGTGGGAATGACTGTATGACTGAGCTTTTTTTTGCAGCCACCCCCTATTTTTTTGGGCCTTCTGGACCTCAGGGAAGCCTCCTGGGGGCGGGGTGTTTTTTTCTCCCAAGGCTTCCCTGGGGTTGAGGAAGGGAAAAAACTGAGCATGGGGGGGTGCACACCACCTCCCTGAACTCCATTTTGGGGCCTTCTGGGCCTCAGGGGAGCCTCCTGGGGTGTGTTTTTGCTGTGCCCCCCCTACATTTTTTCTGGGGGCCTTCTGGGCCTCAGGGAAGCCTCCTGGGGAAAGCAGTAAGTAAGCAAGGGGAATCCCGGCATAGCTGATCATAGTAACAGCTGATCGTTGGGAGAGAAAAAAGGAGAAATACTTTAAGGAGTGACTGGGTGGGGAAGAACGCAGTCAGCGATGTCGGGCATGTGAGCAATGTTGTGTATGCACGATAAGGACTGACTGGGCAGGGAGGGGAGGGGTGGGCAAAGCGGGGAGGGGCCAGCTAGGGGCACAATTTGCTGGTTCTCCAAACTGCGCAGAATCATAACAACTGGTTCTATAGAACTAGTCCGAACTGGTAGAATCCTACCCTGCATAAAATGCTGGCCACCACAATACTTGAAGGAAAGCTCTATAATGTTTACTTATAAAGATGACAGTAGTAAATGACACTAGAGTAGCTTAAAAGGAACTGGAAAGGATTGTAAAATATTTGGACTGAACAATTGAATTACAGAGACTGTGGACTAAACCAGCAACATTTTTCCTCATAATTATTGGAACATTAGGAACTACAACAATGCAGTTGTAAAAGCAGCTGACAAAGTTGAACTTATTTGATCTCATTTACAAAAAAACCAAGAACCACACATATATATTACGGTGATATTTGGACAATTCTTCGGCTTTGGGATAAAGCTAGAATTGACCCTAAATTATCAGGGCAATGTTTTTCAGAAGAGATATCATCATCAACACCACCATCCTTTATTTGCAATCTGGCTTGGTTAACAGTTTAAGTAGTTTTTAAAAACTCCTGCATTTAGCCTTTGAAATGTTAATTCTACTTCCTTTCACAAAAATCTTTTCCTCAACTTTGTAGGTGGGTGAATAGGATTGTTTCACTATTTGAAGCTAAGACTCTGAATTTGAGGGCTGTTTAGTTTGTGAAGTAAATTTGAAGAATCAATTTCTGTTGATTTAACTCCTGATCAAACTGATTAAAGCTTGCTGTTTCTTTCCTTCAGTAACTATTCTTCTTAGGAACACCAAAACTTGAGTTTTTCTCCCTTCATTCCTAGCTGTGGTATTACAGGTTAGGTTGATTTAAGCTCTCTCTGTATAGATCAATGAATCTGGAGTAACAGAGCTTTACTGTCAGAAGACTTCTAAAATAGTACACACACACTTCCCTGTTTTATTGGCATACACCATATGAACGATCAAGTGATTAGCCAGTGTGAGAAAACAATTTTTATTGTCCGCTTAGTTGATTATGCCAAAGAATTATTCTCTATATTGTTAATGATTTACCTGATACAGAATTATTTTCTTTGTGGTCAGATATAAGAACACATTCCAAATGTAATTGTTAATAATCAATGCTTTTATTGCTGCACACCATTCATTATTTGCAATATGTGATGGATTGAATCATGTTATGTTTTAGTTGATTGCCTATCCTTAGTTTTATAATCAGTAAGATTTTCCAGGACTATTTGTACTATAAAATTGTACAACATTTAAATGGTGTTACATACAAAAGTTGCTTCTTTTCATTTTGTGGTCTTGCCTTATTGGTGTTTAGTTCTTTTTTATTTTTATTTTGCTGTAGTTGAGATCTCCATAGTTCATTATAATATGGGGCTTGAACAAAAACAGGAACAACAAACATTTTTATATTGGCAATGTCAAGTAGTAAAAATGGTTGATAAAATGGCTACATCTGATTAAAAAAAGAATTGGCATACGAGTACAAGTTATTGCTATCAGTGACTTTGGGTTCTTTTCTTTCTTGATAGGTAGATATGAAACTGCTGGTGCGAAACTCTTGAAGTCTTATCAGAAATTAAGGTAAGGACAAGAAGGTTGACGTGTCCTACAGACGTTTGATGCAGCACTATGTGCGTATTATCCTGTGCAAGAAGCCTGTTGAAGCTTTTACTGGTAGGGAGTGTGGCTTGAGTACGCATTTTATTGCCAGGGACTCTTTTTAGATACAGAACTTGTGCAACTTCAGGCGTAGCAGCATTTCACTATATATATATATATATATATATATATATATATATATATATATATATATATATATATATATATATATATATGTATGTATATATGTATATATGTATATATGTATATATGTATATATGTATATATGTATATATGTATGTAAGTGAAAGACCACTCATGCAGCATCAGGAAATCTCCAGAACCATAAAGCCTACAAGCTTGAAATTTGGCACATATGTTCCTCTTGACTTCTAGATGCTCACTATGAAAGGATTTTTCAAAATGGCCATCAAATCATTAGTATTTCTTAATACAGTAATTAACATGCTCTGATGCTAAGGAGTTCTACTCCCTCTCCTGAAAAGAACTCTCTTCCAACTGCCAATTGCCTCACATCTCGTTACCTCACATTCCATTAGCTTAGTAGCTCCACAGCCATTTGCGGCACTCAGGTGACCCTGAGGACACAGACAAACCTCCATGTTGCCTCAGTGACTCTCTAACAGGAAGCTTCTTTGGGATCAAAGGTTGTAGTATTTTATTACCCACCATCCAGCTAGAGCTGAAGAAGCTCCTTGGATGAGAAGTAAAACATCTTCAATGAAAAACCAGAAAGTCCAGTTGCCTCCTGAAAAAAAACAGACCTTTGGGACAAAAGTTGGAGGATTGTATTTTAAAACACTTTTGCTTATAGATTATATAGAAGAATAAGTACCCGCCTAGATGAACACAAAAATGCAGTAAAAAAGCTGGAACACACTTCCATACTAGTCCAACACATAAAAGCAACAGGTCATAGCATCGACTTCAATGGCACCAAAACCCTAGCCACTATAGAAAACCCCAGCTACAGAATTATCAGAGAAGCCATAGAGATTGAAAAAAGACCTGAAAGCATGAATAGAAGAGATGATTCCATCAGACTGTCAATTATCTGGAAGCCTGCACTCTCAAACAAAAAAATCTCCACACCACAAGCCAGGCAAACACCTGGGCACGAACAGATCCCCCCTAATACCTCCAGCTCAAACACACCCCAACCAGGCACCCAGATGAAACCTAGCTTCCTAATAAATGATAGCCATCTCTTAACTTGGAGCCAAGCCGCACTAAAAGCCTCCAATACAGGAAACACAATGTTGCCAGCCAATCAAGACAAAAAAAGCTACAAAACAGACAGAAGATATTAGAAACACCAATTAAGCAGAACACAGCAAACTCCGAGACCAATAAACACAGACCAAGACTCCCAACCAATCAGGATGAAGAAAAAACCATTCTGGCACAGCAGTAGGCTAGCACCAAATTTAAAACAGAAACGGCTGTGAAAGTCTGACTCACAGACGAACCCAATACACAAGCCTGATGATGGCAGATAAGATTCTACTGAAACGTTGCTACAACTTTAAAAACACAACTATAATAATGTGGGAAAATACCCGAACAAAGCTGAATACGATACATACATATATACATATATGTATGTATGTATATGTATATGTATATGTATATGTATATGTACATGTACATGTATATATATGATGGATAGATGGAAAGGAATGGAAAGGAGGAAGGAAAGGAAAGGAGGAAGGGAAGGAAAAAGAGGAAAGAAGGAAAGGAGAGGAAGGGAAAGGGGGAAGGGAGGAAAGGAAAGGAGGAAAGAAGGAAAGGAAAGGAAGAAGGGAGGAAAGGAAAGGAAAGGAGGAAGGGAAGGAAAAAGAAGGAAAGGAAAGGAGGAAGAGAAGGGAAAGAAGCAAAAGAAAGGAGGAGAAAGGAGGAAAGGAAGAAGGAAAGTCTGGGCTTCTGCATAACCCAATCACATAGTTTTGTCACAAAACATGGGTATCCAGCTAATTTAGATATATAAGACAATTCTTGGAATTTCTATGTCCACCTTTAGAAAGGCTTAAAATATAAGACATTTTTGGCAAAGTGATTCATGAAATCTCCACATCCAAATATTTACCTGGGGAAATTGTTTCAGTTTTCCTTGTTTTACCTTTCATGCCATCAAAAACACTGCTTTTTATCTCAGCGTTGTAGTCTAGCCAAGTACCTCAGTGTGGCTCTGTAATGATGGCTTTTTCTATAGCCACAACTCCAAGAACATTGGGGGCAGGGGAGGAGTAAAGGACATCTCCTTAACATTGTGGCCCTTGACCCTGATACTGTAAGCTGTTCTTGCAAAGTTGGTAAAAGGATTAAGTTATAAAGTTTTGTTTCACTTCCATTGAAAAAGTTAAAGGTTAAAAAGATTAAAGCTTAAAAATAAATACCAAGGCTAACAGGAATGCGACTGACAGATTACAAATAGTATTACATTTTGAATGTTGAAGGGAAATTGGGGAGTTGACTTTCAGCAAATTATTCAGAAATATTTAGTTTCAGTTCTGATACCCTTTCCTACTGTTATTTAAGAATCATTTTAATATGAATTGAAATGCAAATGTTACAATTTAAATGTAACATCTTATTTTATACACATAAAACAAGCACGTTTTAAATGAGATTTCTGTGGCATTTCATATACTTGTCCTAAATGTTTCAATCACAGACATGATCTAAGTGACAAATGTCCTAATTCCACATCCCAAAGGTGCTTTTTCAAGGGGCTCTGAGCTGAAGAAGCTTCATGGATGAGAAATGAAACGTCTTCAAAGAAAACCCAGAAAGTCCAGTTGCCTCTTGAAAAAGCACCTTTGAAAAAGCACCCATGACCTGAATGAGTGAGAATTTCCATAAACATCCTAATTCTTACGATTTATATGGACTGTTTCCTAGTATGATTTGATTGCTTATTGTACCCTATGACTATTATTAAGTGTTGTACCTTATGATTCTTGACTCTTGACAAATGTATCTTTTATGTATACAGAGAGCATCTGCACCAAGACAAATTCCTTGTGTGTCCAATCACAATTGGCCAATAAAAGAATTCTATTCTATTTTATTCTATTCCATGTTTCAATCACAGATATGATCTAAGTGACAAAAAAACCCACAGAATCTTTAAATATTCTTTGTAGGCTCCATATATTATTTATGATGAGTCTACCTAGGGCAAACCTAGATTCATGGTAAATAATATATGTAGCTTACAAAGAATTTTAAGCATTTCTGATGGGTCTTACCTCTGAATGATCAATCTATGTTGTACTCATATTAACATCATGGGTAGGTAACATGATTAGGCCAGAAGCGTGTGGATCTATGGTCAAAATGAGTGAGAAGCAGTAGTAACTTTCAGGCAGCAGAAGGGAGACATTGGGAAATGGGGAATATATTTTTCTTACCATTTGGACATCTTATTAGACACTTGAACAAATGGTTTACATTCAGAGGCAAATATGAGGGTAAAATTAGCAAAGTCTTATAGGTTATAGGTGCCCTCAGATGTTACTAACATGTTATGTCCACAAGGAAGTGTTATGACTGCTATTCTTTGTGTTGACTTTAAGAGGATAAAGTTTGGGGAAACTTCAGCATTATTGAAAAACTGATAATATTAGTTTCAAACAGGGGTGGGATTCTACAGGTTTGCAACTATTCACTAGAACTGGTTGTTAACATTCTAAGTAGTTCAGAGAACCGGTTATTAGAAGAAATTACTGGCCTAATCCTGTAAAGAAGGCAGGAAGGAAACATTCTGATGTTGCTTACAGAGACTGCCTCTCCGCTAACCCTTATTGTTAAGTTCTGTGCATGGGTGCGAAGGAGGAGACAAGCCGGTGAACAGTGAACTTCAAACTCTTTATTTACATGTGAAAACAGCTCAGCTCGATGGCTGCAATGGGCCCCTTTATATAGGCAAACTATTAACTATTTAACCAATGAAACACAGGGAGCGCTAGCTCCATTAACCAATGGGAGAGGCTCGTTAATAGCCAATCAGATTCTCCTGAACGGACCAATCCGATGTTGCTATTATCAGCCAATCAGAAGTGCAGGGCCAGAACCCTGCACTTTGCTTCAAGCTCCTAATAATCTTTATTCAAATACTTTTATTGATTCACAACACCCCTTCCCCCCGGGTTCCGTTTAAGGGGTGCGATCACGTAGTCTTTGAGGTAGGCAGGTTGTTTTGATTGTCTATTTGATTTGTGTTGTTCTCCTGGTATTTGGCTACAGTCTTGTTGGGGTAGGACGTTATCTGGTGAAGAGGGTGCCTCTCATTCTGTATTCAAATTTTTGTTGCCGCTAATGCTCTCGGCATCTCCTTGAGGCGAGATCACCCCCATTCCTGATCCTTCATGTGTTGCCTCTGAGCGGTCATTACTTCCACTTAAACTTTCTGCCGCTTCAAATTCAGCTTCCTCGGTATCTCCTCCCCCCTCGGTTTGGAAGTCAGGGGGCTCGGAGATCCCCGACTGTAGCCTTGAATGCAGCTGATCAATATGGCGCTTCCATATTCTATCGTCGCAACATTTCACGCGGTACGATCTAGGGCCGGTTACTTGGACTACAGTTGCCTCGACCCACAACGGATCGCCTGAAAAGTTCCTAGCGAAAACCAAGTCGCCTATCTGGAAATTACGGCATTTCCCGCTGGAACCGTGTGGTTTTTCAGGTTCATATAATGGATACAGATGGTCAAGGTGGGAGCGGAGCTTCCGCCCCATTAATAACTCGGCAGGAGTTTTATTGGTGATGCTGTGCGGAGTGATATGCTGCAAAAGGAGTATCCGGTTAATCTTGTCTTCTATATCGCCATAGTCCATTTTATGCAAGGTTTTCTTGACGAATTGTACCATGCGCTTGGCCCTTCCGTTGGCCGCAGGATGCGCCGGCGAAGTTAGCGCATGGCGAATACCGCGGTCCGCCAGGTACTGTTCAAAGGACAGCACGGTAAATTGGGGCCTGTTGTCGGATACTAGAATGTCTGGTAATCCGTGTGTCGCAAAGAGTCTGTCTAGTTTCCTGATGACTGATTCGGTTGTTGTATTCCTCATCTCATGGATTTTAAGCCAGTTCGAGTAGGCATCCACTGTTAATAAAAATGTGTGTCCCTTGGTAGGTCCCGCAAAGTCCAGATGAATACGGGACCATGGTCCCCTCGGTGTTTCCCATTCAGTCGGGGTTGCTTTCGGAGGGGCGTTGCTTACTTCCTGGCATTTGTGACAAGCTTTTACCCATGTCTCCATCTGCTTGTCGATACCCGGCCACCACGCGTAGCTTTGTGCGAGTGCTTTCATGTGCACGATGCCGGGGTGGCCATCGTGCAAGGTCCTTAGTATCGCTGGTCGTAACCGCTCTGGGATGACAACTCTATCACCCCAGATAATGCAGCCCTTCTGGGAAAATAGTTCCGTTTGTCGATTCTTGAATGGGGCGTAGTCGTAGGTATCTGGTCCAACGGCCATCCCCGCTCGACTCAACTGAGGACTCGTGCTAAAATGGGGTCGCATTTCGTTTCCATCGCGATATCTTGGGCTGTTAATGGCGGCCTTCAAAGTGTCTCAATCTGCAGTGTTGTAACTGTCAGAGCGGGGTCATCAATGGTCTCCGGAAGTGGCACGTGGCTCAATGCATCGGCGTGGGGAATGGCCTTCCCCGGGCGATGTTGCAACTTGTAATTATATGCCGCCAAGAATTCTGACCAGCGAGTCATTCTGGGAGATAATATATACAGTGTTGGCCTATCTCCCGCTATTATTTCCAGCAAAGGCTTGTGGTCAGTCACGATAGTAAAGGCTCGGCCATACACATATTCATGAAATCTCTTAACCGCAGACACAATAGCAAGGGCCTCTTTATCAATTTGACTGTAATTGTGTTCTGCTTTTGATAATGTCTTTGAGAAATAGGCAACAGGGGCTTCACTACCGTTTGGCAAAACGTGGCTCAAAATGGCACCCACTCCGAATGGTGATGCATTACATGTGATCGTTAAAGGCAAAGTCTCGTTATACTGCATCAAAACAGCATCAGAAGTCAATAAATTTTTCACATGTCAAAACGCCTGTTCTTCTCTGTGTCCCCATACCCAGGTTGCTTTTTTGTCCAATAAACGATGTTGGGGTTCAGCTACGGTTGCTTTGTGAGGCAGGAAAACGTTATAAAAATTGATAAGGCCAAGAAAAGCCTGGAGGTCGGCCTTATTCTGGGGTTTGGGGCCATTCTTGATTGCCCTAAGTTTGTTATCGTTGGGTGAATGCCGTGATTGTCAATTAAGTAACCCAAAAATTCTACACGATCCATACATAATTGACACTTGTTTTTTTTAACTTTGAGACCTGAGTCTTTAAATCTCTGGAGAACCAACCTCAGGCTCTCCTTTAGTATTTTCCGAGTCGGGGCAGCGATTAACACATCATCAAAATATGGGACAACGCCTTTTATCCCTTGTAATAGCCTTTCCATCAAACTTTGAAAGATTCCCGGAGCTACGCTCACTCCAAACTGGAGTCGGTTACATTTAAACGCACCTCGGTGCGTAACGATCGTTTGGGCCTCTGCCGTTTTTTTGTCAACAGGCAGTTGTTGGTATGCCTGGGCTAAGTCTAGTTTAGCGAAGACTTTTCCGCCCCCCAGGGAATGGAGGAGGTGTTGCACCACCGGTACCGGGTAAGCGTTTTGTTGAAGGGCGTGGTTCAGGGTGGCTTGGTGGTCCCCACAAATTCTTATCGATCCATCCGGCTTAATGGGTGTTACGATTGGGGTTTCCAGGGAGAGTGATCGGTTGGTTCTAACACACCCTGGGCTATTAATTTATCAAGCTGCTCGTCAATCTTTGGTTTAAGGGCAAATGGAACTCGACGAGGCTTAAGGTGGATGGGAGCTATTTCGGGATTGAGGTTAAATGATATCGGGGTCCCCTTGTACTCACCTAATTTTTCTGCAAAGACGTCCTGGAATTCGTGGACAAGGTCTTCTTCCCAGTCGCTGCTGCAGGTTCGATGAATGCTGGCTACTTCAATTCCAAGTGGAGCGAACCATTGGAGGCCTAACAAACTAGGCCGATCCCTGTCGATTACAGTCAGGGGTAGGAATGCTGTACGGTTCTTAAATGATACCCGGACTCAGCTGGATCCAACGACCGGGATTCGATTTCCTTGATAGTCCTTGAGTATGAGTCTTTGGAATTTGAGGTCTTGCCGCCAGATAGTAAGGATGAGCTGCTTGAGGGTCTTCCAGGAAACCATCGAGAGGGATTATCCTGAATCGACTTCCATCAGGCAGGGCTGGTTTTCGATGGCCACTTTCACTCGGATCTTTTTGGTGTCAAGAGATGAGGCGTGACTGATCGTGATCGTTTGGTGAGCCTCTTCTTGCTTCGTTGGGTGGTTTAGGGTTTTGTTTCTGTAGGAGTGGTTGTTCCATTGGTGGTTCACGGGTTCTCGCTTAACGGGACAACTTCCCGTTGGTTGGCGATAGTTAGCCCCCCTCGAGGGCTGACTGGGTCCTAGCTTGCTTCTACAGATCCGTCCGATATGGCCTCTTTTCCCACACACATGGCAGAGCGCGTTGAGGAATTTGCATTCTGACCGGGGGTGGCTTGCTCCACACCTGGCGCATTGGTACTGCGATTTCTGGCGTTGATCTCGTTCGGACCGAAGTCGATGGACCTCTTCTTCATTGCTTTCTGACGATGATTCGAGGTCCTCGTGGTGGGCTGTTTCTAGCTGATCTTCTGACTGAGGTGAAATTTCGCGGGCGCGTTGGCGAAGTGGGGCGTGGGTGCGGCGCATTTGGGCAGCCGACTTCCTGGTTGCTTCTGCTGCAGTAGCTTCAGCTATGGCATCTTTAAGGCTAATGTCGCCCTTCACCATTAGTTTACTCTGAGTGCCTGGTGCATCTAATTCCAGAACTATTCGGTCTCTTAGGGCTTCTTCTAGGTCGGCAAACTCGCATAGGCCTCCCAGATTCCGGAGAATCGCTATGAAATCAGCAACACTTTCGCCTTTCCGCTGACTTCTCTGGTAAAATTCATGCCTTCTAATGAGCGTTGGCACAGTCGGTGCGTAGTGAGCCCTCAGCAGGGGTTCGGGGACGTCCCAGTCCATAGACTTTACTTCTGCCGGTTTTGCTAGTGCCTTGGCCATCTTGAATACGGTCGGCCCACAATGAATTAGGAATACCGCTCGTTTCTTTCCGGTAGTGGCATCCTTCAAATTGTTGGACTCCAGAAACATCTGGAAGCGATCCATACATGAGTCCCAGTCTTCTTGTGCTGGGTCGAATGGAGTGGGTGGTATGATGCCGTCGGACATGGTTCCGCCGTTGGTGCATTTCAACCACGTGCTCGGTTATAGTTCTTCGTCGTTCAGTAAGCTCTGACGTCTCCACATCCCATCCTCGTCGCCAGTGTTAAGTTCTGTGCATGGGCGCAAAGGAGGAGACGAGCTGGTGAACAGTGAACTTCAAACTCTTTATTTACATGTGAAAACAGCTCAGCTCGATGCCCGCAATGGGCCCCTTTATGTAGGCAAACTCTTAACTATTTAACCAATGAAACACGGGGAGTGCTAGCTCCATTAACCAATGGGAGAGGCTCGTTAATAGCCAATCAGATTCTCCTGAACGGACCAATCCGATGTCGCTATTATCGGCCAATCAGAAGTGCAGGGCCAGAACCCTGCACTTTACTTCAAGCTCCTAAAAATCTTTATTCAAGTACTTTTATTGATTCACAACACTTATTACATTCTTGGCAGGAGTAGACTTCCTGTCTCAGGAACTCCTCTGGAGGTTTTTTTCCCCTCCTTTGCTGGTACTTGGCTTGTGTGGAGTGACCATTCAAAGTTACAATGGCACAGAAAAAAGTGACTTATGACCATTTTTCACACTTACGACTGTTGCAGCATCCCCACAGTCATGAGAGGCCAGGCGAGGAGATGTGTACCTCGATGTGAGTGATATTGAGCTAGCCACGCCCACCAATTAGGCCACGCCCACTGAACCAGTTGTTAAAAAACTTGAATCACACCTCTGGTATTCAAACCATCATGATAATAGCTTCCTTTGCTAATGCCATTGGGGAAGCCGTGAGAAGAAATGTTTATCCAGTCATGAGTAGATAAACAATAGGATTAATGGACCGGTAAACCTATTCCAAACTAAGGTTCCATGTTCCTATAAATCTTAGGTCAATCTTAGCTTTCTCATATCAAGAAGTAATTCTTGTTCTTTGAACTAGGAAGTTACTGTAGGCTGAGAAGATTTATCTCCTACGTTTTAGCTTTATTTCATTTTCTTAGTTCTTCGATCCGTTGCAGTCCTTTAAGTTTCAGGTGGAAATTTTAATGTATTTAATAGCTTGATACTTGGTTTCTAAAGTTGGTTGTTAATATTAATAATACAAAATACCAAACATGCACAATGAAGAGAAAGCAGTGTATTTTGTATAGGTAGTCCACAGTTTGTGACCCCAATGGAGTCTCAAATTTCCATTAAGCAAGACAGCTGTTAAGTGAATTTTATCCCAATTTATAAGCTTTCTTGCCACAATTGTTAAGTGAATCACTGCAGTTGCTAATGTTAGTAACGCAGTTGTTAGGTGAATCTGGCTTCCCCATTAGTTTTGTCAGAAGGTCGTAAAAGGGAATCAGATGACTGAGGAACATTGCAACTATAATAAATATGAATCAATTGCCAAGTGATCCTGTGACCATGGGGATGCTGTAATGGTTGTAAGTGTGGAAACTGATCACAAGTCACTTTTTTTAGCATCATAACTTTCCCTAAATGGACTGTTGTAAGTTGAGGACTTGCTGTATTGTATTTTATGTGAGTAAATTTTTATTATTATTGTTTATTCTAAATATTGGATGCAATATCAGTGTACGCTAGAAATTCCTGACTTCTAAAATTGGGGATAAATAATGAAATGTAAAAGAGACAATTCTGGAAATGTAGCAGATATATTTGTCAATTGCTTTTTTAATGTTTTTTTCCCCTTAAAACTCTTAGCAAAGTATCGGTGATTCCTCCAACTCCTCCACCTTTTGCTGAGTTGACCAATAGAACGAGTATATTGGTAATGTATCACTCTGTATTTCTGTTTGACCAATCACCTACTTACTCATAAAGCTTTCAGCTAACATTGATTTTATGCTTAATGTGTTTTCTTTAATCTTACGGTTTTTTTGTCTGATAGTTTCCAGAAACTGATCTCTATGCATGTTTAATTTTTTTTTTTTAGCCTAAAGTGGTAGGCATAGCTATTAATTTATATAATCATCCATGTATTAACTATTAAGTATGAAATAGGGAAGAGACTAGATTTAAAGAACAAAAATAGATAGGAGTACCCTCTCTCTTTCTGCTGATCATTTTTCTGCCAAGCATCTTCCAATGTTAATCATGATCAGCCAAAGGAAGTGAATGTATCTGAGAAGGAGGCTGCTGTAGCAGATAGAAGTCCACTATTACTTGGGATACACCTGAAATGCTTCAACCGAGACTACACTGGATACAACTGTATTTTCTGTAACTATTTTCTTATCCACTAGTGCGTTCCTAGTCGGTGTTCGGCTCACCCTTCATTTCATTTCAATACTGTAGACATTTGTTTACTCTTCTTGTCTGGAACAATAACCATGCTGTAGTCATTTTCTGTAGCAATTTCTTCCTTAATTTGGAAAGGAATTAATTTTGGTTGCCTTTCGTTTAGTCTGAACTTCTTCTACCACACTCTGAGATATTACAATATAGTCTTTCCTATTGCAAAATAGAAGTATTCATAGTTTATTCATCTGTCTCATCTTTATGATAAATTTAATTTAATTACATGAAATTATTTGGTCTGTGTTACTTATCTTCAGTTTCCCAAGATTAGTTAACAGTACATACTCTGCAGCCAGTTTGTTTTGTTTTTTTCTGAATATAAGGCTAGGAGCAATATTTGAAATTCTCATGAGCTAACCCTGAGTCATGCCATTTATCGTGATTGATTACTTGTTATTTGTTGCAATTGGGGAGCTTTGATTCCCATTTTAAGCCTTGCATGCCAAATAAAAATGAGTGCCTCATTTTGGGTAAATATTTCATTTGAGTTAAAATGGATTTACATTTTTTAATAAAGAGAATAGTAATTAATTATTTAAGTAAAGTAAGAATGTGAAGTAAAGAAAACCAGAAAGCTGATTCTATCATCGTGAGAGAATTTACTGGATTGGAACTCTTAGATTGATTCCTATTTCCTGTTTAAATATTTTCAAAAATGAAATATAAAATAATTATAATAATCATTTACCATATCTGAGTTGCAAAAATTCAGATGGTTATTAGATGGCAGCAAAGTGACAAAATATAGTGGTCATTTGTTTTTTTTGCAACCCAGACTGGAATGTTGGTTGATTTATAAAATTACTATAATAAACACTGTAATCTTTTAAATACCAAAGGACTGGACAGTATTTGATTTTTGGCATGAAAGCTGGCTGAATGACTTTGGGCCAGTTGCTGTCTCCCAAACCAACCCACCTTATAGGGTTATTGTGTGAAAAATAGGAGGAGGAAGGAGTATTAGGTAAATTTGCCACTTTGAGTTGGCCAAAATATTTAAAAGGTGGGATAAAAACATAACAATAAAATGCAAGCACGGGTCATCTCCTAAATGCTTGGACACAAAAATTATAGTTCTGTTTGCAAGTTTGCACCTGCGCGTCCTTGACAGTTTCAAAGAGATTATATAATCCGGGAAATCTTGAGAAGATAGCTCCATTCTATTTATGTCTTTTGTCTCTTTGTCTTTCAGGAACTTAATCCAGGTTTCCACAAGTCTATGGAAAACCTTTTTCTGTCTTTTACTACACATATCAAAAGTAAGGGTCTTTACTATTCTGAAATAAGATGTTGTATTAAAAGGATAGATGTAATCATCTGGTAGCTAGAAGAATAGTACTGTATTTTACTATATATCTTTTGGATTTGGGGGAGTTAAAGAAAGAGATTCCCAACCAGTATCAAAGGTGCAGCTGACTGAATCTTAGAATCTGGATTGGAACTTCAAGCTTTGTAGTTTACAAGGAACTGTAGCTTTCCTGCCTTTCATTCCCCAATGTCATTTCTCAAGAAAATAAGAACTTCTCATCTGACAATTCCCTTCTAGGCAGAATCTAAGGTGTCCATGACACTGGATTAAAGTGTTTCATTATTCATTAACAACGTGTATTAATAAATTCTAGTGAACTGAGTGAGATTCCATGAGAGACTTTTCCATGGATAAAAAAAAAGTTTGTTCAAATATATCAATTTTTCAGGTGATGAGAGCTTTGTCTCTTGATCCAAGATGACTGATCCAAGGTCACCCAGCTAACTTCGTGGCTAAGGGGGGAATAGAATTCCCAGTTTCCAACTTCTATTCTGACACCTTAACCACTGCACCAAACTGGCTCTCTAATCTGAGCTATAGTAATATATAACTGAAATATTTTAATCGGGCTGTTTTAGTTTCATAAAATCCAAACAAGAATATTATACTTCAAATGGTGCCAGGTCAGCCTTGCAAGTATTATAACAATTTAAATTTTAGACTTATAACTATGAACATGCTGAATTGACTTTTTTAATTTTCTGACTTTTTTCCCCACTAGAAATCTCAAAGTCACAGAATGATGTGGACAATGAGAAATACCTTCTCACAGCAAATTATGGGCCAGACAAGGATCCAGTGAAGGATAGGAGAAGCCTATCTGATACTGCTATTGATATGTCAACGAGGGTACAGTACTGTTGAACTATATTAACTAAGCAATATATTAATGGAATGTTGGGTATTCTATACTTGAATCATGGTCAGATTTGATGAGAATACACACAAGATGTTGAGACTCTAGAAAGAGTTTAGAGAAGAGCAACCAAGATGATTAGGAGACTGGAGACTAAAGCATACAATGAATGGTTGCAGGAACTGTACATGGCTAGTCTAGTGAAGAGAAAGACCAGGGAAGACATGATAGCAGTGTTCCAATATTTGAGGGGCTGCCACAGAGAGGAGGGGATCAAGCTGTTTTCCAAAGCACCTGAAGGCCAGACAAGGAATAATGGATGGAAACTGAACAAGGAGAGATTCAACCTGGAAATAAGGAGAAATTTTCTGACAGAGCAATCAACCCATGGAACAGAAGTTGCCTCCAGAAGTAGTGGGAGCTTCAACATTGGAAGCTTGCAAGAAGAGACCGGACTGCCATCTGTCAGAAATGGTGTAGGATCTCCTGCTTGGGCAGGGGGTTGGACTAGATGACCTACAAGGTCCTTTCCAACTCTGATTATCTGTTAAAAGTTCTATGAATTGAATAAACTATGCAAAGTATGGTGGTTTACAGTATACAACAACTGTAATCCCATTAGTGCATCATTTATTTATTCTCCTCCCCAATTACAGATGGGAAGGGGAAACATTCACATGGAGCTTCCAGATCTACAGTGTTTCCATTAACCTCAGACTGTTTATGGATTCACTTGCAATCCATTGCCAAGTAAGGCAGTGAATGGAAGTAGCTGGCCTTCTGTTTAAACTGTTCATTTTGCTGTGCTTTGTTTAATTACCAACGGGCTTACATTATTGAATCATTCAAATTTAATCACTGACTGCATCATTCAGCATTTCAGAAGCCCCTTGGGTTGATTTTATAAAGACAAGTAGCATTTATATATTATTGCCCTTCCTTTTTTTTTTTTTTAACAAAGAAATCTTCATGTACCAATGAAGAACAAGATGACAGTAGAATTGCTTGCATAAAAGCATCAAGTGACGAAGTCATATCCTCCATAGTTACAAATGATGCCTTAATCTATGCAGATAAAAAATGTGTAAGTAGTGATCCTGTTTGTCCTTTTTCTATTACTGTGCTCGGAAAATGTATATATTTTTAATGCTTGACAGTTTATTAACTATCTTCGCAAAGAAATACCATATAACTTTGAAAAATATATACAACTTCAGAAACCATCTGTTTCAGAGACAGAAATAATGATATAAAATATTTGTTTGCCTCTTTACAACGGGCCTTTTTTAAAATTTTGGATAGTAGAGCAGAGAACCACTTCAAATTAGTTGTGTGGGAAATCTTATTTTCTTTGGATATTAAGCTTTATTACCGTTCTGATTTGGATTGGACAAGTAATAAATGACAGTAAAAAGATGCAAAACTTTCTCTTTCAACCCTAGTGTCAGGCCCAAGCCCAGAGATGAGACAGTGAGATCCAACCGAATCGATGCTTTATTTACTTACACATAATTGACAGAAACTTGCCAAATGAAAGCTCTGTCTTTTTCACCAACTAGATACCATATATCTTGAACAATTTTAGGGTGAAATTACCCCTAATCTATTCAACCCTCCATTTTGGGACTGCACAGTCTCTTAATCTGGCCTCTTTCTGGGAAAGCTCTGTGTTGCTAAAAGCCTCCCCCACTGCTCTTGCAGGTGTGCACTCCATCACAACTTGGCTACTTTAAGATGGGTGGTTTTCAACCCCCAGCATTCCCAGCCATTGTAAGATGTATGAACATTAATTCTCAGAATTCACCAGCATATCGACATCCACATATCTTGAAGTTGTCAAGATTGTTCTAACTCTTCATGCCACCTAGTCCAGGGGTCTGCAACCTTAAACACTCAAAGAGCCATTGGGACCCATTTCCTACAGAAAACACTGGGAGCCACAAAACCTGGGTGGGCGTGGTCAACTCAACATCTCTCCCACCCAGTCACATGATCTTCCCTCCCCACCATGCCTATCCAGGTTTTGTGACTACCGGTGTTTTCTGTGGGAAATGGGTCTCTCTCTCTCTCTCTCTCTCTCTCTTTCTCTCTCCCTCCCTCCCTCCCTCCCTCCCTGTCATTTCTGTTTTTTATGTTTTACCTTCTCAGGCCAGACGAGGAGTGACTGGGAGGTGAGGGCGAGGGGCGAGCCCAGCCAGTGGTAGGATCGCCACAGCAGAGGGCCCCAAGAGCCACGGGTTGCTGACACCCAATCTAGTCAGTCTAGATCAGGGGTGTCAAACTCGCAGCCCACGGCCCGGATGCATCATGTCCTGACCTCACCCCTGCCCAGTTTAGCAAATGGGGAAAAAGTCCCGATGTCAGGTGACCCTACCATGATGACACAAGTTTAACACCCCTGGTTTAGATTTTAGGATCCTAAATTGAACCTAGAAAGCAGATTATTATGTAGTTGAGACGCTTTTGTATTGACTTATTCACTGTCTTATACAGGATAGTTTATACAGCATTAGCAGTGTTTGCAGTGGGGCTGTTGACTTTGCAAAAGCTGATGTATGTGGTGAAATAGAATTTGCCATTAGATATAATTTCAAATTTGGCATTTTGGAAGTATGCATCAGCGCCTGCAAGAATTTGGCCTATGGAAAGGAAGAAAAAAAGAAATGCAATCCGTAAGTTTCTTTTGATGTATTTTTTTTTAAAAAAATCTAAGATGTATTTTAATTATAGAATGATATTATTTGTTTTCTTTCTTTTTTTTAATTTTTATTGGTTTTTAAGATGAACACAGACAAACAAAACATAAAAACAACAAGCCATCCTCCATATATATACATACAGTGTGCCAGTTGGTTTACAAATTGTTTTGTGCCTCCACTTCGCAGTCCTCAATTACAATTACATTGTGTCAGTCTGTGCTCCCTTTAGATCCCAAGAAAGAAATACTCAGACTCCATGGTGTAGAGCAAAGTTATCCTTTTACTGGAAAATAAAGTGGAAACTAAGATCCAATTCCGAAACTGAGAAATTGGCTGGTAGAACACACATACAAAGAAATAGAATTGCTCCCACCCCCCAAAGTTCAAATGATTCTTCCAATTAAAACTTCTGAATATGATCATGTGGTCATCTCCAGGTGGTGATGAGGCTTCTTGTCAATTGACCTTGACATATTTTGATAAAAGTTTGCAGTTGCGCAAAAGAGGACAGAGGCTAGCCAAGAAATGGAAAGTTAAAGAAAAGAATCCCCCCTCCCCTTGCTAACCCAGCAAAGGAATGCAAAACACCTCCAGCCTTCTTCCCCTCCAAGGTCCTCCCTCCCACCGTTGTCATGACAGCCGAAAGAAGTAAAAGTTGCATAGCAGCAGAGAAGCAACAGTGGAAGATATCTTGAGGCTGACACATTGTATATATTCTCATATTTTCAATCAAGTATTAAATACATTAATATCATTGTTAATCAATCATTTGACTATACTTTTATTCATTCATGTTTTACGAAATAATCATATTTTACTTAATTTGTTTTATGACAATTCATATTATCATCTCAAATCTATCCTACAACCATTTTGTAGATATAAGAAAAGAATACATCTTTATATATTTATTATTTTCTAAGAATCTACCATGTTTTATTGTCTAACCATTGATAGAATAGATCCCAAATTTTATAAAATTGTTTATCATCTTGTTCTCTGATTTCAAATGTCAATCTAGTCATTTCAGCACATTCCAATATTTTCTTAATGATTTCCTCCTGTGATAGTATTTTCTCATTTTTCCAATTTTTAGCAAATACAATCCTAGCCGCTGTTAATACATTTACAATCAGGTATTTCAATTCTTTACTATATATTTCAGGTAAAATTCCTGATAAAAATATCTCTGGTTTCAAATCTATATGCTTTTTTGTCATTTTTTCCAACCATGTGTGGATTTTAGTCCAATATTTTTTAGCATCCGCACAAGTCCACCACATATGGTAATATGAGCCAGGTGTCTGATGACATTTCCAACATTTATCCGATTTGTTCTTGAACATTCTTGCTATTCTTGTCAGGGGAAAATGCCACCTGTAAAACATGTTATACAAATTTTCTTTATACGCTTTTGACATTGTCATTTTATAATTTTGAGACCACAATTTTTGCCATTTCTCTAGATCAATCCTGTATCCAAAATTCTTTCCCCAAGCAATCATTGTTTCTTTAACTTGTTCTTCTTCTAGTTTAATTTCTAATAAATATCCATACAATTTTTTTAATCACCTTTTCATCAGTACCTGTCAAAATCTTATCTAAATCAGTCAGTTTATCATAGGAACCTTCTGTTTTAGAGTCTTGATCATACCTTGAATGTATTTGCGCATATGAAAACCAATTCATCTTTATACCTTGTTCCTCTAATTTTTGTATAGATTTAAGTTAACCCTTTTCATTCAATATTTCACCATATCTAACTGTTTGTTCCTTTTTATATATTATAGGATAAGAAAATGCTTCAATAGTTGATAGCCAGACTGGAATTTTCAAATAACATTGTCTTTTAGTCTTCTCCCAGTTTAACCACAGAGACTCCCGTATATAATGTCTTCTAAAAGACCCCTGTGTTTTAGTTCCTTTATACCATAGAAAAGAATGCCACCCCAACAACAGATCTTGTCCTTCTAATGCCAACAATCTAGTATTTCTTATTGTTATCCATTCCTTAACCGACATCAGATTTGTAGCTTGGTAATACAACTCCCAATTAGGCAAACCAAATCCTCCTCTTATTCTGGCATCTTGCCAAAGTTTTAACTTTATTCTCGCTTTTTTACCTTGCCATATATATTTCAACACAATTTTATTTAAATCTTCAAAGTACTCTTTTCCAAGCCTAATTGGAATTGTTTGGAACAAATATAAAATTCTGGGTAATATATTCATCTTGATTGTTGATATTCTCCCTATTAATGACAGTTGTAAATTTTCCCATTTCACCAAATCTAGCGCTATCTGCTGCTTAAGTTTGATATAATTATTCTCTTTTTGTGTACTGCATCTTGCTGTCAAATGTATTCCCAAGTACTTGATCTTATTCGTGACCTGAATTTTCAATAGTTCTGTCAGTTCTTCCTTTTGTCTTGTAAAATGATATTATTTGTGAAGATGCATCCCCAAGGAGGAGAGAGGGGAAGCATGTGAAGAAATAGGTATATCATGTTGCAAACTTTATCTCTTATGAACTTGTATGCGATGCCACAATGGTCATTTCATTATTTTACTATCATCGCCATTAGGAATGAACATTGATGCATACATCTGTGGATACATGGGTGGTATAGCATTTTTCAATTTAAAAAACAAAATCATTAATAAGATTAATAATAGGCTTCCTTTAATTTCTTCCACTTGGCTTTTATTCTCTTATAAATCAAATTTTTAAACTAATATAGGACTTGGGATTCTTGTTAAAAGCATTTCCAGACTCTCTGGTATGCAGATAGCAGAGGTGATGATTTTTCGCAGAACAACAAACCCCATTCTTTTTTTTTCCTCTTTGCCCTGAGTCTTTCCAGAAGACCAGCTGACCCACACCTAGAAATACTCCACGTCTCTCTGTACTGAAGACTTGTCACTCAGCCAACTAACTGGAAAAGTGGCTAATGCCTTTTTTCCAAGCATCAACCACATTCCTCCAAGCTGGCCTTGCCACACTTTTAGGAGAGTGATGATTTTGAATGGGTATGACACCCCACCCCAGGAAAATCTCTCCCATTAAATTGTTCTGCAATAAAGCTTTAAGGACTGGACTACTCAGGACAATTATTGCTAAGTCAAATGAAAGCTTGGTTTAATTCTTGGAATAATACCAGTTATGCTGGCAAATATTTCTGCAAACTCAAGGATAGATGAAATATACTTTGACATGACCATGAACATGTCCATAAGGAAGCAGATGTAGGAGATGACCAGGCTGAGCCTGCGATGACCCAGGATGGATACAAAACAAACACAGTCACAGAAAACAGGTAAAGCCTCTTTTATTCCTTCACTTTGCTTCCAAGCTCTGAATATTCTTGACGGAAGCCAAAAAAACTCCCACACAAACAGTTCCAAAAAGAAGGGAAAAAACAACACAGACCAGGCAAGATAGGGGCTGGAGGACGTCCACAGATCACACGCACTGGGAAGGATGCCAAACTCAGAGAGGAACCATAAACTAGAGATATTTCTACACTTTGTTTCCAGCGTTTGCCCGTACGCAGGTCCATACTCTTATTCAGTTGTCACAGCTGCAGCCCATGAAGAGGATCGAGGTCCTCTCCTCCCGAGTACACCGCATCTCTCCCTTATCCTCTCCTCGCTGTGTGCCCTAGGATGGATAGGAAATGGGCCTGGGTCCTCCTCTGACTGCTCAGCTGGCCTCTGCCCTTCCCCCGGAGGTTGTGGTTCCCTCCGGAGCCATCATTTGCACTCCCTGTTAGCTCTTCCTCCTCTCCCTCAGAGTCAGTCTCCACCAGGGGCATAACAGAGCCTGAGGGAGGAGTCAAATGCATCCTAAGTCATGAATTCCTGCACACCTGCAAAATTTCTAAGTTCATCCCAACTTGAAGGCCTCTGTTATCTCCCAGGCATTTCCCTTAACTGTTAGTTGGCCAAATTCTTGTAGAGAATAATCTTTCTATTCATTTGAACTGCTTGAATTTCCTAATATCCTAGGCACTTGGCAGCAGCATTAGTGATGTTGAAAAAAAATGGCTAAATGTGTCACTTCTTTGATGCCCTTTGCAACTGACAGATGCTTAGTTTTCATTGCTTTAGAAAGAACACACTGACAAGCTTGTTTCCCTCCCACCTTTGTTTTACCATTGAGTAGGCTAATTCTCTATCATGGTTCCTTATTTTCAGCCCATGAATTGTGAGCTGTAGCAAATGTGAGTGTTGCGTAAGATCAGAGGGCCAATTTATCATTCACTGGGGTGAGTCAGGAGTCATAAAGGTACTTATAGCAGCAAGGGCCAGATTGGAGTAGTGGTTAAACCATAAAGCTAGAAACCAGGACACCATGACCATGACCACAGCCTTGCCTTTAGGCACAAAGCCAGTTGGGTGACTTTGGGCCAATCAATCTCTCTCAGCCAGGAAGCAGGCAAAGGCAAACTGCTGAAATTTTGCCAAGAAAATTGCAGGGACTTGCCCAGGCAGTCACCAAAGTTATCTACACTATTTGGAAGCAGATATATACAAACTTAGTAGCAAAGGTATAATAAAATATAACATACTACATGTATATTTAAAAGAGATATATAGGTCCCCATATTATAAATCACAACTCTGGGCAGCTCACAAAATGCTAAAACATTACAAGAAACCAACCAACCACAATACAAATTCCTGGCATTCCCAGGGCACCACTCTTTCACCATGAGCATTCTGCCTTGCTGGCCTCCAATCTCATTTCCCCACAATATTTGTGTTATGAACGAATAAAGGCGTTTAATAAAGTTTTAACAACCTTAAGAAAAAGCAGGGTTCTAATCCTGCATTTCTGATTGGCTGATTATAGCGATATCGGATTGGTCCTTTTCTGGGACATCTGATTGGCTGTTAACAGGCCAACTCTCATTGGTTCAAGGGTTTAACACTTCCATGTTTCTCATTGGCTAATAGGTCAGCAGCCAACCCTATATAAGGGCTGCTGCTGCCCTAGGGTTTTTGCTCTGTTCAGTATGCCGAATAAAGAGTTGAAGTTCACTGTCATTGTCTCGTCTCCGCTCCTTGCACCCATGCGCAGAATTTTACACTGGCGAAGAGGATGGGATGCGGAGACATCAGAGCTGACTGAGCACTACAGAGCACCAAACAGAGTACATGGCTGAAGGCACTTCGACAACAGAAACCATGTCCGGTGGAACCATACCACCCGCTCCATTTGACCTGGCACAAGAAGACTGGGACTCCTACATAGACCGGTTCCAAATGTTTCTGGAGACCAACAACTTGAAGGATGCAACTACGGGGAAAAAGCGAGCAGTGTTCCTGACCCATTGCGGGCCTGCCATCTTTAAGATGGCCAAGGCACTAGTGAAACCGGCTGAGGTGAAATCCATGGACTGGGATGTCCTCGTGCCCCTTCTACGGGCCCATTATGCACCCGCCATACCAACGCTTGTCCGAAGACATGAGTTTTACCAGAGGGACCAACGGAAAGGAGAGAGCGTCGTGGATTTCATTGCAGACCTCCGGAACCTGGGAGGCCTCTGTGGGTTTGCAGACCTCGAAGAAGCTCTAAGAGACCGAATAGTTCTGGGATTAGATGACCCAACGGCGCAGAGCAAGATCATGCCAAAGGGGACATCGATCTTGCCGATGCCATCAAAGACGCTATTGCAGCAGAAGCAACCAGGAAGTCGGCTGCCCGAATGCGCTGCACCAAAGCACAGCTCCGTCAACTTGCCAGCGATAGCTCACCTCGCCTAGAGAGGCACACAACAGCGACCCACCACGAGGACCTCGAATCGCCATCAGAAAATGATGAGGAGGAGGTCAATCGGCTCAGGTCCAAACGCGACCAACGCAACCAGTGAAATCGAAGACTACCGCACCAATGCGCAGGTTGTGGGGCAAATCACCCGCGATCAGACTGCAAATTCCTTGACGCGCTCTGCCATTCTTGTGGGAAAAGAGGCCATATCGGGAAGGTCTGTAGAAGCAAGCAAGGATCCAGCCCAATTCAGAGGGAAAACAACTACCGCCAGACCACAGGGAATCGTCCTGTGAGTCGGGAACACTTGAACCACCAATGGAACAACCACTCCTACAGAAATAAAACACTGGCCACTTCAACGAGACGGGAAGAGGCACACCAAACCATAACAATCGGTCACGCTTCATCATTAGATGCGAAGAAGATCCGAGTGAGGGTCGCCATCGAAAACCAACCTTGCGTGATGGAAGTCGACTCAGGATCATCCCTCTCGATGGCTTTCTGGAAGACCCTTAAACAATTGATCCTTGCCGTCCGGCGTCAAGACCTCAGAGCCCAAAGAATTATACTCAAAGATTACCAGGGGAACCGAATTCCAGTCATCGGTTCCAGCCAAGTCAAAGTATCATTCAAAAATCATATTCCATTGTTACCGCTGACTGTCGTCGGCCGCGACCGGCCTAGTTTGCTAGGCCTTCAATGGTTCGCCCCACTCGGGATAGAGGTAGCCGGCATTCACCAAACCAGAGGCGACGACTGGGAGGAGGCCCTCGTCCAGGAATTCCAGGACGTCTTTACGGACAAACTAGGTGAGTACAAGGGGACCCCGATATCATTTAGCCTTAACCTTGAACTGGCCCCTATCCACCTTAAGCCTCGTCAGATACCTTTTGCCCTAAAACCAAAGATCGACGAGCAGCTCAAAAAATTAATAGCCCAAGGTGTTTTAGAACCAACTGACCACACCTGTTGGGAAACCCCAATCGTAACACCCATCAAATCGGATGGATCGTTAAGGATTTGTGGGGACTACCGGGCCACCCTTAATCACGTCCTTCAAAAGAATGCTTACCCGGTGCCGGTGGTACAACAGCTTCTCCATTCCCTGGGGGGCGGAAAAGTCTTCACTAAATTGAATTTAGCACAGGCGTACCAACAACTGCCTGTAGATAAAAAAACTGTGGAAGCACAGACGATTGTTACGCACCGAGGTACCTTTAAATGCAACCAACTCCAATTTGGAGTGAGCGTAGCCCCAGGGATTTTTCAAAGTCTGATGGAGAGACTCTTGCAAGGGATCAAGGGGTCGTGCCATACACAAAATGGACTATGGGGACATTGACGACAAACTAAACAGAATACTCCTACTCCAACACATCGTCCCGCACAGCGTCACCAACAAGACTCCAGCTGAACTGTTGATGGGACGCAAACTCCGTTCCCACCTCGACCGGCTCCATCCGGCCTACGCCCCAGAGAAACCCTGCAGATCTAGCGGAAAATGCCGCGAGTTCATGGTAGGCGACTTAGTCTTCGCTAAAAAACTTTCTGGCGAACCATTATGGGTCGAAGCAACCGTAACTCAAACCACCGGACCCAGATCGTACCGTGTGCAAACATGGGACGGAAAAATATGGAAACACCATATGGATCAGCTTCGCACTAGGCTACAACCCAGTTCCCGTGACTCCTGTGACTCTCAAACTGAGGGGGGAGGGGATGTCGAAGAAACCGAATTTGAGATGGTGGAAAGCGGAAGCGAAGGAAATCAGCAGCCAGGCGCGTTACATGAAGAAGAATCAGGGAGAGGGATGGCCTCGCCACAGAGGAATAACTCAACGGAGGCGAGCCCGCAGAGATCGGAGGACAATAACGACAGAATTAGCGGCACCGAGTCGTCCAGTGAGGATGCGGAACCGCCTTTACCAGATAGATCAAAAAGCGTCCCGCCGAAGCTGGACTACAGACAGGAACCGGTGGGACAGAGCAAATCTAATAGACAGTTAAAACAACCTGCATATCTACGAGATTACTTCACAGCACCCCTCAAACAGAACCTAGGGGGAAGGGGTGTTATGAACTAATTAAGGCGTTTAATAAAGTTTTAACAACTTTAAGAAAAAGCAGGGTTCTAATCCTGCACTTCTGATTGGCCGATTATAGCGATATCGGATTGGTCCTTTTCTGGGACATCTGATTGGCTGTTAACGGGCCAACTCTCATTGGTTCAAGGGTTTAACACTTCCATGTTTCTCATTGGCTAATAGGTCAGCAGCCAACCCTATATAAGGGCTGCTGCTGCCCTAGGGTTTTTGCTCTGTTCAGTATGCCTAATAAAGAGTTGAAGTTCACTGTCATTGTCTCGTCTCTGCTCCTTGCACCCATGCGCAGAACTTAACAGTTTGCAGGAAGACCCAGCTCTTCAAGGCCTTCCAAGAAGGCTAATAGAATGGAGGCCTGCCAGATTTCTGGGGAATGAATGTTCCACAGGCCAGAGGCAACTATGGAGAAAATGTGCTTCCTGTGTCAAATGTTGCTAGATGACAGTATTATGGGAAGGAGCCTGAACGCATCCAGACTATCACATCATATAAAACCTAGCTACAAATTCAAACCCAGATAGCTCTAGGGCGGTTTCATGATGTCTCAATTTTCTTTGTGCTGTATAAACACTAAGGATAACTGGTATCTGTTTTGTTGATTTAATACTCCTCAAATTCATGATGTAATTATGAAATTTGTTTCTCAGAATTAATGGATTGATTAGATTGAATAACTGCAGATGCTAGACTGACTGATTAATTATGAGTCATCAGGACTAAATTAAAACAGAATTTAAAAGTGAATAAGAAAACAGCCTTGTTACAAAAAAAGAAAGAAAAAAGAAAAGAAATAAAAAGCAAATGCTTCTTACAACACAAAATAAAAATAGAAAGCAGGAGCCAAATACATGGAGATAAGAATCACTGTATTTTTCCTATCTGAATCCCAAGGCCTACATATGTACAACATTGATTTCATACATATGCTTATCTCATTAATTCCCCTCACCCAAATTTTGACTCAGAGTTGAGTTGACTTTCATTGCAATGATGTTTTTAATAAAAACTGTACCAAGATTAGCCTTCCAATTTGTTTTCATTGTTGAACGTTATTCACTCTTAAAAATGGATATACTAACAAAAACTCCATTACAGTGATCAACGTATACTAAACATTACTTGGCAATTTCAGTTCACCGGTATACTGAATTAAATGTATTCATGTATTCATTTAAGAAAAAGGATCTCATATGACATAAAGACTTGAATTCTAAAATATCAAAGTGTGTACGTGTAAATATGTATGGGGATGGGTTGGATAATAACATGTTCTTAAAATATACCGGATATAGTAGTGGTTGGGGCTTGAGCTATTCTTTTTAAAAACTTGACCAACATCCATACTTTACAAAGCAGCCCATGAAATCCTTCCTTACACTTTAAGTACAAAAAAAAATCAGCACTGAATTTATGAAACAAAGAGAGAAACTTCATGCAATTGATGGTCAGAGGCATTAATTAACGACCCCCTCTTTATTTATACCTTTATTTCCTTCCTCACTTTTCACAAGTGTTAACTGTTGTCTTTATCTTTGACTGAAAGATACGTCAAGACTTACTTGCTGCCTGATAAATCTCCTCAGAATAAACAGAAGACTTCTGTCAAAAAGAACACACTGAATCCAACGTTCCAAGAAATATTAAAGGTATTCTAAGCAATTCTTGGTCATACTGTGAAGAGTCAAGGAAGAGCACAACATACAGGTGTTTTTATGCAGTCATAGTTTTTCCTATGAGTTTATAGAAATGGATCCAATCAAAATTAAAGGGATAATTCAAAACAGTTATAAAAATTACTGTGTAGATTAAAAAATAGACATTATTGTATTAGGATTGTTAGATCTGCAGTGAAATCCTAACAAATAAGAGTAAAGGGAAATTTCTGTGTTCCCATCTAGAGAAGTGCTTGGATTTTTGCAGCCTATGTATGCCTTTTGAGAGATCTAGGATTGTCTAGGATTTTCACAGCATTTCACATAATATGATGGTAGTTGATGTCCAAAGATTAGTACTCTGAATGCGAAGAGTGGAAATAATTGTCACCAATGTGCCGATCTTGCTAGCTTTTGTGACTTGATAGTAGAGAAAACTGCTTGGTCTAGAAAAATTCTTAAGGAATCCATATCTAAGCATATACACCAATGGCCCATTACTTAGGAACATAACGTTGCATTTAATAGGATTTCTGAATATAGGCTTGCAAGAATCTTGGATATTGATTTTTAAATACAGGTGGGAATTTACCCTTTTTAGGGAGAAAGTTTTGTTGGTTTAAAAGATGCTATCCTGCTTTCTTTATACGCACAGAGTAACACTTGTAAGACAGATTTTACTGAATCACACTTACAAATAAAAGTGCCTAAGCATTTTGGAGCTGAAGAAGAAATCTTGTGACACTCCAGTGTCTACACCATTCCTGGCCTGTAGACCGAATGCATCATATGCTGCTACGCCCCCACCCAGTTTAGCGAAGGAGAAAAAAGTCACAATACATCACATGATGCCGCTATGATGACATGAATATGACACCCCTGATCTACACTATCTAAAAGAGAAGCTGGTTTACTAAATGATGTCATATGCAACATTTGGAATGGTTTCAAAATTATTTTACAATTTGAGTAAATAGTTGCTCTTCTCTTATTGATACGTAATTTATCACACTTAAAGGAGCTGTATAATTTAAACTACCTGAATCTAACATAGATTGAAAAGTGGATCCAATTGCAGGCAAGGAAAGCCGCCATGAGGTTCGATAGAAAGCATTACATTTCTGGATCAACTTTGATTGGGATTGGGCAGCCTCAGTCTTCAAGAAAGAAGGACATTAGATGTAACTTGGTTGAGGGTTAAAGGATTATTAGACCACCTCCCAATCAATTGTGACATAACATCCTTAACCCTAGTTTAGATAGCGGTCATTTGTTGCAGGAGTCTGTGAAAATGCTATATAAATGACACTGCACCTCTATAAATTGTATTTGTTAATCTCACACCAATCAGTAACACCATTTATCTTTATAGTACAATATTGAATATTCCCAACTGCAAACCCGACAGCTTCATATATCCGTCTGGCATGCTGGAATTTTCAGACATTCTGTATTCCTCGGAGAAGTTGTGATACACTTTGAATCCTGGGATTTTGAAAACTACTCTGCTCAGTCATTCAACTGGTATCAACTGAAAGCCAAAGTGATATGACTGAATTCGGTTTATTTATGTTTACTGTATTTATATATGTTTCTTTTAACATTTTAAGAATAAATGTGCTATAAACAATTCATCCCCCCCCCCAATAAAGTAGGTGTTAAGTGTTTTAATTACTGGAATCATCCCTTCCCTGTGCCAGCTGGGTAAAATTGCTGAGCTGGCAATTTCATAAAAACATCCAAGTAGATTATGTTTGCCAACAGTATAAATGTGCCTTGTGGTAACCTTCCAGTATTTTTTTTTTTGACTTCTTGATCTAGCATCTGACCATGGAATTTTCTGGCTTTTCTACAATGTCCAATCCAAAGCATTAACCAAGTTTATTCCTGCTATTTTTTTAAAAAAAAAGATTCCTGTTATTCCCCTTGGCATTCGGGTCAGATAGTTAGATGAGCCCAGTTGATGATAGGTCTTTATGTTTTGGAGTTGTCATTTTAACCAGAATATCATGGCTTATATTTTATTGTGTTTTAATCTTCATATGCTGACCAGAGTCATTATTGTGAAATGTGTGGCTTTATAAACTATTTAAATAAATAACTCTTCCATTTAATATATGTAATGAAGAAAAACCAGAAGTTTTCAGTACATTCTGCTTCACCATTCTTTAAATGTTTAATCAAAGTTCCCTTTCATATACCTTTGAACCCACTGGTTTCTGTTCTGCCCCTGGAGCAAAGAAAAAAAAAAGTCCTATCATATATGCAGTAGTATTTTAAATATTTGTAGACGGCCATTGCATCTGCTTTAAAATCTGGTCTGAATACATTCAAGGTATGATGATAGCCATCAGCTTCCATTAGAGAACATAATTAAAAACTAATCCAGAGTTTAATGGATCCTCATATAGAACAGACCTGTGTTCCTGAGGGCACAATGTTGGAGGATAAACAATTGGAGGTAACTACGACTTCCATTCAATACTTCTGGATTTCTATTTTGAAAATATCTTATCTAAAAAAAAAAAGGATCTAATGAAATATAATCATCAGTATTTGAATGGATGTAGTAAATTTCTGGCCTTAAATTTGATTCAAGAAGTTAGTACATTTTTTTTTTCTTAGAGAATATCATTATTCTATCTAGACCACACCTCTTAGTATAGTGGGATATTAGATCACCCACTATGCCAGTGAATATCCGATGTTCAAATGGGTAGTGGAATAATATCAATGATCTCAATGAATTTTCATGTAGTACTTTCAGTTTCTACATCTTGGTCTGTTAAGAATTACAACCCAGACTGACTGACAATAGAAGTCACAAACTGAGAACTAAGCATGAAAATGAGTCAAATAATAATGGTGGTAGATGGAGAAAGCTGCATTTCTTGATTGCATGGAAAAAGCACAACATAATTATTTTGATATCAGTAGCAAGATATTCCTCAAGCCAGTTTCATTCTCAAAATATAACAAATGAGGATTTCTAGCTTCTGTATGAAAGTCAAACCACTTGTCTAATTTTATATATAGATAAATAAAAGATGGTGCTGGCTCCTGTACTATTATTTTGTGTGTTTACTAGAAGTAAGCTTATATGTATGTCAGCCAATTATATGAATGGCTCATCAGAAGGGGCTAATGGCATTTATTATTATTTATTTTTACAATTTTACACCTCATTAAAAGCAAAACTCTCAACTGCACTTCTTGAATATTATTCTTTTACCATCTACCTCATCTCTAAAAATCTACAAACCTTGTGATTTAATAAGGGTGAAGAATTGCTAACATCACCTTTCCTGTGTAACAGTTTTGAGCATGAAACAAAGTACAAAACCACAATATATACTAATTTTGCTACTTGTCTTTTAGCCCATTTATGCTATGCCCCCAAAACTTACATGGAAGATTTCAGGTAGTGACTAAGCTTTCACACCGGAAACATGCTCATTGTTCCTTGTTTCTGAGGTTAAGAGTTCATACAAAAGAATGGCTCCAATAGAAGAGAATATATGTCGCTCAGGATTGAACTGTGAAGTTCTTTGTGTTCACTGAGTTTGGTTGTTTGCTTGCAGATGTTTCATTACCATTCTAAATAACATCATCAGTGCTAGGGAGCGTGGATAATAAAATGTCTGCAACAGTGGTGGGATTCAAATTTTTTTTACTACCAGTTCTGTGGGCATGACTTGGTGGGGGTGGCAGGGGAAGAATACTGTAAAATCTCAAGTCAGAGGTGATATTTGCCAATTCTCCAAACTACTCAAAATTTCCACTACCGGTTCTCCAAACTGGTCAGAACCTGCTGAATACCACCTCTGGTCTGTAATCAAACAACTGGATTCAGGGAGCACCAAAAACTCCAAAGGGAAGGACTATCTTAACAATTGAATGCTGTTCCAACATTCCCTGCACATAAGAAACAGGAAAGTTATAATGAAGGATTCTAGCTAAGCTTTCCCAATGATACATTTGTTGTCCATGTATTACAGGGATGTTAAACTTGTGGCCCAGGGACCGGATACATCATACACTGGCCACCCCACCCCCAGCAAAGGGGAAAAAAGTTGCAATAGGTCATGTGATGACATGACATTGTAAGTTTGACACCCTGAAGTATTACATTAAGAACAAGACACACACATACACACATTCAGTGATGTAAGCTTCCATCTTCAATCTGAAATGGTATAGTCTAGATACAGTCATCCCACAATGTTTCAAAGAATTAGACATTCCTGTAACGGTGCTATTAGGTAATATAATCCTTTAATGGAATGATTTCTTCAGTGGGAACTTTTCAACTGACACATCTATCACAGGTATGAAGATTAAATATTTCTTTCTCATGCTTCATTCTTATTACTGCCTTTTCCATTTTGATTTTTTATTAGAACTTTTTCTAGTTTTTTAAATCAGAAAAGATAACCAACCATAATGCACATACATGCATTTTAAACTTACAAACTTTGAAACCCGTCCATGTCAATTACTTATCTTCTTGTTGCATGCTGAATTACTTTATTGCTCCCTATTCTGGATTTCTTTGCAATAACCCAAAGACCAAAGTAAGTAGACATAAGACTAACAACGGTAAATGGAATAATTTTCAGCTTGATTTGTATCCTGTTAGTCTCTTTCTGTGGCAATCAATTCTTTGCCTACTGCCAAATGACCCATATACAGTTAAAAGCCAACCCATTATATAAGGTCGTACAGCAGAACCAATACCATAATTACTCCAAATCCAGTTCAACTGTAAAATAGTTGTGTATGTTTTATTTGATGTTAAACAAAGAGGAAATAATGAATAATCCATCTAAGAATGAAAACTGGGATAAAGGTGGGTGGCTCAAGAACTGGCCAGTATTTTTCCTTTCCTCCTTTTTTTGGTTTCCAATCAATTGTGTCAGTGTTGAATTCTCATAAACTCTGAAACCTGTGTGTGATTTTAATATTTTTCTCAAAAGTTCTATCCAGTTGTGTGGGGATCACTCCATTCCAATCTCCCACCAAACACCAATTTCCTAAGAGAATGTTGATTCACCAGATGGAATTGTCTTATTCTGCCACATAGCAAAATCTCTTTTTATTGACAAATTCCATATGAAAATCTTTTAATAACTCAAGGCAAATCGCTTCAAGGAGATACTGTATTAATGGAAAGCATGGCTATACAAAAAATATTTTATCAATATTATTCCAACTTGTTTAAGGGGGTGCACATAATCGCACCAGTGTGCCTGCCACCCCTGTCCTACTGTTCCTATTTACCGTATATACTCGAGTATAAGTCGACCCGAATATAAGCCGAGGCACCTAATTTTACCACAAAAAACTGGGAAAACTTATTGACTAGAGTATAAGCTGAGGGTGGGAAATGCAGCAGCTGCTGGTAAATTTCAAAAATAAAAATAGATACTAATAAAATTACATTAATTGAGGCATCAGTAGATTAAATGTTTTTGAATATTTATTTCAAAGAAAAACAGATTAATCAATTTGGGAAACGATCTCACTATCATGAAAGGTTTAATTGATTCACTAACCCAACAGAAGATGAGGATGACAATGGGAGGCAGGAGTCACTCTCTCCCTTGCAAGAAAAAAGCAAGAGCTGTTCTTATGATCTCTCTCTCTCTTTCCCCGTAATACAGTCAAGCCCTTTCCAGCACGCGCGATCTGTCGCCACCGCTTTGCACCCTGCAAATGCAAAATCCCGGGGTTTTTGCATTTGCAAGGTGCAAAGCGGCGGGGGCGGATCCTGCATGCTGGAAAGGGCTTGACTGTATTACGGGGAGAGAGAGAGAGATCATAAGAACGGCTCTTGTTTTTTTCTTGCAAGGGAGAGAGTGACTCCTGCCTCCCACTGTCATCGACATCTTCTTTTGGGTTAGTGAATCAATTAATTTGGGAAATGATCTCACTATTATGAAAGTCAGTGTTCTCTGCCAGTGGGGCATTTGGAAGAAAATGCCCCGCGGCATATCCACGTGCGTGTAAGGGGAATCAGAAATCCCCGCGTTCAATGCCTAGCACAGCAGAAGAGAAAATGCAGCTGTGAGCAAATACTGGGAAAACCTGATTGATCAAAAGGAAGGAGGCAAAAGAGAGAGGGGTGGTGGTGGACGGAGGTCCCACTGGTATTTGTGAAACACTTGGTCGGCAGCATTTAAAGTCAACGTCCTTGCTCCCACCTACCCAAAGCCACAAAGTCCCCCAATTGTGCAGCCCAGAATCACCCTCCCCTCGGGGCAGCAACGACACCCGGTATTTCCCGAGATGAAGCTCTGCCGTGCAATGAAAGCGCCCTGGCTCTAGGCTCGCGGGTTCAGAAAACAACGCGAGGCGAGGTCGCTTCGGTTACGCTCAGCTTCATTTCCTAGCTGCTTTCAGTCCGTTCGGGAGGAGGGGGAGGAGATGGTGGCGGCAGCTTGCATTGTTTTCTGAGCTCTAGGCCACCACCTCCTCCCCTTCCACCCAAACGGACTGAAAGCAGCTAGGAAACGAAGCTGAGTGGAGCCAAAGCAACCTCGCCTCGCGTTGTTTTCTGAACCCGCAAGCCTAGAGCTCAGAAAACAACGCAAACTGCCGCCACCACCTCCTCCCCCTCCTCCCAAATGGACTGAAAGCAGCTAGGAAACGAAGCTGAGCGGAGCCAAAGCGACCTCACCTCGCGTTGTTTTCCGAACCCGTGAGCCTAGAGCTCAGAAAACAACGCAAGCTACTGCCACCACCTCCTCCTGAACGGACTGAAAGCAGCTAGGAAACGAAGCTGAGCGGAGCCAAAGCGACCTCATCTCGCGTTGTTTTCTGAACCCGCGAGCCTAGAGCTCAGAAAACAACGCAAGCTGCCGCCACCACCTCCTCCCCCTCCTCCCAAACGGACTGAAAGCAGCTAGGAAACGAAGCTGAGCGGAGCCGAAACGACCTCGCCTCGCATTGTTTTCTGAGCCTAGAGCCAGGGCGCTTTCATTGCACGGTGGAGCTTCTTGTCTCGGGAAACACCGGGCTTCGTTGCTGCCCCCTGAGGGGAGGGCAATTCTGGGCTGCGCGATTGGGGGACTTCGTCGCTTTGGGTGGGTGGGTGGATGGGAGCGAGGATGGACGGAGTCCATGAAGCGGGGCTTGCCTGCAGGAAAGCGGCTGCCCAGCTCCGGAGCTCCACACCATTTTTTTTTTTCAGAGGGGAATCTGACTCGAGTATAAGCCGAGGGCGGGTTTTTCAGCACAAAGAATGGGCTGAAAAACTCGGGTTATACTCGAGTATATATGGTATTCATCCTCATTTATTATGTATATACTTATGTTTATATGTTATGTTCATACTTATATTTGTTTTCTCATATATGTTTGACAAACTAAACTAACTAAATAAATAAAAATGGGGCAAAAAAGTGACATATTTCTAGAGAAAATAGATGAGTATCTAAAAAAACAAAATTTACCAAGGGTTACAGAGGAACAGAAGCAGATAATGGACCTATAAAAATAGAGGAAGTTTCTGAAACTATAAAAAAAGTTTAAACCAGGCAAAGTGCCTGGGCCAGATGAGTTGTCAGGTTCTTATTATACATGTTTTGAAGATGAATGTTTACAATCTTTACAAAACAAATTAACTCTTACAGGGAGGAAAGATGTCAGAGAGATGGAAAGAGGCCAATATAACCCTAAGAACAAGATCTGACTTTAATAACAACCTATAGACCAATATCATTATTAAATAATTGGGTAAATAGGTAAGATCAACTTATACTTCACAGAAAACACAAAAAATGTTAATGGGGATTTAACAAAGCCTTGTGAGATACAAAAAGAAATAAGACAGAGCTGCCTACTATTTCCTCTCTTGTTAGTTTGATTTGTGAAATACTGAATAGAAATAATAAGAGTATTGTGGAAGTAAAGATAAAAAAAAAAAGTAAGTTAATGCCTTTTTGCAGATGATTTTGTTGGTTTTGGAAGTTCTTTTATTTTTTATTGTCAAGGGGACTAAAATAAAACCAAGTGAAGAACTAATGATAGGCTGATAGAATTTATTGTTTTGAATATTGTAAGATTTGATTTGAAGCAGAATTGTGTACAAATGATGCAAATGCAAATTGCTAAAATGTATAAAGGTTCATTGAAATTTGTAACGAAAAACAAGTAAAAGTGGGCTAAAACTTTGGCTATAATATGTATATGGAACAATGGGAAAATATACCCTTGAAAGAATTGAAATTTACATGGTTATAAGAGAATTTTTATAAAATATTATATGCTGGTGTGTGTCACCAAAGAAATTGTCTAGATTAAAATGTATCAAGGCACTTCAAATACATGTTGGAAATATGAAAGAGGGACGTTTTCATGTTTTGCAGACATGAAAAAGCTAGAAAATTTTGAATTCAAATACATATACTGTTTCAAAGGATTTAAAAAATTATTAAATATCAAATTTAATAATTTTTTGGTCAGAGAAAAGACAATGTTTCTTACTGATTTACTGACCCCTTTAAGGGCTTTTTGCATAAAAGAGAAAAATGATTTTTGATTTATGGTTTTATAATTATACAGGATTGACTGTAAAAAGAAAAATCATTTGTAATCTTAGAGTAAAAGGTAAATTTATAATTGTATTTATAACTTGCTGTAAAGACCAGAATCCACTTCTATTTTTTCCTTTATTGCACTTCTTAGCTTTCTTTCCAATTCCTTTTATTAGTTTTATTACTTTCTTTTTAAAACTTTGAATACAATTATATAAAAATGAACTTTGAAACTTTTATTAAATTTCTATTGGCCCTAACAAAGATTATGTTCTGTATTGATTTTTATGTTTTTCTCATGGCCAACATGACCACTGCTGTTTTATGGGAAAGTTATATACTATATTGTTTATAAAAATGCAGCTCAGGAGGATTTATTGAACAACATACTCACTCAATGACAGTTGTTTGTCTATCCCTTGCACTCTCCATGTGCCTATATTCTTTACATAGAAAAGCAGCATTCTTCAGTCTTTTTATGAAGTGTTAAGATTATTTAGACAAGTATTACATATATGCTAATTTCAGGATAAGGAAAAATAAAGGGAAAATTTACTAATACCAAACATACCCATGGTATCCTACAGTACTGCAGGAAGTATTTTACAAGAAGTATTACATATTTTAAACACTACTGTCTGCAGAAATATCTGGGAATCTGTAGCCACCCGTCATTTTTTTTTACTAAGAACATCTTTTGCAAATATGTTGATGCAAAATCTATATTTCCCAATGTCATCTGGGAAATGAAGATATTTAGTAAGGATGCTAGTTTTTCAGGATGCTACTTTCCCATTTAAATTACAATTAACATTTTAATAAATGGAATGAGTTAATAATATGGGTAATTTGGCAATTACAAAATACCATGTTGGGTTGTACACATCTTCACGAACTCAAGATCCTGATAAAACAGGAGCGCAGAATGCTGCACTGGTTTTTGAATAAATGTGAATACAGCTGTCCTGGTGAACAAATGAAGCTCAAAAAAGGGTGAGGGAATACCCCCTCCTCTTCTCATTATCAAGTAATTATTCCTGATATTCACAAGGCTACAGACAATGCAAACTTACCAAGAACTGAAGTGAAACAGAGGCATACATTTACAGGGCACAAATCACATTAAGTTCAACAGGAGAATCTAAACAATAGTTAAAAAGACATACTTTACTCGTACGATATAATTATGGCCTGTTACAGGTTTAGCTCAGCCTCAGTCTAATGATTTCCAAACCCAGGCTAGCCTAAAGTTAAACAATCACTACCGTGTTTCTCATATAAGGCCGGGTCTTATTTTTTTTTGAGCCCTGAAAAAATGGCTGGGCCATCTTTTCGGGGGTGACTTAATTCCTCCCCCCTTGCATCTTTGGGTGGGCGGGAGGCGATGGCTTGGATGTTGACCTCAGCGTTGGTGGGGCACTTCGTATCGGGGTCAACGCAGGCAGCACCATATCCAGGTGTGCAACAAAAGTACTTCCTAATGGCAAGCCCCCCACACCATTCCCCCTTTAATATAGGCCTTAATTTGGGGGGGAAGGGCTTAATTTCATTTCATGCCTATAAAACATGCTGGGACTTCCTATTGGGGGAGGCCGTATTGTTGGAGAAACAGGGTAGACTTTCAAGACAATAACATGGAATGCAGAAGCCACCAGTTCTTTCATTCCATTTTGATTTTTTTTGCCACCCACAAATAGGGGCATCTTTCCTGGGAAACAAACAATAAGCCTTTCAGAATTCTGGGTGTGGTGACTGTGATCAGACTATTGCAGACTTTGTTCTTTGCAGAAAAGAGGAAAGCAAAAGTTTTTTTAAAAAACCCACCATTCCTCGGAAGTGCTGGCTATCTTATCTTGACAATGGCAGCTGCCATTCCTATTGTTTACATCAGTACTGTTCAGTAAGCAGCTGGTTCAGTTGCTAGTCAGTTAGACTATGATTAAAGCTAAACATGGGTTTATTTAGAAACTTTAGCGCTGGTTAAAGCTCATAGTTATTAACTTAATTTCTACCTGGCATCTGGTTTTGCTGTTCTGTGTTACTAATTTACTTATTGAACTTAATTAAAAGTTTATCTTCAGTGTCATAATTTCTTCCATAATTATTTTACTTTGTTTTATTATTAATATGCCCCATCGCTTGAACAAATGGGTTGCTTCATAGTTTTTCAGAAACAAGAAATGGAGAAATTTAAGAGAAAAAAAAAGTTGCCTTGCAGATTTTTATTTATGGGTTAATTGCATTCAACAAATCATCCCACCATATTATATCAGGATTCCAGAGGTATAAACTTCAAAATACAAAGCAGCATAGGAAGTTGTATGTAAAGCAGGATTAGCCACATACTGTACTCTTGACAATGGGGGTTTCCAAAGCCAAAAATGGGATTGGCCGGGGGTGGTGGAGGCTGGGAAGTGATGGTGGTCAAATAGAGGTTAACGAGGGGATACTGAGGCAAATCCATAGCAACTTTCTTCAACAGAGACATTTTAAAACGCTGATAAAAGTCCCTTCATGGCTGCAGTCCTAAACGGTACCATTTTTTTAAAATTAGAAAATTTGCTAAAAAAAAAATAGGAATAGTGAAATTATTTGTATTGAACAACAGGCATGCTTTACAATTTTCTTTCAAGTAAAAAAAATCATCTTTACAAATGTTTTCTAGATTGTGCCTCACCCAAGAGATTAGATTTTGCCCCCCCCCCAAATATCATTCGTTTAACAATAACAAAATATACAAAGCAAAAATACCCTTTTCAAACTATAATTATAAACTACTTATATCTTTAACTTGTGTGTGTGTGTGTGTGTATGTTATGTATGTATGTTATTCAGTTGTGCTTTTAAAGTTGTAGCAACGTTTCGGCAGAATCTCATCTGCCATCATCATGCTTCTGTATTGTGTTCGTCTGTATATATATATATATAATATAAATATGATACTACAGCTGACTGGTTAAGCTGCAGTTCAACACTTGTATAATATGAACACCGACAATTTCCCTCTATCTGTAATATAAGAGAGGCATCCAAGAGTGCAGGGAGCCTCTCCAATTCAAGATGAAAGGTTTTTTTTAAGAGTCCTTTTATGACATTTTTACAGCAATAACAAGAGGAAGTGAGATGGAGGAATGACTTGCGACTTAAGAACATCACAATCTTCAAATACAATGGGTGTTTAAGAACAAGAAACATGGCACATCTTCCCACACTCCAAACAAATCTGGACATACTTGTAGTAGTAAAAAGCCCTCTATTAAAGCTGAAAAAAATATTTTAACATGTAGGAGAAAAGTGACTCTGAGACACCCTTTGACATTAGTATTTTGACACAATATTAATAAGATTTTTACTACATCTCTGTGACTGTTCTCCTTATTATACTTAAATCCTGGTGGCTGTTTTTATTAAATTCAGCAGACATCTGACAATGTGGGAGTTTATTTCTTTATTTACTAGTATGACTTTGAAAGTGACCTTTCATGAAGAAACGTCAACATTCAAAATCTGCATTTCCAAGAGTCTTCATTGAAACTACATTTACATAGCTTCAAATTCATCAATTCTCTGCTTGGTGTTCCCTTGTCGTATCTGTCTCAGTGTCTTGTACTTGTCTCGGCCTTGTCGCATGTTCTCTGTGTGGATGAGGTCGTTCTGAGTCTTCATGTCTTCATCTCTGGCCTGAGCTAGTTCATCAGTCAGCGTCTACAGTATTTAAACACAGTATTACACACTTGCACAAAGAATAAATTTGTGAAACTGACATTATGAGGAAAACAAAAAACTAATATGGAAATTCTGCAAATGCTATCCGAGGGTGAGTTTTGTACATATCGTTCTATGGTCATAAGCATAGTCATGTCTAAGAGCCAATAAGAAGGTTAGCATTAGAAGAAGATGCAAGATCTGGATCATTTAAATTTGCCAAGTCATTGCTACCTTCCACTATAAGATACATGGTAGCAAAGATTTTTAGATTATATCTTATATTATTATCTTCTTTCTCCATAAAATATGATACCTTTCTTAAGCCTTTGAAAAAAAGATACATTTCAATTACCATCTTTCTCCCTTCTTGAACAAATTATAAAATGGTACTTAGAATGATAATAAATGTCTTATATTGTTAACAGATTATGTGGTAAGTCCTACCTTCAGCTGTCTTTGGACACGCTCATTCTTTTCGGCTTCAGTAATTCTCTTTTCTTCATTACGATCGTTCAGTATGCCTTCACTTGAGAATTCTGCACTGTAGCCAGAGGACTCAGTTCCTTCATCTTGAAGATTATCATGGACATGATAGTTCACTGGTTCATATACAGGTGGAGGTGGAGGAGGTGGAGCAGTCATTACCAGGTGTAATTCTTCTTTTGTTTTCACCAGATCATCTTGGGCTTCTTTAGCCTAGAAAAGGGAAACCAAGAATATGTTTCCAGTGATAATGTTATTTAGAAAATAGATGAGATCTGATGACATTTGTGTGTTCCCCAAATAATCTTAAAATATACAGATTTATGATAATTTAATCAATGAATAACTAAATTTTCAACCATGCTTCCATTCACTTTTCCCAATGACTATGTTCCTGACTCTCTTTCTGGCTCAGATGCACTTTTCTATCCATTCATATCGGCAAATGGGATTTGTGCTCCCCTAAATTATGTCACATGGCTCAATTGTATAGCCACCTGACCAGCTGTTTGATGAGAAGCTGTTCCTGAAGCTTCGACATATTTAACTATGGAATCTCTATCTCAAAATAGAGTAAATTACTTCCATAAAGCTGAATGCTTTAAAAGGCAATAGTCAAACCTGTGAGGAATAAAGCTATCAAGTGTTACTAATCCAGTCACAATGGCTATGCAATACTTATACTACTAGACGCAATATGCTTTTGAATATATTATTTGGAAAACACAAGTTGGTATAGTTATATGTTGTAATGCATTACTTGCGAGAAGAATATTAGTGGATCAAAAGAACCATCTCTGCATGAATGGCTCTCTATCATTGATGTAACCTGCAAGTTATCAATAAAGCCTAGCTGTGTACTAAATTTGTCTTTCTTATTATTTATGTCTGTTATGTAAACATAATATAGACTTAGAAGTCAACTGAGAAGCTTTGAGTGTGGTGCAGGTGTAATCAACAGCCTCTAGGTTTAGGTTTTGTTGCAATTTTGGAGAAGATGGAAACGTAGGCTTGAACTTTATTGTAGCAAGTGGGGCTAATAAAAATAATAAGAAATTACAAGCAGTCTTGTTTCAGCTTGTTGATGGGGAGGAGACAACAGACATATTTAATACATTCTAATTTGAAGAGAAGTTTAATAAGCAGATGTTGCAGGTGTTGAGAAATCTGAAACTTGCTGTGTATTAAGCAAGGACATTACATAAGGGAGGAACGCATTTTTTACAATAAAACAGAGAGGTCTATGTAGCATAATTAAATCTTTTAATGCAGTCTTGATTGGGACAGTTACGTGATTACATGGAATAAGACATGAAAAAGTATGACAGATTGTTTAGGGATAGATTATTTAGCACTGGAACATGCTGTTGATGTTTGTAGAGCTGAGGAGTAGGCTGTAACTCACTTAAAAGACCTTGGGCATACTGATAAGGAACTGGTTATTTTGAGAAGTAATGAGAAAGCCTGAAACCTCAGTCATCAGCTGTAATGCCAAAGACCAAAGATTGGAAGCACCCATGTCTGAGATACAGAGTTTTCTCAAAGGTCCATGAGCAATGGTCGGAAAAGAATGCAGACAATGTGGGTGGCTGAATCTTTTATAAAAAGTGAAGAACTAAGAACAAAAAAAGGTAAAACTAAAACATTATGTACTGTATATCATATGAGGAAGAACCTTCTTCCTTTGTAATGGACTTTGTAATGGACTGATTAAAATGGAAGGTTTAGAAGTTGAACACGCTGTTTGTTTAGTTACTAATGTTGTAAAACTGTACTGTTTAAAATTCATAAGTACTAGGTTTATAGCCTGTATAAAATTGTTCAGAATTAGAAGCAGTAACTGGTTTAAATCTTGTGCTAATTTGAACTGAGGCAAAGTACTTATGACATCTGCTAACCTCTAATTACAAGAAACCTGTCAAAAACAAAGATTGAAGCCGTTGTTAAAACACCAAGAAGGAAATTAATGAACAGCATTTTTCCAATATGGCCAATTTTTTCCCCCAGGAATGACTATTGGGACAATTCCATTAAGGCAATTGTTGTTACAGGCAATGGGATTTCAGTGGATATTAGTACAAGAAGCAGTTAATAAGTGTTAATTGCTTTCTTTTACGGAGAAGAAGTTTCAGTACAGCCTGATCACAAACTTTTCAAAGCTATTTTAAGCAAACTGTTATACAGAGTGTGTCAATGATGGTTACTAATGTTGCAAAATTATCAATTGCAATTCCATTTGTAATGAACCTGGAAAGGAAATAATAATTTTTGAGATCTTGTCTAGACATTTTTGTTTTAACTTAACAGTGATAAATTTATGTTTTGAATTTTACTGATGTTGCTGCAGATAGAATGAGGTCTTATTATTATCTGAGAAAAAACAATTTAAATGTTACATTAAGATGAAGGTAAAGGTTCCCCTCACACATATGTGTTAATTGTTTCCGGCTCTACGGAGTGGTGCTCATCTCCATTACAAAGCCGAAGAGCCAGTGCTGTCCAAAGACATCTCTATGGTCACGTGGCCGGCATGACTAAACACTGAAGGTGCACGGAACACTGTTCCCTTCCCACCAAAGCTTTACCTATTTTTCTACTTGCATTATTACATACTTTTGAACTGCTAGGTTGGCAGAAGCTGGGACAAGTAAGAGAAGCTCACTCCATTATGCAGTGCTAGGGATTCGAACTGCTGACCTTTCTGATCAACAAGCTCAGAGTCAATCAAAACCTGACAATTGCTTATGAAAATTTTGCCAATTTTCATGGCCAAAATAGTTACATATTTGAATTTCAGAAAAACAGATTATCTTGCAATGAGAGAATGAAATTCAGACAATTTGCAAAATTTTGGGTTTTTATGTATACTACTACTTCCATTCCATGTTATGCCCTATCAAAAAGAATGATAGAAGGATCATGCAGCTTGCAAAGGGAATGTTAGAAAAGTCAAAGCAGGTTTTGAATTTTATTTGGATCTTTCTGGTAATAGAAATACTCCTAGTTTGAATAAAAAAATACTTGTTTTTTCTTAAATAGCAGGCCAGTGCTATAACACTCAATTCACACACTCTTTATGAGCTTTCTGGAAGCATCCTGTTGGTCGTTGTGGAAAGCAAATATGATGCAGTATGGCTCATCTTATATTCTTTATAGTGTAGCAAAATTTATAGGACAATAGATTGTATGATACACAGTATATTTCCAATGAATCATATTGTAATCAAGATCCAAGGAAGACCTAAAGTTGCTAAAACCCTGAAGGTAAAGCAGAGTGGAACACATTAGCTTACCCTGTGCTGCCATTCTTCAACCTCAGACTCTTTACGCTTCCTTGCCTCTTCCAGAAGAGCAATTCTGGCTGTGTATTCTGCAAGTTCTGTAGCCTTTTTTGAGAGGGGAAAAAAGAAATTACATGAGATAGAAGTACTATGGATCAGTAAGAGAACTGCTCCCTATTCCTAGAGCCTCCGGTTTTGGATGAGGTTGGACATTCAGAGTCTGTTCTTGGGTTAGAAAATGACATAGTAGCAGCTACAAAAAAGTAAAATATAGGTGGGCAAACTTTAGTTATGCTAAGGATAGATAACTATCATCCAACTTTATTAAGTTGGCCTTAAGAGAACTTTCACAAATTTTATTAAATATCGCCTGAATAAAATTTGCTAGTGCCAACGATAAGAAACCCATTAGTCTATTCCTGCAGTATCAACAATAGCTACTTTATTTCTGGCTGCAAGTTAGAACATTAAAAGACAATTTCTTTCTATAAGGAATCTTTGACCCCTGCAGGGGTTTTAATTCATTTCCAGCTCAAATGCAGCTCAACCACTTTCTCTATAGCAGCACTAGATTGTAGAAATCCCTGTCCTGTAAAAACAGATGTGTCCTTAATTTTTATTTTATCATTGATTCAGGAAAAACTTGGCTTGTGTGGTCCATTTTCTGTACTGTATCCATTTTAGCAATAGCAAATCACTTAACAGTTATATAAACAGCTTCATAGTGCTTTCCAGCCCTCAGCAGTTTATAGAGTCAGCATATTGCCCCCAACAATTTTGGCTCTTCATTTTACCCACCTCAGAAGGATGGAAGGTTGAGTCAACCTTGACCTGGTGGGATTTGAACTGCCAAATTGCAGGCAGCCAACAGTCAGCAGAAGTAGCCTGCAGTACTGCACTCTGACCACATGTTTTAAAATTACTTTGAAAATACACAGTAGGTTGCCGTGAAGGCTTTGAGAACCAAAGGCAAGATTTAAGAAGCTATATAACCATTGATGATGCTTGAGGAGAGGAACTTAGCCCAACTATTTTGCTAAGACTCATATCAATTTTCCAAGTTTCCTTCTGGAATGCCTCCGATCCATACCAGCTGCTCCTGACTCTTCATCTGGTCAACAGCCTGCCTCTCCAGTTCTTCCTTAGCTTGCAGAGCCATCAAACGCTCGTTCTCCAGACGCTCTGCTTCCTCCTGGGCTCTTGTTCTTTCGTCCTCCAGCTGCCTGGCTTTTTCGATCTGGTCTGAGAGCTCTGGGGGGATAAGAGGGGGGTGGGGGAACAGTCACATATATTTTAAATGCTGATTTTTTTTTTTTTTTAAAACCCCACTCTTTGGAAATTGCACCAGTCTGGCTTCTTGTTGGAGAAGGTAGTACAGGTAGTCCTTGATTTACAACAATTTCCTTAATGACTGAAGTTACAACAGCACTGAAAAAAGGCTTATGACCAATTTTTACACTTATGACCTTCGCAGCATATTGATATTCGGATGCTTGACAACTGACTCACATTTATAACCGTTGTGGTGTTATGGGGTCATGTGATCAGCTTTTGCAACCTTCTGACAAGCAAAGTCAATGGAGAAACCAGATTCACTTAACAACCGTGTTACTAATTTAACAACTGTAGTTATTCAGTTAACAAGTGTGGCAGGAAAAGTTGTAAAATGGGGCAAAACTCATGTAACAACTTTATCTCTTAGTGACATGAATTTTGGGATCAATTGTCATTGTAAGTCGAGGATTACCTGTAGTATTTGCAGAGATTTAGAGAAGTTCCTTTCACCATATCATTTTATGGCTAAGTATGACATGCACCTGAGACTTCTGACTTCCATACATTTATGCTTTTGGAATGCTGGTGCTTGTTTATGTGCAAGATATTCTTTGAAGATAAATAGTTACAGCTTTAGTTACCAGAGATGACAGCACTGGCTGACTTGCAGGAAGTCCTCAGGCTGTTGACTGAGGTGGAAGATTGGAAAACATCTTAGAAGGAATGTCTACTCTCAATTATTCAGGTCATGGTTGTCCTAAAGGTGTTTTTTTTTTTCATGAACTAAAAAAGCTTCTTAGAGAGAAGCAAAACATTTTCAAAGAAAAAAATCCTAGATTCTAGCACCTAGAAAGTCCAGTTGGTTTTGGAAAAAAGGAACTTTTGGACATCTTAGAAGCAAGCAGAGGAAAATCACCTTTGCTTTGTGGCCAAGAAACCAACAAGGATGTGTCCATGTTGTGAGCAAGTTATAGATTAAAGGCAGATGTCATCCATTTGGGTTTTATAATCATATGTGATTATTTCTATCTATATCTATTAGACCAACTCTGTCCAAATCACGTACCTGCTAAGATAATCAGTGATGATTACTTCTGGTTTCTTTGCACTTGACACTACACAAACATTACTTTAATGGTTAATTTTTTGGTCAACCAAACTATTCACGTAGGAGGCTGATACTTTGGAATTATGCAGCAGCGGTGCCTAACATCAGAGCCTGATGGTAACAGCACCCCATGATTCCATGTTATTGCAGGCTCCTCCTGCTCACAACTCTCTTTGAGGGAGTCTTTCTCAGAAAAAAGTTCTGGGAGCTCATTAGGGTGAGATTCTTCTCCTCTCAGAAGGACATGTTTACCTGTCTGGGTATTTCTATTAATTAGGAAACTCAATCCATGGCACACCATGACATTTTACATCATTATTGCTCGTTAAAGACACTGCTTTTTGGATCACAAGTGGAGAACATAGAAAGATGGATGTGGGTTTCGGGAACAAAATGCAAGTAGTACCTCTTTCTGCTTTCTGTGTCTTGACTTCATACTCCTGCAGCCTCATCATCAGCTCTTCTTTCTCTCTCATCATCTGCTCTTTTTCCTTCTCAATTGTCTCTCTTTTCTTCTTCTCATTTTCCAACATCTCTCTTCAGATATAAAATTAAATTAGTTCTAGAACTGGAGCAGACTAGGAAACATTTTACCACACTTAAAAAAAATTTTTTTTTCATAATAACCAGGACAAAACAATGTGAAAGTATCTGAACATTTGTTTAAACTAAGAGTAGTACTTATTATGTAATGATTGCATTTCTAGTCACTCATGATTGGTGACCTAAACTTTTCTATTAAGGAATCATGAAGGACGTAAAGAGGATCTGAAGATCTCAAGCAAGTCAACCCCTTACCAATCTATACTCACTCTAGGTTAATTTCTGGTAACCCTATAATTGCCATGTAGGCTACAGTATGGTAAGGCTATCAACATATCTACTGCAGAATGATCACACTTAATGTAGGAAGTCATGTTGTAGTTCCTATGCTCCTGTACACACCTTTCTAGCTCTTTCTGGTGCTTCTCTTCACGGGCCTGGGCTTTCATTTGCTGGACTTCAATGGTATCAGGTTTCCTACGGCGCATATACAGCTCATGATTTCCCATGCACAGCTGCAGGATTCTCTTGTTGATTCTTAGGCGAGGAGCATAAAATATAAAGTCCTGGCAATAAGAGACGAAAAGGTTAAAAAGATACACATGCACACTCAAGACTTGCAGTGCCCTACTTTATAGTTTTTGTGTTAAACCTTTCATTTGCTCCTTAGTTCTTTGAAATGGAAAATCCAAGCAGTAACAAATTAACTTGCTTAATCAAATAGGGATTAGATCTTCTCCCGTGACTGGCCTATGATTGCTAATTTCAGCACTAAAAATACATTAATAATTTCTGAGTCTGACCAATTTAATAACTGCTATAACAATACTTCTCGAACAGTCTCTTCTATGATAAATAACAGATAATAAGAGTTGGAAGGGACTTTATAGTTTATCTAGTCTAATCCCCCACCCAAGCAGGAGACCCTACACCATTTATGACAAATGGCAGTCCAAGCTCTTCTTGAAAGTCCAATCTCTTCTTGAAAGTCCCACAACTTCCGAGGGCAAGCTGTTCCATTGGTTGATTGTTCCCACTGTCAGAAAGTTTCTCCTTGTTTCCAGGTTAAATCTCTCCGTGTTCAGCTTCCGTCCATTATTCCTTGTCTGGCCTATAGGAGCTTTAGAAGATAGCTTGACCCCTTCCTCCCTGTGGCAGCCTCTCAAATATTGGAAGACTGCTATCATGTCTCCCCTGGTCCTTCTCTTCACTAGATAGCCAAGCCCAGTTTCTGTAACCGTTCTTCATATGTTTTAGTCTCCAGTCTCCTAATCATCCTGGTTGCTCTTCTTTGTATTTTCTAGAGCCTCAACATCTTTTTTATAATGTGGTGACCAAAACTGGATGCAGTACTCTAGGTGTGGTCTTACTAAGGCTTTATAGAGTGGTAATAGTACTTCCCTTGACCTTGACTGTATCCCTCTGTTAATACAACTTAGGGTTGCATTAGCTGTTTTGGTGGCGGCTGCACACTGCTGGCTCATATTTAGTTGGTTGTCCACTAAGACTCCAAGATTCCTCTCACAGTTACTGCTATTGAGCCTGGTTTCACCCAGTCTATATGTGTACTTTTGGTTTTTCTTGCCTAAGTGTAGGACTTTACCTTTCTCTACACTGAATTTCATTTTGTTAGATACAGCCCAGTGTTCTAGTCTGTCAAGATCCATGTGGATCTTGAGCCTATCTTCTTGGGTATTAGCTATTCCTGCCAGCTTAATAACATCTGCAAATTTAGTAAGTTCCCCTTCTATTCCCTCATCTAAGTCGTTAATGAAGATATTGAAGAGTACTGGGCCTAAGATGGAACCTTGTGGCACCCACTGCTTACTTCCCTCCATGTAGACTTTGACCCATTAAGGACTACTCGTTGAGTACGGTATGTTAGCCAGTTGTGAGTCCACCTAGTGGTGATGCTATCTATTCCACTTTTTTCTAGCTTACTAAGAAGTAGGTTGTGGTCTACTTTGTCAAATGCCTTGCTGAAATCTTATGTCCACAGTATTTTGCTGGTCTACTAATTTAGTCACTGTGTTGAAGAATGAAATAAGATTGGTTTGGCATGATCTGTTCTTAACAAACCCATGCTGACTGCTAGTTATTACTTTACTTATTTCTAGATGTTGGCAGATCTGTGTTTTTTTAATTATCTTTTCTTCCCAGGTATTGATGTTAGGCTGATTGGTCTATAGTTTCCTGGGTCTTCCCCCCCACCCTTTTTTGAAGATGGGAACCACATCAGCTCTTTTCCAGTTCTCTTGTAGTTCCCTGGTGCGCCAGGATTTTTGAAAGATATGGTGCAGTGGTTCTGAGATGACCTCTGCCAACTCTTTTAAAACTCTGGGATACAATCCATCAGGCCCTGGTGATTTGTGTTCATCAAGATCAGACATGTGTTCTCTTACTATTTTTTTGCTTATTTTAACTTTTATTTCTGGTCTGTCTTTTACAGTTATGTTTTTGGTGGGTTGAGCTAGTTTCTTTTTGCATGAAGACCGATGCAAAGAATGAGTTAAGCAGTTCTGCTTTCTCTCTGTTGCCTGTTACTTCCTTGCTGTCTTCTCTCTTTAGTGAACCGACTGTTTCCTTGATTTTTTTCTTGTTATTTATATGTTGGAAGAAACTTTTTTTAATTATCTTCGACTTTTGTTCCAAGTCTTTGTTCATTCTGAGCTTTTGCTTTCCTGACTTCATCTTTGCAGATTCTGGCTATCTGCTGATATTCTGCCTTAGTTATATGTCCTTCTTTTCATTTTTTGTACTTGTCTTTGATATTCATTGTGCTTTGTGCATGGGTTAGTAACGGTATCCAAATTCAAAATTTCTGTCCCTAAGTTCTTAATATCCACTTAGTATGAGAGCAAGTATATTTGCAGGATGGAACAAAGACAGAAGGAAAATTATGAAATAGTGAAAGAGAAAATGAGGCTAACATTAAGAAAAAGAACACAATAAAGTTACTCAGAGTTATCCAGTGAATATTTGGAATACAAAATTTCAATATGGTTAATGGCTTCATGACTAAATTTTCTCTTTACATGAAAAGAATAATTTCAAGTATTCAAATATTTAAAAGAGGAAGTTGTTCTGAAACTGAATAAATAGGTCTTCTGATAAGACCTATTTATATTATAAAAGAAAGCAAAACAAAACAAAACATATTTTTCAATATGCCAACTTCTTAAAAAAGATTTACAGAAAGATTATTTCAAAATTTATCTGGAAAATTAAAATTCTACAATGCAATGACAGAAGATGTTACTGAATAAGGAAATATTCCTATTTTTTTTTTACAAGTTATCCTTTTAAGACTCCAATTTTGCTCAATAGAAGAGAAAGAAAGTGATGTCTATAACATTAATATTCAATAAATACAATAAAGTGATTCAACAAACATTCTAGCATATTGATGTGGACGTGATGAAGAGAAGGGAGCATTCCTCATTATGTTGATGCAATTTTAGCCATTAACCATATTTATTTTATAGAAACCAGTTTCCAATATAATTCAACTACTGAATGGGCATGCAATTTCATTCTAAGATTCATGTAAATTAACAGGTGGGGCCTTAAAAAATAAATAAATAACCACTATTGTCTTTCATCAGGAGCAACTCTAATTATCAGTTATACTCACTGGTGATTTCTTGTCAATTGGTTTTATAACAAACTTCTTATCATTGAAAGAAATGTTTCGGATTTCACTCCAAGGGAAGCCAATTTTAGGGGTTAACCTGGAAACAACAAAGCAGATACAGATAAGGAAACAATCTACAATTCAAACCAAGAAATCTGGCTTAATTACAGGTAAGTCCTTGGTTTACAACCACAACTATTGGAATTTTGGTCACTAAGCAAATCATCAAGTGATGGGACTTAATTTTGTAATATTTTACTATGATTGTTAAGCAAATCACATAGTCATTAAGTGAATCATGCAGTTATTAAGGAAACCTGGTTTCTCCAATTGACTTCGTTTGTCAGAAGCAAACTGGCTGAGAAGTTTGAAATGGTGATCATGTGACCCCAAGACACTGAATCATGGTAAATGCAAGCTGGTTGCCAAGTGCTTGAATTGCAACCACGTGGCTGTGGGAGTTGTTGTAATGGTAATCAATTTGAGGATGGGTATATCACATTTTTCAAGGCCATTGTAACTTCCAACTGTCATTTAACAAATGGACATAAGTCAAGGATTACCTGTACTGTGAGCTGAAGCTACCTCCCTATTTCATGAGGCCTCTATAGCAGAGCTGGGAGTAAAATAGATCTGGTTCTAGCTTTTGCAATAAGTTGAACAGTTGGCATCTAACAAAAGTTATTTCAACCTTCACAAACATCAGAACATAGCTTTTACAGGAAGGATACCAAGCCCCCCCCCAAAAGACAGATTACTGGGTTTAATGTGGTCAATAAAGACATCATGACAATACTAGTTTCACAAAATGCAATTTTGTACCTGACTTAGTTAGTGTACATGCTAATAAACAGCATTTTTGAGTAGAGAAGCTACATGACTGCCCATCTCTTTCTCTTTAGCATCAAATTGCAGGAATTGAGAAAAATAATATTTCAAAGTATCTCTCTTTCTCTTCTCTCTCTCTCTTTGTACCATTATAGTTCTAATTCCTCTATTCATATTTACATCACAGTTTTTAAAGTGGAACACTGCCATCTCACAGAGTCAAAATAAAAGTTTCATCCATTTAAATCTCCTTTACAACATGTAGGTAAATTTTATTTGGTAGAGATCCATATTATAGTTAGAGCAGGGCTCACGTAAGAACTTAAAATCTGAGCAAAGATAATTCTCCTCATACAAAGAAACACACAAGTATATAACTCACACAGAATATTATAACTGGAGGGTTAGGAATGATAGTCACCTAACAGTTGGGTTGGCAATATATAAACCAGGATAGTTATTTAATACTGTTGTATCTTTCAGAGAATGCTGTAATTGTGATTGGCTGAGGTTCCTCCAATGGCCATAAGATAGAGCCAGAAACCTGGTTTGTTCTCTTCTTGCATTTCCCTATTGCCTTTTGCCTGATCGTGGTTCTGCTGGAATTGCTGTGAATCTTGCAAACTGTTAGCAAGCTCTGTTTACTGAATTTTGTTTATGATACTGGACTTCATTTTTGGATTATCCCTAGACTGATTGTATTAAATACTACCTATTTTAACCGTGTATGATTTGGACTGTTTGTTGGACTTTGTTTACCTGTTTACTGGAAGTAAAACCTACATTTTACTATTCAGTGTATCTGTATGCTGGTAGTGTGTTATTCAACACCACTCTCACTACGTTTCCCTGAGTGCACTCATTCTCCTAACGGGTAATACCTCAACATGGAGCATTGTGTCTTAATGCTTCTCAACTTATACAGGCTACTGTTTTAAAGATACTGATGCAGTAATTAAGTGCTGGAATCCAAAGGTAGTTTTCATAATGAAGAATAGAAGTGCTGTTATTTATATGTTAAACTCAGTGTTAGCCATAGGTGTGCCTTATCATATTCCATCCCCCAGCAATTTCTATGCATTCAAGTATGTACTTAAAAAAATAAGAAGGGAGGACGTAACAAGTTAACTTCCAAGATTTTATGAATCATTAGATGTGCCAATGCTTAATTTTCTGTGCACATCCCCCCTCCCCAGATTTTCCTTTTGAAGCAAATGTTTCCTCTTGCAGGCTTTATATAGCTTGTAAAACCAGTTTGAATGACTGTGGCTACACAAAGAGACCTGTCATTCAAGAATTTAGAAGTAGTTTCACTCATGCAATCCTTAAGAGTGACACTCCTTATTTTCTAGATGTGATAAGGCTGCAAGGAAAAAAAAACCCTTTCTTCAGTGATCTTGGTATAATTTTGATTAAAAACGTCAAGAAAGACTTAGCATGTCACCCTTTTTCAATGTTTGCAGACAATTTCTCCTGTTTGAATGTTTACATGGCTTAAAATGTGCCTTGGAAACAAAGACAAGTTACTATTTATAAATAATCTATTATGCTTCAAAAGTAAGCTCAAGTTAATTTTGTACATCCTTGTTGTATTGAACAAGTATTACATGAAAAGGAACCATCCCTTTTTACATTCAGTTGTTATCTTTCAATTTCTTCTCTCTCATTTCTAGATTATCACTATGCTGTTTCTTCAAATCTCTTCCTTAATAAAGAACACTAGAGCTACTGACTTAAAACAACGAAAATTGTCAATCGTGTATTCCAAGAATTTAACTTAAGTTTACCTGAGCAATTTCCAGATAAAAGCCAACCTGTTGGCTAAGAATCATTTCACACTAATGGCTCCTAGCAAGGAATAAGTGATTATAAAAAGCTATCAACTGAGCATAATGGAAGTTCTCCACTGGGGAGAAAGCTGAGGGAGAATCCTGGATGATAAAACAAGGCTTCCTACATGGTAGTGATACTGTCAATATATTCTGCTCAGACTTGGTTACTTTAATGAACCACAGCTCTCGAAACAGAGATTCCCTTCGCCTTAACTAAAGATGACAGGGATTGAATCTGAGGCTTTCTACAGGCAAAATGTGCACTACTCTTTCCTAATTGTGTAATACATACACATGCAATACAGAAAAGGCTATTAAGACTATAACATACGTATCTGGTTGATACTTTGTAATCTTCAATCTAGTGACACAATGCATCATAGGGCAACAATTTTGAATCAGCATATCTTAAATCGGCTAATTTACAGAATACATCCAAAAACTAGGACCCATGACATCCAAGGAATTAAAATTTGGCAGAGTTGTGGCCGAATTCAGCAGCATGCCTTTTGACTACACTTTCCAGAAACCTTTAAGTTATTTGGCATAAGGAAAAAATGGGAGGACTTTATCTTCACTCCCCCATCTCCCTTTGACCCCTGTTCCCAATTGGTTGAGAATAAGGACTGACAGATTGCTTTGGAACTGAGGCTGAAATCTGAAAACTCTTTAACAGTGGTGGCTGGTAAGGAAGGAATGAGTGACTCAGAAGTTCTATTCGTCAGCTGAAGTGGTGGAGGAAATAGTTTCACCACAGCTTTTCTGAAATTCGTGAGGGAAGCTTATCATCACAAGCTTATATTATATATGGAAAGCAAAATGTGCCAATGGGTCATGGATTGACTACATTATCCTTTGGTTCATAACTCAACCCTAGATACTGCAGATGGTTGGTGTCCAAAACTTGACAACTGAAAATGGACTTGGCTTCTGATTTTTTTTTCTAGAATTATCATTAAAGTATGATACATAATAATAATGACAAGCCATGCAATGATTATTCCATTTAGCCCCCTGTCTCTCCTTCCGAAACCACATGCCTGTATATGAATTTAAGGAGAAAACAGTGCAGTTAAGAGATAAAGCAAGGCAGGTGACATTGAAGTCATATGTACCCCAGGCACAATATTATTTAGCATATATTCTGAAAGGCAAGGTGACCTTAGCAGATATGATTGCTATAAAGGTACACACCACGAATGAGATAATTCTTTGGCACAAGAGCAGCTCTTTAGTCTTACAAAGGATTACAAATATCTCCACTTACTTGTCTTCCTTTTCATAAATGTTGAGCCCAAGTGCATCTACTCCCAACCAAAGGTCTGTTCCTTTCTTATTTTTTATTTCAAAATAGTTGATTCCATACATTTCGAGATCCTGAGCGATCTTCAAATACTCCAGCATGGCATTTTCTCTGGTTAATACAAAATGGGAAGTGTTAAGACTTGTTGTAAAGACTAATGCAGAGCTTTGAGATGTGGGAAAATAAAATACTCAGACTACTAGATATAACAGAAAAGATCTAAAAGAACTATCTCACTTCCCTATAGAATATCAGCACTTTACTAACCCTTTCCTCCATTTATCATTTTTTACGTTTTTTCCCCATTGTGTGTTCAATATTATTTCACTAACTCTACTCAATCATCTTGGCTTTGCCTACACAGTATATACATGCTGGATATATTTATTCATATCAATAGTAATTTAATATAATGAGTGCAGAACAAAATGTACTTCAAAGAAAGTGTTGCTTTAAAAATCATCTTCTCCAGCACTCAGATTTCATATAAGGTGTGGATTGGAATACGAGTATTAAACACTGGACATTTTGAAAATAATTAAGATCAATTTTTAAAAGTCAATAAAAAATTCAATGAAATAACTCACTTAAGCATTCCACCATGTTCAGCATGCCATACTTGAATTCTTTCTTCCCATTGTTCTCTAGATAGCTTATGTTGATCCATTACTCTAAAAATATAAAGATATATCTTGAAATTTAAAGTTCAACTTGTTTTATTTACAAAAATGTCATGTGCTAGCAAAGTATATGGAATATATGGAAAAGATGGCACAAAACATTTAAAGTTTAAAAAGTCACTTTTCTGAGATTTTTTTTAAAAAAGATGAACCTTGATCAAGTTCCAACACTAGTCTTTTAATGATTAAACTCTAGCTTTACCACAACATTATTCTTTAAGGATGTGCAAATGTCTGCAAAGGTCCCGGGCCCATTCATTTTGTAGTCAAGAGTTCCATGAACACAAACTGATGTCTTAAAGCAGTGTTAAGTAGCAGCAATTTATTAGTTTGTTAACTGAAACCGGAAGTGAACTGAGAAATAATGACACTCTATATGTCGATAATATTTCCCCATTTATTTGTTCCAACTTTCATTAGGTTTAGATCACATTTTACTTCAGAACCTCAAAGTGGTACACATAATTCCTTTAACTTTCCCTGTAACAACCATCCTTTGAAGTAGTTTGGGAAGAGAGATAGTGATTGATTCAAAATCTAATACTCAATTATTAGCTAATACTTAAGTATTAGCCTCACTACCATGTTTAGTTGCTAACTATTATGTGTAGTACTAGAACCCCATAAGCAACGAGCATCCCTAATATTCTAAAACATTTTTTAAAATCTTAAATTGTGCTAAGTCTCATGAAAATTACAACATACTATAGTTCTTTTCTATTACTGGTATTTTAGCTTTATCAACATTTTTGAAAAACAAATCTCAGCCTTTTATTTTACTGTGTCACTCTCTTCTTAATACATTGGCTATCAACTGTAAGAGTTGCAAAATCTGTTCTAGTGTCTTTTACATATCCCACATTCTCATCTGGAAGTTTGTTCAATAGAACTGGGGAGAGCTGGGCCTCAGGGTTTCAACAGAAGTGCTTACCGCTGGGGGACCAGGCGTTCAGAACTGAGATATCCAGCCTTGTGCAGTTCTTTATTATAATCTCCAAATTTGGATTGCACAGCATAAGATCCAAGAAGGACAGCAGTTTCAGGTGGGCAATAGATCTCATCACTAAGAATTCCTTCTTTCACTTGCAAGAAGAACAGTTTCTGCGTGATATCCTGGATCAACTCTACAGAAACATCCTCAGGAAAAAATTTGGCCCGAAATTTGAATTGGAGAGGGTTCTCTTTCCTGATTTCTTGAGCAGAGACCTAAATAGAGATAAGCCAAAAGGAGCAACAATAAGTATCGGTAAATTATGAAATACTAACTTGTTGAACACAAAGATATTTATTTATTCAATTTTGGTGCTGCCCAACTCCAATCAATAATAACATTTTATTATCAAGTTATTACATATTTTGAACTTGTCTGATTGTCTCCAGCTCCAAAGAATCAACTTATTTTAAATCTATAAAAACAACAGCCACTACTTAAGTATAAAAAGCTATTCTGCCCCCAAAATATCAGTGTTAAAACAACAATTTCAATTGCTTTTCTGTTTCACATGACTTGATCAATAATGTTGCTCAGTAACTATTAGGAAGGGCATGAGGGATCCTTGGTGCTCTCTGAACTCGGTTGTTTTCTTGCAGACTTTTCATTATCCAAACCAGGTAACATTATCAGTGCTCCTGATGATGTTACCTAGTTTGGGTAATGAAACATTTGCAGGGGAACAACCATGTACAGAGAGCACCAAGAACTCCTCACTTCAACCCTGAGTTACAAATATTCTTCTTTATTGATAATAGGGGTCATATTATAACATGGCTACATGCATGCGTGGGGGGAAGGGTTGTTTGAGCAAGGAAATCTCTACATTTCTGGGTTGCTTTTTTCCTATAGCTCAGCAAACATCAGGATTTGATAAGTCTAGAAACAGGAACAACAATCTTTCAGCATGTTTGCACTATCAGGAGGTGTTTAACTTTCAGTGAGCATGAACAGACATTCTCTCTCTCTCTTTCTCTCTCTCACACACAAAACTTTTTGCACTAAAGAAAAGGAAATCACTTTAGTACTTAACAGAAGTAAAATGTCTTTTTGAAAAACAAAAAATGCTGCTGTTGATATATTTGGCTTTGGGGTAAGGAAAGCTGAAGACATTTCCTAATATTTGTTCACTCCATGTGTCAACCAGAGCATGCTTGTTCTTTGTTTATTTGCTTAATAAGGACCCATTGGGGAAAGGTTATCCATCATTATAACACATTTGGATTACAATATGAAAAATAAAATGGTGTTAACTATTTTAAACATTATTTCTACTATTTAAACATTATTTAGATTATGAGTTCTTGGCTGCTGCAACTACTTTATCTTGGTATCACAACATAATCCAAGTTTACAGATTTATATAGTCCCTTAAAATTTTTTTTTGTGTATCAGCATTCCTACTATGCACAAAAAAATGTGTTAAGCATATAGGATTAGCCATTTTAAACGGCATCTACTAAATTAACATTGATAACTAACACAGTTGTTTCAATCGTCAGTTCAATTAAATTGCCTGCAAAAGCTATATAGTTTTATAAAATTAAGGGGAGGGAGACGGAAACTTCTACTTTGCATGAACTGAGCAGAAACTGGAAAGACTTGTGAAAGACTAATATAAACTTTGTGTATTTTTTTCAATGCCATCATACTGTTTTAATCTCCTATCATCGGGCAGGAGATTTAGTAGCATAGCCAGCCGCACCAACAGGCTGAAGAACAATTTCTACCCGTGGGCTGTCAGACTTCTGAATGGAAAATAACTTCATATCAATATAGTATTATAGACTTGCGGAGATGGCACATTGTGCAACAAGGTCACATAATGTAATAAGATTGGGACTGGGTGAGGGACTTCTGTCCTCATTGTGAGTTGTGTTGGGGAGGTGGTGCACGAAGGGAGGCTCAGCCAATCTCATGGTACAAATGTTGCACTCTGACAATAAAGGTAATAATAATTAATCTATTAAATAGTGTGGGACCAGATTATATTTTCACTTTTTTGCCTAACAGATATTAATACTGTTTATACCTCCTATGAATGATTACAAATGGATCAGTGGAAAAATAATTTTCTGAGAGAATTCTTCAAATCAGTGTGGATTATGTCTTATATTACCCATGTCTTGACTAGTCTCCACACTGTATCTATAAGAACAGACCACTCTAGGCAGATTGACTTGTCTTGAAAAGTATTTAGAAAATTATATACCAAGAGTCCAAGCTAACTGAAATAAATACAATGTCCATATTATGAGAAGATTAAAGGAATGTTGAGACTAAACTGTGTTCAGATTCTCAGTATGCATGCATATACAGTGAGTGTACACTCAGTTGGCCAACGCACTAGTTCCCACCAGACAGCCAACAACCTTTATTTATACATTTAAAAAAATGAAATTGCTATACAAGAGGGTATCAAAAACCTGACAGTTACAACACCAAATGTTAGTTGTACTCAAAATCTCCTTTAGATGGTTCTGCTGTGCCTGTTAAGTATACTTCAAGGCATAAATAGCTTCTTGCCCTACAGTCTATTGCAGACTACTATTGTCCTAGCACATTGAATTAACTATGTACCTCTTTCTGTACCTCTTTCTAAATTATAAGGGCACGTACCCTTATTATTCAAATGAGATGCATAGCTGTGATTAGCTCTTATCAATAACCAAGGCTAAACTTCTCAACAAATTGCTTTACTTTAACAGCACTGGATCTTAAAGAAAGTGGCTAGGAGTAAGGGAATTGACAAATATCCCTTTCTTGTTGGTTTTTGCTGGTCATTATTTCAACAATATTTCAGAGCCGAGGTGGCAGAGTGGTTAAAATACAATATTGCAGGATAATTCTGCTGACTGCCAGCAGTTTGATTCTGACTCAGCCCTCCATCCTTCCGAGTCAGTAAAACGAGGACCCATATTGTTGGGGGCAATATGTTGACTCTGTAAACTGCTTAGAGAGGGCTGTAAAGCACCATGAAGAGGTATGTAAGTATAAGTGCTACTGCTAGCTACTTTAGGGGGAAAAAAATCCTTGAAGAAAAAAAGTGATGGGTGAGTGATAACCATTACCAGAATCCTGCTTAACTGGACTTTTTGTCCAGTTAAGCAGGATTTCACTGTCATTATCATCTACCTGCTTGCTTGTATATAAATAAATTGTAATTTTTGCACTGCTTTTGCTTTGCTTTGCAGGATTATTTTAAAAATTTAAATGCAAATAAAACAGTAATAGCGAACAATGATGACAGCAAATAATAGATATGTTATTTTTCACTGAGATGACTGTGATTTGATTTAAAGATTTAGATGGAACTGATTATCAATTAAATCGTGCAAACCTATGTTTGGACCTTTAACAATTAAAATTAGCTTATTTCATTACCTTTTTCTCAAGCTTCAGCCAGGTTGGGAAACCTTTATTATCCATATATTGAAGACCAAAGTACCATACTTCGCGCAAACCTATAGTCTTCACCACCTAAAAGGAATTAGGAAAGGTTGAAGCAGTGGATTTAAAGCTGTAACACTTCCTAAAACAATTCATACAGGTAATTTTAAACCATTGAAGTTTTGCCATGTCAAGCAAATGACAAAAATATTGCATTCACACTTAATTTTCTAAACTCAGCTGACAAAAAAAAGAACTGGTTTCAAAGACCGAAGAAAAGACATGCTGATAGATTAAAATATAAAACAATTATTTAGAATTCTATTTGAAATGTTAAAGTAACTAAAATGTAATTTCTGCTTGAAATAAGATCATTTATAATAGTATTGTTATATTATTTATAATAGTAACCCCATTAGGCTCAGAGTCTTGCCCAAGGAAAATTCAGTTTGAACCCATACTGTATTTTTGAATAATGAAAACACCTTAATAAAACATGGCAATATTGTTTGAATACTGCATCTTTTATAAATCAATGAAGACTAATGCACCATAATTAAATATGCATAGTGGAAGATTATTTTTGATGTCAAAGTTATATTTCTATATTATGGTTGCCTCCATTTTGTAGCTATTCGTTATTTTCTATATAAACAATGCCCTTTTCCTGGACTAGAATCTAGCAACATAGGTTCAAGAAAATATATGTTTGAATTAAGGAAGTATTAAGGGAGCAGCAATGGAGGGCAACCATATGTTGCTGCCCATTCATCACCTCTTAAAACTCAAAACATTTATTTTCCTGACCCCGTGCAGCTGTGTGGCTTAAAAATGTACATCTTCTGATGTTCCATAGTTTCAAATTTTTGGAGGAATTAACTGGGGCTCCTGATCAACAACCTAATTCTAGAAAACTGGAGCAACTTGGTGAAATTGCTATTAACTATTTATAAGGGTAGTCCTTGACTTACAACCATTCACAGTTACAATGGCACTAAAAAAAAGTGTCTTATGGCCGGCCTTTTCAACAGTAGGAAAATGCAGTTCTGTAAGTGGAGAATTTGTGATTTGGTATATGTGGGTGACACTGTCTGCTCCCATCTTCCAGAAATGGTGCTCACCCATACTGTCAATAAACCTGGCAAGCAATAGGGGCCAGCCCCTGCAAAAAGATGAAAAACACAGAGCTCTCTACCAGAGTGCCTTAGTGTGGCTCATAAGCATGATTCAGAGAAACGGGAAGAAGAGTGGAGCAGCTACAAGCCAGAGGAATGCCATTTTCCTATAAGCAGCCAAAACAGAAAGGAGATTTTTGTGCAACAGAAGAATGATTCACATTTGTAGAATCTGAAGAACAATGATAGCAGGGATATGAGCAAGAGAGATTTTGTATACTGATATGAAAGCCTTCGGGGGATTTTCCTACCTTGAGAAATCAATGGCTAAAGCAGAAAATTAGGTTCAAAATAACACATTTCTTTTTTTTAATTTAATTACATTTATACGTGGTCTCTCTTACTATTGAATTTTTTACTTTAGCATTATCAATTTATTTTTGCATCAAGTGAATATTTAATTGCATCGACAAATGTTCCGATTGCTTACAGTTCATGACAATTGCTTTTGACTTAATTCTTTTTTTTGATCTGTTCACCAATTTGAACAAATTGTAGATAGCTTGACTAACTTGCCTCCAGCTAAATAATAATGTAGTAGCTGTAGTTTCTCTCTGGTACTGTATTTAATTTAAGATAAAGTCTCTTCCAACTTCTAATTAGCAATAATCATCATAAAACAACTATGCAACCATGAGGTCAATAGTCAACTCATAAAACATTCCTACGCCTGTTTTAGTAGTTGCCAAAAAAAAGGGGGGTGGAGAAGGAAATATGGAAGAGCAGTTAAAAGTGAAAGTACATTCCAAATCTTATCTTTAAAAGATCGTAACTAAAATACCAGAGTTTTTG